>JAMJFZ010002669.1:4795000-5140000 GCA_026225945.1 Cricetomys ansorgei | reverse complement strand
CTGCATCAGCTTTCTGTTTTCAATGGTGTCCTTCACTGCTTAAGTTTTCCTTTAATTCCTTTTCACAAGTTGGAAGCTTAGCTGGGTGGGGTCTTGCCCTGAGGCCACCACTCCCCTTATTCCATTTAGCATCAGGCTTGTCTTTAAGCTTTTTAATCTCCTTGAGCACTGGACTCAGCTCCATTACACTTCCTGGTGCTCCTTTTCTCTTCAAACTGCACATGATGTATTTTTCCTTTATAGATCTGCATAAGAATGGCCCCTAATAGCTGCACAACATAGTCAAATAGGCTGCCTTGAAATCTCCTTTGCCAATGCCATTAATCCAAAACTCTTCCATTTAGCCTCAGGCAGACTGTTTGGACAAAGGTAGAAAGCGGTCACATTTTTCTCCAAAAATATCACAAGAGTGGTCTCTAGGCCACTTACTAATATTCTTCTCCTCTGAAACCTCTTGAGCCAGGCTCTCACAATCTACACTGTTCTCAGCATCATTGTCGTCCCTGCTCCTACTAGTATGGCTAGTTAAGCCCCACTTAAAGCATCAACTGCTTTCCTAATCTAAAGTCCCAAAACCCACATTCCAAGAACAAAAAAGCATGATCTGGCCTGTCATGGAAATTCCCCAGTCCCTCGTATCAACTTCTGTCTTAGTCAGTGTTCTATTGCTGTGAAGAAACACCATGACCATGGCAACTCTTAGAAAGGAAAACATTTAATTAGGAGTTGTTTACAGGTCCAGAGGTTTAGTTCGCTATCACTGTGAGGAGTCTGGCAGCATGCAGGCAGACACGGTGATAAAGGAGCTGAGAGCTTTACATCTGCATCCACAGGAGGAGAGAGGCACTGGGCCCAGCTTGAGATTTTGGAGCCCCAAAGCCCATCCTCAGTGCCACATTTCCTCCAGCAAGGCCACACCTCCTAATCTCTGTCAAGTAGCACCACTCCCCGATAATCAACCATCAAATATATGAGCCGACGGGGATTATTCCTATTCAAACCACCAAAGTATGCATGTGTGAAATTCTCAAACAATAAAAAGAGAAAAAGGTAAATTAAGATAAAAGACTAGATCCAAGTATCTGTTGTTTCTAAGAAACGTATCATACTAAGACATCCATAGACTAAGAGTCAAAGAATAGAAAACAATATATCAAGCACGCAGAAACTGAAAACTGTAGCAGCCTAGAAAGAGAGAAAGGAAGAAATCTTCACAACCCTTTTTAGCTGTCTTTAGCTTAGAGAGAGGGAGCTGATAGCTGAACTAGCATCCAACAAACCAACCCACCGACTGTCAACTACCACCCAGCCCCTCACCCCCACTCTAGCTCTCTGGGTTATATGTTCTTAGAAAAGTTCACAGAAGTCCAACTGGCATGCAATCATAAGGAAACCTGCACATGACAAAAAACTTCTTCAAAGCATACTACTATATTTCCCCCCTTTCACTAAGCCATAAGTTGTACACTATTGATTACTTTTTCTCTGAGGCCTTCTGTGGTTGGTGGGTTTTGGCAGCGGCCCACTTTATAAATTTGGAAACTCGATACCTATTGTGTCCAGCTTTTGAACAACCTGTACAGCCTGTGTATCTCCTTTATTAAGAGCATCTTCCCTTCCTTTTATGTACTGTTTCCAGGATAGAAGGGATATTAATCTGAGCTAGCATAACTAGTCTGATTTCCAATAAAGTAGACCTGAAACAAAATTAGAAGAGATAAAGAATGCTACCACCTACATATTAATAAGAAAAATAATTCAACAAGAAGAAATATCAATTATAAACACATATGCAGCTCTTATATGTGTTGCAAACACTGTGGGTTCATATGTGCAAATTCGCTGCTGTGTGCCAAATATCTGGCATTCTCAATTTCATAAAATTAAACACTACTAACAATAAAAGGTCAGATAAGTCCAGATAAAACAATAGCTATTGAATTCAATACCACTCTCTCTTTTCCAGAGAGGTTATCCAAACTCAAACCCAACAAAGTAACCTCAGATTAGAAAGATGAGTGATACCCCAGCATTGTCCTAGTGTTTTTAGAAAACAAATGGGACAGTTGGATAGTGGATATCAGAAGATGTGGGCGATGTGTTGCAGAAGTTTATGTCTAGTTATGTTTAAAATGGTTGTTTTGACTGAATGATGGTGGTGCACGCCTCTAATCTTAGCACTCGTCTTGGGAGGCAGAGGCAGGTAGGTCTCTGTGAATTCAAGGCCAGCATGGTCTCCTCAAGAATGAGTTTCAGGACAGCCAGCATTACAACAGAGAAACCTTGTCCTGAAAAACCAACCAACCAAACAAACAAACAAAAAACCAAAAAAACAACAAACAAACAAAAAAAACCACCCCAAAACCAAAAACCCCTCACCCTTTAATCAAGTCCAAATGGATCAAAGACCTCAATATAAAACCAGATCCACTTAAACTGATAGAAGGGAAAGTGGAGAATAGCCTTAAGTACATTGGCACAAGAGACAACTTCCGGAACATAACATTGATGGCTCAGGCACTAAGATCAGTGATTAATATAAAGATCTCATGAAACTGAAAAGCTTCTGTAAGGCAAAGGATGTAGAATAAGGCTTTGCCAAGGTAAAGCTCTTGGACTTCTGGGAACGGCTTGAAGGGAGGTGTAAAAAAGGGAAAGTTGAAGGCAGTTAGAGCAGTTGGAAGTTGACAGCAGTTAGAGCTAAGAGTTGCAGATGAGTTACAGCAGAGTTGCTACAGGATAGGGAAAAAGAGAGCACAAAAGCTGATGTTAGGAGAAGCAGGAAGAAATAAAGCTGATAGAGAAGCAGGCAGAAATAAGGCTCAGATAAAATGAACTAACTGGAGTTTTAGAAAAGTTACAATTTAGATCTTCTCAGTAACTGCCATGCTGGGAGAAGCTGAACCAGAGTGGGACAGAGTTAGTTCAGTTCCCAAGACATAGGCAGATTAAGACAGCCAAAAAAGGGCTGTAAAGGTTTCTCTTTCCTTCCTATCCTTTCATTTCCTCCCTAACCCTATGAGCTAACTGAGGTTTAAAAAGTTACAAGTTAGAAATCTAGCAGCTGGGAACAGAGGGGCGGAGTCAAGTTGCCAGTGAGAAAAGCAACTTTTGAGAGCCCAGACTCAAACAACAAAAACAGCCAAACCCTAACCCTAACCCTCTTTTAGAAGAAAAACCGGTACATTTTTAGATATAGTTTAAATGTTTCTTTTTAAATACCTTTTACATTTTGGAGGCATTTACAAAACATTTTACAAAAGGATACTGTCAATAAGACAAAATAGCAGCATACAGAATGGAAAAAGATTTTCACGAAGTCCACTTCCGATAAAGGGCTAATATCCAAGATATATAAAGAACTCAAGAAACTAGACATCAAGAAAGCAAACAATCCAGTTTTGAAATGGTGTATAGATCTAAACAAAGAATTCTCAAAAGAGGAATGTCAAATGGCTGAGAAACTCCTAAAGAAATGCTCAACATCCTTAGTCATTAAGGAAATGCACATCAAAACCACTTCGAGAGTCATCTTGCAGAATGACTAAGATCAATAACATGAAGGACAGCTCATGTGGTGAGGGTGTGGAGCAAGGGGAACACTCCTTCCTTGCTGGTGGGAATGAGAACTTGTACAGCCACTATGGAAATCAATATGGCAATTCCTTAGGAAATTGGAAATTGACCTACCTCAAGACCCAGCTATGCCACTCCTGGGCATGTACCCAAAAGATGCTCCATCCTACGAGAAGGATACTTGCTCAACTATGTTCATAGCTGCTTTATTTATAATAGCTAGAAGTTGGAAACAACCTAGATGCCCCTCAATTGAGGAATGGGTAAAGAAATTATGGTACATTTACACAATGGAGTATTACCCAGCTATTAAAAAAATTACTACATGAACTTTGCAGGTAAACAGATGGAACTAGAAAAAAAAAATCATCCTGAGTGAGGTAACCCAGATACAGAAAGAAAAACATGGTATGTACTTACTTATATGTAGATACTAACTGCTAAGCAAGGAGAAAGGTACTAGTATCCACAGACATAGAAAAACCATGCAATAAGAAGGGTCCAAGATGGAATACAGGAATCTCCCTGGTATGGTGGAAACTGAACAGAGGGTACGGGTGGGGTAGGGGAGGATGGGAATGGGAACAGAGGGCACCAGAGGAGGAGAGGAATGGAGGGTGAAATATATCGAGAGACAATAAGAAATGGAAGACAAGTAGAGGGTGATCGGGAGACCTAGTGTATACTAACTCATAGGAGTCTATAAGGGAGACTTTAGCAAGGATCCCTAGAAATTGAGAATAGAGAGCTTGAACAGGCTATCTCTTATGGCCAGGTATAGTTTCCAGTTGTGAGACTGAGACACCATCCCAGCCACAAAATCTCTGACTTACAGCCTATCTGCCCTGCAAGATCCTTATTGACAATGGAAAGATGAACTCCATACCAAAGGAGGGAAGCCCTGCCTGAAACTGCAGGACAGGACAATACCTAGAGACTGGATAACCCGGAAACAGTTTCTAATGATGTCACGCTCTGCTCACAGATCGGTACCTAACCTGGTTTTCACCAGAGAAACCCAGCTCAGCTCCAGATGCTGAGAGGAGCATCTGGAGAGACCCAGGGCCAAATATCATGCAGAGATAGGGGAACCCCAAGGAAGAGGGAGAAGAGGAATGGTGGAAACCAGAGAGGCTGAGGACACCAGGAGGACAAGCCCCACAGTGCCAACTGATCAGTACTCTTAGGAGCCCACAGAGACTGAAGCCATAGACACGGAACCTGTAGGATCCCCTAAATATATTACATGGCTGTCTAGATTGGTATCCTTGAAAAACTCCTACAGGCTGGAGTGGGGGTGTCTCTGACTGTTTTACAGACTTTTGAGACCCTTTTTCTGTTGCCAGGCTGCCTGGCCCACTCTTGATCTGGGGACTGGTATTTGGCCTTGTTCCATCCTGCTGTGCCTGACTGTGCTGTAACCCTGGGGGGGAACGGTTCTTTTCTGGGGAGAAAGGAGGACATTAGTGGGTGGTGATGGGGATAGTTCTTGGGGAGATGGGAGGGGATGGAAGTGGAGTGGGGATGTAGTCTATAAGTTACATGAGAGAAGAAAAATTAAAAATTAAAAAATTAAAGAAAGGTTGTTTTGTACACTGTTGAGAAAAGGGTTGCCTAGCCCTTGGTATTCATATTGTCTGCAGGTGTTGGCTTTATGTAAAAGATGTTTAATTGCTCATGATCTGCACATGATCACTGCTCTCCGGAAGAGTTAGTATCAATAGAATACCTGAAGAGTTTAAGTATCAATAAAAACTCAAGAGATGAGATGCTCAGGGTTCCACTGACCAGTATGTCACGTGCCATAACAAGTGGTTCCCTCTGCTGAGGTCTGGCTGGGTTTACATCAATGAAAAAGCCTCCATGTCTTCTTTGCTGAGTGACACAGTAGGTGTCCAACTACAGTGACGCCCAGATATTTTAATCTTTAATAACCGAGTTAAAGATAGGAAACTGTGCAAAGCGGGAAAGTTCAGAGTCCACCTCAGTGAGACTGTCTTGGTGTGAGGAGCTCCATACTTCCAGTGGGAAGAAACACTGTGAGAGCTGCAGCTTAAGGCAGAGAAGCTCAGAAAATTTGCTCTGAAATTTCAGTAATGAAACTTTTAATGAGTAGAAACAAAGTAGGACCCAGGGTGGCAAAATGATGAGCAAAGGAAATGCTGGGGAACTGTCTCTTCTCAGTATTTGGTGGTTGGCTGGAGTAGTGGCAGGCTGCCATTCTAAAAAGGCCCCTGCAGCATCAGTGGTTCAAAAATCCAAGATCTTCTGTGAACCACATTCTGGGGAACCTGAGAAAGTGTCACTGGATGGTATGTACTAAAACCTGGCCAATAGAAATTTTCTATACTAAAGGAGAGAATTTTTGAATCAGAACGACACCACTATCAGCAAGAGAGAAACCTGATCAAAGCCAGAGTCTGCAGAGGAATTGGACGCAGGCTCTGAGCAGCACACTAGATTGGGAAGGATAAGACGAAGGCAGTATTCATAATTGAACTCCTAATGGTTGTTCCTTGGTGAGACCAGCATGACGTTCCACAAGTGAAGCATTCCTCCCAACACTGATCAGGATGTATAACCTGATCCATCAGCAGAAGACCTGGAGACAAGAACAGGAGTGCCCAAGGATATGGTCAGCATCTGTGACCCAACATTGCTAGGAAGTACCCAGTGTTGTGACAGCCTTCTGGGAGGTGAGGAAGTAACAGAGAGAGACCGAAGACTGAATTCAGCAATCAGAACAGATAGATCCTTTAGTTGTTAGGTTGCTGTGGGCTCAGCAAGGAAGAGACAAAGGTATTTTCATAGGTGCAAGCCCTGCCAGACCTCAACAGAGAGAACCACCATTCTGGGCAGTGTCATACTGGACAATGGAACCCTGAGCATCTGACCGCAGGTGTTTTTATTGATTGAGAATTCCCCAGGTGTTCTACTGATAGCATATGCAGATCATTAGCAATCAAACATCCCCTACAAAAATCCAACACCTGCAGACAATACAAAGTGCCAAGACCTAGGGCAGCCCTCACCCAACAGTGCACAAAACAATTATTTTATACATAACTAAAAACAAACTTCCACATCAAGACCCATACTCCATACTACCCCTAGTCTCGTCCCTTCAAATTTATTCTTTATATGTCCAGGTCAATTTAGCAAGCCAGATCAACCTTGCCCTTTTGTGACCCTATATCTGTCCTTTTTTCATCTTATTTTTTTTCCTTTTACATTTTCCTCTGGAGAAAAAAATCCAAACCAAGCAAAAACTTTTTAAAAAGTTAGCCTAGTTTGCAAGGTCTCTCTGCCTCAGACCCCAGAAGCCAGGACTGTTCTGCACATCTGGCTACATTTCTATGTCTCTTTCCTCAGTCTGCCTGTGGTCAGAACTGCCTCTCCTTCCCCCATTTTGTCTCTACTCTTCTCCTTTTTATTCGTTTTCCCTTTCTACCATTTCTCTATCAACCCATTAAAAATCACAAATCATAATCCACTTTCTTTTTTTAAAATTTCCATTCATATTAACTTGCTAAAGTGATTTTTGCTTTAAGGGTGACTGATGTTTATTTAATTAAGTCTATATTTTGAAGTGAGCTTGCCCTTTGGTAGTGACTGTTTCATGCAGTATTTTCTTAGGGGAATTGAACCTGACACCTTCAACACAAGTCTAGCGGAGGAAAAATGACACTAAACTCTATAACTGAGTTCCTCTTGAACATTGCAAACACTTCCACTGAAAGGAATAAAAGTGACTTAAATAAGATTTAAAAATTTAATCCCAGATGTATAAATCTCAATGCAAAAACACAACATGAAACAAACCAAGACATGACTCCTCTAAAAATTACCCATAGTGATGACCTCTTAATAAGAGTGAACTTTTATAGATGAAACACCAGACAAAGAATTCAAAGGGATGATTGTAAAAATGTTTAAAGAAATCAGAGTCCACAAATTCCAAAATGAATTCCAAAAAAAAAAAAAAAAAGAAAAGAAAGAAAACAACACCTGAATGAAATGTAGAAATCAAATGGAATATGAAAATGGAATTCAATAAAGAGATGGACTTGTTGAAGAAAAACCAAGTTGAAATGCTTCTGGAAATGAAAAAAAAAAATCACAAAGCCAAAGTTAAAAAAAACTCCATGGAAACCCTCACCAATAGAGTGCATCACAGAGAGGACAGAATATCAGGAATCAAACACAAGGAAGAAGAATTGAAACAGTCAAGAATAAAGATGAATTGGTTTAAAATTATGAGCAGAAAATATAAGATTTATGGGACACCATGGAAAGAACAAATCTAAAATCATGGGCAAACGAGGAGAAGAAGAATGGGAAGAAGGAAAAAAAGAAGGAGGAGGAGAAGGAGACAAAGGAGAAGAAGACTGTCACGTCAAACAACAGATGTTTTCAACAAAAATCATAACAGAAATGTCTCCACAGTTAAGGAAAGAGATGCCCACCCAGGTACAGGTGGCAATCAGAACACCAAAAAGACAAGACTAGAGAGCACATTTTTTTTTTGCATCATATTATAGCTGAAACACTAACTATATAAAACAAGGAAACTGTATTCAAAGCTGCAAGAGAGAAATACTGAATCACATTTAAAGGCAACCCCATCAGAGTAACAGCAGATTTCTCCACAGGAGGGCTTGGGATGAGGCATCTTAATTTGCAAAAGCACAGCTGTCAACCCAGACTACTATACTCAGCAGAGCTACATTCAAAGGAGGAAGACAATTTCCCCTTCCTTAAAAAGAAAAAGGCTAAAAGAGTTTGTGATCACTAAGCCAGCTCTATAGGAGACGCTGGAAGGGACCCTTTGGTCTGAGAAGAAAACCAAATACACCTATGCAGTTACAGGAAAGAATAAACCACAGCAGAAAAGTAGTTAAACAAATGAGGAGTGGTACCAAACACTACAAAAATAAACAAAGTGATAGGAAATTATATGTAGATTTCAATAACTGAATATTAAATCAAATCAGCAATCAAAAGACACAGGCTAGCTGATTGGATTTGAAAGTAGGATCCATTGTCTGAATGGTTCTCAACCTTCCTAATGCTGCGACCCTTCAATAAAGTTCCTCATGTTGTGTTGACTCCCAACTATAAAATTATTTTCGGTGTTACTTTGTAACTGCAATTTTTGCTACTATTATGAATCATAATGTAAATATGTCATATGCAGATGGCCTTAGGCAAAACCTCTGTGAAAGGGCCATTCAACCCCCAAAGGGATCCAGACTCACTGGTTGAGAACCACTGATTCTGCTGTCTCCAAGGAAAAAAGCGGCTCTCCCCATCAAAGAAAGATGATACCTTAGGATAAAAGAAGGTTTTTTAAAAAAAGTATTCCAAGCAAATGGGACTAGGAAGCAAGCAGGTGTCACTGTGATAATATCCGACAAAATAGACTTCAAACAAAAACTAGTCAGAAGCTATAAAGGTCATTTCATCCTGAGAAAGGAAGCAATTCACCAAGAGGACATTACGATTCAAACATGAATGCACCCAATTTCATAAAACAAATGCTACTAGAGGTAAGGTCGCAGGTGAACCCCCACACGATAATAGTGTGTGACTTCAATACCCTGCTCATCCAAATGGACAGGTAATCCTGACAACAAAATAAACAGAAAAATCTCAGTTACATGACATCATTGATCAAATGGACCAAATGCATATATACAGAACATTCCAGCCAAACACTACAAAATGAATATCCATTCTTCTTGGGAAATCATAGAACTGTCTCTGAGACAGATCACATAATAGGCCACAAATTAAATCATAACAAATATTGGAAAACTAAAATAACATCTGATTTCATTAGAAGAAAGCTAGAAATCAACAAGCAAAACTGGAATACACACAAACTCCTGGGAATTAAACGACGCTTTATTGCATGATGAATGGGTCATTTAAGAAACCAAGAGGAAAAAGAATTTTAAAGCTATCTATAGTTAAATGGCAATGAAAACATGACATACCAAACCTATGCAATACAATGAGAGCGGTCTACAAATGCCTGCGTTAATAGTAAATCAGAGGGTGTACATACATTATAATTTATGCACCTTCGGGCTGCATAAGAACAAGTTAAACTCCAGATCGGTAAATAAAAAGAAGTGATCGAGAACCTCTAACCACTGAGCCATCAACCAGACCTCTGTCAACATTTTTTCTCCTTCTCTGAGTTCTATAATGAACAACAGGTCATCAGGGAGTGTAGATCCGTGTATTTACATAGTTTCTGTAGTTTTTCTTGCTATTGATTTTTAGATTTAATTTTTCTCTCTCTCTCTCTCCCTCCACCCCTCCCCCCCTCGTGTGTGTGAGCATACGCACAAATTCACACATTTCTGTGGATGCCTTGAGTAAGCCATCAGATTCCCTGGGAGCAGTCCCTCAGTAGTTACAGAAGCCTACAACTGGTAGTTACTCAGTCCACTAGACTGGGTGTCTCAGCATTTGTAATACGGTGCCAAAAACCCTGGACAATTTCTGAAGCGGTACTGGTCCATAACCAGTGATGGAAGCCTGAGAAGGGTGGTTCTGGTATTCATGAAGGAATCAGCAGCAGCAGCAATGGGGTAAATCAATTTGGCCACAAGAGGGAAGACTAAGCCAGCGAAAGGCAAATGATCTTCTTCCTGTCATGCCTCCTTTTATCCGGCTTGCCACCAGAACTCGCTGCCCACATTCAGGGTGGGTCTTCCTATACTAACTAAGAAAATCATGACAATTCCTCTGCGTAGGCTCCTACGCAAGTGATTCTAACTTCTGGCAAATTGACATTAAAACTACCACAGACCTGAATAACTAATGCAGTCCTTAGCAGAAAGACAATACTGGGGCAGAAGTTGGGAGGACCACACTCCCCAATCTTAACTTGTACCACGGAGCCATAGTAACAGAAATGGCGTAGCAGTGGCACAGAACAGAGGACCAGAATGAACCACACAATTACAGCCACCTATTTTTGAGGAAACACACATTAGTCTTCAACTAATGGTGCTGGGAAACCCGTATTTCCCCACATGGAAGAATGAAACCAGATCTGCCTCTCACCCTGCACAAAGATCTATTCCAAATGGATCAAAGTCCTCACTACAAAACCCAAAACTTCAAAACGGCTAGAAAGAAACGGCAAGTGAGTTCTTCAAGATACAGAACAGCAAGGGTCTTCCAAAAGGAACATCAAAAGCATTGGAAATTATCTCACGACTCGCAAATGGTTTGATGTGAAGTTGAAAAGCTTCTGCATAGCAAAGGGGACACTCTCCAGAGCGAAGAGACAGCCTGCCTGCAGAGCAGGAGAAAGCCTCTGCCTGCTAAACGCCTGACAGAGGATTAATATGTAGAACACAGAGAGAACGGCAAAAATTAAACACCCCAGGCATGCACGCACGTACACACACACACACACACACACACACACACAAGCTGTAAAATGTTTAAGAGGGTTTGCTGCTCTTCCAGAGGGCCCCAGTTCAGTTCCTAGCACCTAGGTAGGGCCCTTACAAACACCTGTTAACTCCAGCTTCATGGGATCCAATACCCTTAGCACCCTCTTCTGGCCTCTGTGGGCACCTCTACACACACACACACACACACACACACACACAAAATATATATAATAAGTCTATAATGTAAATAATGTATAATATTATTTTCATGTGTGTGTGTGTGTGTGTGTGCAGGTCATTAAACTAAAAAGCGAATCATATCAGGGAGGAGTAGATACTAAGGGGTAAAAAATAGGGTAAGTAATGGGAAAGCAAACAACTTGGGACTAACTGGGGGAGAGTGGGAACCAGCTGGAGGGAGCGGAACAGACAAGAACCATGCACATTGACTGTCATGTGTGTATGAAGACGCTGTGGTAAACACATTACTTTGTATGCTAACTTAAAAGTTAACTTAAAGACATTCATAACAATATTCACAGGGCTAGAGAGCCGGCTCAGTGGTTGAGAGAACGTACTTCTCTTGCAGAGGATCCAGATTCAGTCCCTGAAACTCATGCTAGGTATCCTGTAAGGGTCTGTTACTCCAGCACCAGTGCCTCCAACCTTCCGGTTTCTATAGGCATTTCACTCATGTGTACCCACACAGAGGCAAACACCTATACACAATTAGGAACAATCCAAATACATCTTAAAAGATAAAAAACATTAGGGGCTGCAGAGATGATTCAGTGGTTAAAAGTGTGTACTGTTTTCCAGAGGACCTGAGGTCAGTTCCCAGCACCCATGTCAGGCAGCACTCCAGTTCCAGGGGATCTGACTTCATAAGCATCCATCCGTAGGTACATGCGCAGACATGAATATCCACACCCCTGCTAGCAGTGCCAGCTGGATCCCTGTAGAGCCGACTTCCTTTGGGAAAGGACAGTAGACTGCTGCCACGTGCCAGGGATAAGGATGGAAACGATGCTTTGAAGGTGGGTCTACGTCTGACAGTACGTGGCCGCTTTCTCTCCACCCCAGGCAGGGCATAGGTGCTTCACTGCTGGAAAGCTGCCAGGGGTGGGGGTGGGGGTGGGGGAGGGGGAGGGGGATGGTCACCTCTGCTGTTTCACGGCCTTGGAATCTCTTCTAGGGAGTAGCACGATTTTCTCATCGTGGGGCACCCGTGAGAGGAGAGGAGTCCACTAGTTCTAGAGTCGACTCGTGAATCACACTGATGGCAGTTGGTGCACAGAGCCTAGCTTCTACAGCCGTGTCGGGGCCCCACGTGGAGCCACGTAACTGAATGGGATGGTGGCTTTAAGAAAAATGGCAGCATACAAGATTTCTAAATACTTAAGAACTGAAAAGCCGTTCAAAGCTCAAATCCGTAACCAGCCTCAGGTGTTTCCGGCAGCGCTCGCCATGCCGCATCCCGTGACTTCACGGCAACCTTGATCTGAGTACACGAGGAGCTTACGGGCAACACATGCCTTCTCACCATGCGATGCCAGCGAAAGCCACCCCTCCCCAGGCTCCAATTCAAGACTACTACACGTAATGAACTGCAGTGTTTGGCTGCACACACAGAGCGTCCTGCTCTTACAGAAACATAATGGCTTAATTACAGAAATCAAAGACTTAGAGTATTTTCCTAGCATCATTTCTCAGCGTGCATCAAATCAGTATACCTTTGCAGTCTATTTGTGTTACAACGTTTGACTTTTTTTAAGTTGTCATTTGAGTGGCTGATGAGGTTTTTTTTTTGTTTTTTGTTTTCTTCAATCTTTAAATGGATTTTGGCTTAGACTCAGGACAGAATTTCCAACCATTTCTGAAACGGCCCTAAACATACTTTCACCATTCTGTACCGTGTATTCACGTGAAGTGGTGTTCTTATTGGTTCTGAGGTCAAAATATCGACCAACTTTGAAAATATTGAAGAGGTTCTTTGTCCTGAAAGTTCAACTATTCAGCAAAGATGTAATTATTGATACACACACACAAAATCCCATCTCATTAATAAGCAACTCTGCCTTAATAGTTAATAAATTGGCAAGCTATGTACACCAAAGAATCATTTCTTAAAACCTTTATGATTTAGCCGAGCATGTGGTACACACCTTTAATCCCAGCATTCAAGAGGCAGAAGTTGGTAGATCTCTGTGGGTTCAAAGCCAGCCTAGATTACATAGTAAGTTTCAGGACAGCCAGAACTACAAAGTGAGCCCCTGACCCAAACCAACAACAAACAACAACAACAAAACTTTATGAGGAAATGTTTGTTTTCTCTACCTGTCCTGGGTGACATAAGAATTTTCAGGCGAAGGCTGGGAGATGGCTCGGTGAGTTACAAGCCGGAGGCCCTGAGTTCAGAGCCCAAACATCTACGTGAAGCTAGGTGAGGCAGCGCACACCTGTAACTCCAGCACTGATTAAGTGGAGACAGGAGGATTGCTGGGGCTTGCTGACCAGCCCACCTCATTGAAAAAGTGAGCTCTGGGTCCAGTGGACAGGTCGAGGAGCTCAGAGCAGACACCCTGCCTCCTCTGGTGTCCACATAGACATGTATGGCCAACACACATGCACACACATATGCCATACATACAAACAAAAAAGAGAAAGTAAATGTCTCCCATGAGAAATTGGGTTGGAATCTCTCTCTGTGTGTGTGTGTGTGTGTGTGTGTGTGTGTGTGTGTTGTCAGTATGCTATCTGGGGTGAATAGATGTTTGTTCACATCTCTCCAGGGAAAATCATACAACAGAGGGACAGCTGCTAGTCATGCAGGCTGGGGTACAGCTGGAGGCAGGCAGCTGTTCTGTGCACACACGGGACCAGCGAGGGGAAACATACACTGAGGGCACCATCTCTGCCCCAAGATCAGGGAAGAGGCAGCCTGAAAGCTGGGACCCCTCCTCCATTGTGTGGTGAGGGATCACCCCTTCCTCTTGGACCTGCCCAAGAATTGTCAGCACAGAAGGAAACCACAGGCAGAGTATGACAATGGACAGTGAAAAAATATGTTTCCTTAGCGGTCAAGCCCCGGGGACCCTGTTCCCCTTAACCTGAGACTGTCCACTCCCAATCTGGGTTCTTCTTCTCTGAGAAAAGTACCCAGTGGCCACTCTCCAATCCCAGCCTCTGCTCCAGGCAGAGTGTTGTTGGTGTCTGTACCAGGCATAGAGCAGATCAGGAGAGCAGAGAAGGCTAAGGGACCTAGGGATAATGGTGTCTCTGCCCCTTACTGGTACGATACCTAACATGGTCTCGGGTCCCAAGAAGCCAGGTCATCTAACAAGGGTAGGATTCAGAGCATTCAAGGGACTTCCCAAAGGTCATATAGCAGTTGTGTGGGAGAGCTGGGCTGGGTGTTCAGGTGTGTCCCGTTGTGTGCTACCTTTGGACAGCCCCATCTTGGGTTGAGAGCCCAAGGTCAACCTGCCTGGCTGACATCAGTATCTTAGCCCTTGGTCCCTTCCCACACCCCAGGAGAACACTGACTGCTGGGATGCAAATATTCCCTGTGTGTGGGAATGTCAGTTTTACATTTGGACAGTGTAGGATCAAAGTCAGCCTGGCCAGCTGGGCCACTCTCTGACCCTCCTCACAGCAGGCCCACGGCTGATTGACTGTCCTCAGAGAGGGGCTAGTGCCCCTGTGCCCTGGAAGCAAAGGAGCACGACCATATGGAGACCCAGACGTAGTGACTAGAGGAAGAGATAAGAGACAAACAGTCCATGTGAACAGGGCCTCATCACCACAAGATCAAAGTGGGCTCAGCCTCATTAGCCACTAAAGGAAATGAGAGAGACCTTTCACTCAGTGGCATGCAGTAAGACCCAGGGACAGCTGCCCAGAGTATCACTTGCTTCTGTTTCAGAAGGAGCTAGTGAAAGCTATGCTTCATAAAGAGCCAGGCCCACTCTGACCCTATAACTTATTTATTTGTCTATTTATTTATTTTCCCGGGCAGAGTTTTATAGAACACAGGCTGGATTGGAGCTGGCTCTGCATCCAAAAATAAACTCCTGGTCTTTCTTCCTTCAACTCCCAGAGTTCTGGAATTCCAACTGTCAGCCACATTCCCGTTTTATGTGGTGCTAAGGACTGAAGCCAGAGCTTCTTGGTACCAGGCGAGCTCTCTACCCACTGAGCTGTATTCCCAGGCCCTTTGCTCTCATCCTGTCCCTTTTATCTAGCCCAGTTCCTGATATAGCACATATTTATCTCTGTTTTTACTGCTTCTCTCCATCCTTGCTTTCACATGCTCTGCTGCCTGGGCCCCCAGCATCTCTTTACCTCATCTAGGGTCCCCTCAGATGCATATCAGTCCTTTTAAAACAAAACCAAAAACAAAACAAAAATGAAAACGTGGTTTTGGGGCTTGAACTCAAGAGTATTAGGAACACTGGGCAGATGTTCTACCACCCGGTAGGGTGTCTTGGATGACCCAAATCCATTCCTGGAAACCCTCTGCTCCTCTAGAATCCAACAGGGTTTACATGGAACCCGGATGCTGGCTGGAGCATTTTCAGTTTGAGGGTTTCTGTGAGTTGCTAGGGTACCTTGGAAGGTCCCTCGAAGATATCTTGGGACCCTGGATATAGATAAGTTTCAAAATGTGGCTCTGAGCCAAGCAGTGGTGATGCATGCCTTTAATCCCAGCACTTGAGGCAGATCCAGGTGGATCTCTGTGAGTTCAAGGCCAGCCTGGTCTACAGAGTGACTTTCAGGACAGCCAGAGCTACAACAGAGAAGCCCTGTCTCAAAAACAAACAAACAAAAAAAATGTGGTTCTGTGTCCAGGCGAAGGAGTCAGGGGTCACAGGTGTCAGTGATTCTGAACTGAGGGGCAGGGGTTGTAAGCCTACAAATCACCCAGAAAGAAGGTATCCCAAACTCAATGAGGGCTTTGAAGGAAGCCCACAACTCAATAGTACCCTGGGAGAGAAACTCTAACTCAATGAGAGCCTTAGAGGGAGCCCTCAACTCAGTAAGAGCCTGGGAGGGAGGCCCTGACTCAGCAACCATTTTGGAGTGAGCCCCCAACTCAATAATAGCCTTAGAGAGAGGCCCTAATTCAGTAACAGTCTTGGAAGGAACCCCCAACTCAATGAGAATCTTGGGGGAGTCCCCAACTCAATGAGAGTCTTGAACAGAACCTCCCAACTCAATAATAGCCTTGGAGAGAGCCCCAAACTCAATGAGAGCCTTGGAGGGGGAGGCCCCAATTTAGTAACAGCCTTGAAGGGAACCCCCACTCAATGAGAGCCTTGGAGGGAGCCCCCCAATTCAATGAGAGCCTAAAACACTGCCAAAAAAATTGTCTCTATCCTGCTTAGGAGGAGGGTGGGGTTGATCTTAATTTGCAGCTGGGGAAACTGAGGCCGAGAGATGAGAAAGCCACAATTACCAGTAGTGACACAGATAGGACCTAAAACAAAGCCCTTAGACTGTGGAGATTATACAGTCAGACTCCATTTTAACTATCTATCAACTTATTTGCTAGTTCTTTTTTTAATTATTTATTTTTATTTTATGTGAGTGCTGGGAATCGAACCTGGGTCTTCTGCAGCATGCCATGCTTGTAACCACTGAACCATCTCTCCAGCAGACACCATCTTATTATCTAATTAAGTATGTGTGTGAATGTGCACACAGAGGCCAGAAGTTGACATGGGAGGTCTTCAGTCACCCTCCGCTTTTAAACAACATCGTTTTTGCATGTGTTTGTTTATCTAATGTGCACATACGTGTGCATGCATGCCAAACCACGTATGTGTAGATCAGAGGACAATGTGCTGGAACCAGTTCTCTGCTTCTACCACATGGGTTCAGAGAATCAAACTCTGACTTAGCTGCGGGCACTTTTACCCCTGAGCCTTCTTATTGAATGACCCTCACTTGATTGATTGGTTGATCGACCGATTAACTTTTCTTTCACTTAGCCTGGAGCTCCCTGATTTGGGACTACTGTGACTGGCATTCTACACGACTGCTGGGAGTCTGAGCTCAGGTCCTCATGCTTGTATGGAATGTACCTTACTGAGCTACCTCTCTTAGGTACAGGTGTCCCTTCTGCGGTGCTCCCCGCCCCCTGGTGTGGGTTGGAAAGGCACCTTATGCCTGTCGAATGCACGGTTGTTCTTGAAAAGTGGTTTCCGAAGGTGCACTTAGTTTCTACCCAAAGGACTCTGGGGAAGGGGTCAGAAGTCTTGAGGCAGGTGTGGGTAACTGGAGGCTTCAAGGTTCTCTCTGTTTGTCTGACCATCTCTAACTAAACCCACCCTGCAGGAGGGACAGGAGACAGGCCATGTGGTCTGCCTCCCTAAGCCTCAGTTTCCTCTTGTCGTAAGCAGCCCTCTATGAGAAGTGCCAGCAGGGGGCTGCAGAGGGACGCTGGAGGGGCAGGTACCCCCCCCCCCCAAAGACCTCAGCAGACAGGGGCTGCCTGCCTCTGTCTTGCCGGCAGGAAGTGGGGTGGTGGTGAGGCCAGGCCCCCCTCTTCCTGCCTAGCCAGCTTAGATGAGGTGGCTGTGTGGGTGGGCGGGCTCTGGGGAAAACAGTGAGTCACCGCCGGCCAGAGCCTGAGCAGAGCGTGTCCCTCTCTCCCGGCTGGAGAGAGCGGTGGCGGCAGGTTTCATGGGTAATTATGTAATTTATGAGACTCCTGCTCTGGGCTCTGTCTGAGTCAGCCCGGCTGAGTCGTGACCAAACTGAGGCCCGCAATGAGAGACGCGTGGGCACAAGCTGTATCCCAGGATCTGGCCTCTGCCCCTGGAGGCTCAGCTTGTGCAGCTGGAGCTGGAGGGAGGCTCATATGAGACCCCAGAATGATAAGAAAGGGTGTGTTTTCTTATCCCTTGTTCCTGAATCAGACTATGGGGCTGGCACACAGGGGTCAGGTGTCCAGGTGTGAACCCCTACTTTGGAGGTTGCTTTCTGCAAAGTGCTTCCAGGACAGAGGACAGACATCCCAGGAGGTCCCTCTTGAAGACAGCCAGACATGCTGTTAACTCCCACCTCCCACTTAACAGTCCCTCTGAACACAGACACGCAGGCATATTTACATTTTATGATATATGTTTATTATTCAAAGGGCTTCACACACTGAGACTTTGAAAGCCAAGAGCAGAAATCCCTCCTCCCTCCCAGGCTCAGTCCCCTGGGTCTGCCTCAACCCCCACCCCTCCCGCTACCGCCTGCCTCAGGTTCCTAAGCAAGGGATGCTCAGGTCCAATGAGATTTGAAATGCAAGTCTTAGGGAGTTTGGGGCAGGGGTAAGAAAGCAGGGTGTCTTGGTTGGGGGCCCCAGAGGTGGATGGCACAGGGTCTGGCAGAGGTACTGGATCCCACTGGGTCCTGGATAGTCCTGGTCCTCGAAGACAGGCAGTGGGGAGCATCTTCTGGAGTCAAACATCTTCATTGTCTCCAGCAGGAGATCCAGGGAGAAAAAGGCAGCAAACACGGAAAGGCAGCTGCTGGGACAGAAGCAAAGAGGTATTAGAGGGAGCCACGAGTTTCTCTGGGCCACCACAGCAACTCATAACTCCTGAGCCACCCGGCCAGTTGGCACAGAGACTTGCGCTCCTCTCTAAGTGACCCTGGTACGCCTTCGAGCTTAGTCTCTGAATCTGCAGGGAGTGCCCAGACAGAGAGTAGACAGAGACCCTGGCTATACAGTGGCAAGCTCACCTCCCCTTGTCCCTTTCTTCCGGTATTCTCTCTCCCAACCGGCTTGTCCCACCAAGCCCCCCACCCCCTTTTTACTTTTCCTGGCTAAAACCCACCGCAGACACCACCACACCCGGAAAGAGATAAATAAATAAAAGAAAAACAATCTCAACTGTGAAAAGCAGTCCAAATCAGAATTCTTTTCCGGCCTGAGTTAATTACGTTTAAACTGGCATGTTTACTGATGGGGATTTCGAGTTAACAGAGACCGCCCCCCCCAACTGTTTGTACAGTAAACTTTGCAGGCTGGCGGCTCCCCCAGGCCTTGGCAGCCCCACAGCTCTGGCTACCCTGCCTGCCAAGGAGAACGTAGCAGAACCATGTATTTTTGAGTGTTAGAGAAAACGAAGCTGTCGCAGATGGCAGGATTGGGGGAGGGGGCAGGGCTGGGATGTGTGCCTTCAACCCCATTCTGTGCACCTTCTACACAACTTCTGGGCCCCTCGTGCCCTGGGAAAACCCCACCCCTGATCCAAGCCCTAAAGGAGCTAAGTAGAAGTCCTGAGGGCGACACTCACCGGGCCCACTGATGGCTGTCCATGGACGTACCCAGAGGGACCCATCTGTCTCAACCTGGGACCAGCAGCCGGGATGGAATGTAGATGGAGTTCCTGAAGTCCAACCCTGAGGACCAATCCAGCATCACCTGCCTACAATGAAAGACAAGGCCAACAAGCATCTACTGTACTAGCCCCGGGCAAGCACAGGGACGTACGGGAACATGTTATCAAGGGCCCCTCCACAGTAGCGTCGATTAAAGGTCACACGATGGACATCCGAGGGCAAGTGAGCTCGTGTGTTGGGCTGGAGCGAGAAGGCTTCCTGGAGGGGGCAGGGCCTGGGGCAGCCTGCCCTCCCTCGGGGTCCCTCACACTCCCAGCCCTGCCACCTTCATTCAGAGGCTGCCGTTCTGTGATCCGCTAGCTGCCCTCCACGTCGCCCGGATAATGAGAAAATGATGGACGAGCCTCCATCAGGCCCTGTGTCCCAGCCCTCAAGCCTGTCCTCGCCCATGACAAACGGTCCCACCACCTCCACAGGGTCTTTCCAGAGGCCCCGGCGGTGGCCTTGGTAACATTGCTGGAGATTTATGTTGCCTTCCCTGGATGTTTCTTCCCTTGCCTGTTTCTTAATTTCCTCAAAAAGTGTGTTTTTATTTATTCATTCCACAAACATTCTCTGAGAGCAGCCTGTGAGCTTCCTCACAGCCATCCATCCATCCCCTCCCTGGTGCTAGCATCTGAGCCCATTTGATCCAAGGAAGACGGGTATTTTCTGAGCATCTACTACGAGCCAGCCCTGGGGATACACAAGTTCCCGCTGCCCTTCAAATCTCAACAAAGAAACACTACTGACTTACTAGATGTGGTTCTGACTTAGTCCCCATCCCATAGGGACAGTCCCGAGTCCTTAGCTGTTTGAAGGTGTAATAAGAGAAATCTGCCAGGAAGAGAGCAGACTCAGGGGACTCAGTCAACCCCTGAGGACCTCATATGATCAATGACTTATTTAGAACTGCCCTAGCCCCACTTGGCACACAAATCAGGATAGGGTGGGGGGGCAATGCCCACACACACGTGCACAGTAGAAGCAAACAACACTCTCAATTCAGGCCTAAAATTTAGATGTCCATGGTGTCTTGGGTTTTCTGATGGAGTGGGCAGCCCCTCCTCAGGCCAGATAGGAATGAAGGCATCTTCGTTAATGGGAAAGACACCAGTTAGGTTAAAGGGGTGGGGAGAAGCCTGACAATCCTGGAAAACCATGTCTCTGGGAAAGGGTCTGCCTCACTGTACAGAAAGAATGTAGTGACCAGTTCAATGAGCTGCATATGTCATGTCCCACACATGGGGTCATTTCTAGAGAGGGGTACATGGGCCAGCACAAGCAGAGATGTTAAGAACATATAACCTGGAAGCCCTGTCTCCAGCTGGATGATCTTAGGAAAGTCACTCAACCTGTCTGGGCACCACCAAATTCCTCTTCTGTAAAACCCACCACAAATACTCCCTGGGTACAGCTAGTGCCTAACACACCCACCCATACACACTCCCCTTGAAAACAGGAAAGGAACAGACCACCGATGCAGTCTAAGCACAACCAGAAGAAACTAGTGGGTTGACAAACTGCCTCTAACCTAGAGAAGTAGCCTGTGCTCCGTGACCCTGGCACGCTAGGTTTACATTCCTTCTTGGAGATGGTGAATTCTCTGACCACCCAAGGGCCCCCAGGGATGCTCTTCCTGCCTACCTGGGGGGGCAGACATTTTCACTTGACCTGTTGGATGAGAGAAGTCCTTTGTTTGTCTTTTCTTCTCCTCAAACAATACAGGAATCGAGTAATTTTGCTTTTAATAAAAGTCTGCACCGAGCAGAAGGGATCATCCTCTTTAGGTCTCTAGTGAGTTCGGAATGTGCGTGCCCACTGATTGCCTTGCACCCCAGCTGACATCCTGTCTCATGCATAATACTCTCTTGGTGGGTGAGGTACCCAGGGCTTTCCCCATCAGTGGTGAAGGAACTCGGGGAGGCCTGCCTGCTGATGCTGTGGTGTGGCTACGCTTACATTGGAGCAATTAAATCGGGAGACCGGCAGCCTCCAAGTGCACGTTTAATATATTCCAAAGATGTGTCATTAACAGCAATTTTCCATCTCCAAATGTTCCCATTTACTCAAGTCCATGCATAAAATATTAGCCCCTACTGCAGCTCAGGCCCACTGCACAAGGGGCTCCATGGGAGGGGGGTGCGTTCTGGCTCTCTGCCATAGAGGTATTCACGGAGTGGAGGGTGGGGGTTGTGCTCCACTGAACTGAACCTGAACTCTAGCATGGACCCCAGCTACAAAAGTGGAGCAAGACTGGTAGACCTAGCTGACCTGTCCCCCGTTGCAGGGATATTCTGGGGTAGGGTGGGGTGAGGGTGAGTGGGACTGGAAAACCAAACAGCTCCTAACAAATGCAAAGACTATGCAAAACCCAGCTTCCATATTGATGGAATCAGCTACCACATCTTATGGAATTCCTCGCTTTGTGCTCATCGCTTTCCAGGGGATTAGCCTAATATGGTTTCTGCCTTTGGGGACTCTATTAGTCAATCAGCACGCTTCATTATTCTGTCACTATAGACCTGGCCTGGATCCTAATACTTAGAATACAGCAGGGGATAAGTCAAGGAAGTAAGAAAGGAGGGAGGGAGGGAGGGAGGGAAAGAAAGGAGGGAGGAAGGGAGAAAGAGGGAAAGCAGAGGGAGGTAGAGAGGGAGGAAGATGCAAAGGTCCACCCCTGCCTTGGAAATCTTACCGTTTTGGGAGGGAGGTGGGGGTAGAGAGGCCGGAAACAGGTAGACAGTACTAGCAGTTTGGGATAGCTGGTAGCTAGGGAGCAACAGCTAACAAGCTGACTGATAAATAGTGTCTGGAGAAGGAGCTACATTGCCGGTGTCAGGCTGCCTGCAATGGCGCTGCTGAGCAGGGAACACTCCATCTCCCTTGGGATCTTGAACTCCTGTGAAAAGGGATGTGTGGCATGAAGGCGGAGGAAGAGGGCTGGACAACACAGGGACCAGGCAGCCAGGACTGGCTCCCAGAGGGAGGGGCATGAGCAGGCCTTCCTGGACAAGAGGAAGAGACCTAAGGGAGACCACGTGCCAGGTCCAAGCCAGAGTGGGCAGTCGGCCCTTTGGACAGGACTGTGTGGGAGTGGGGGTGTATAGGGGAGAGAGACACTGTTCCTGTGGGCACAGAGGATTCTGTTGCTGAAGAGGCCCAGAAAAGGCAAAGTGCCCACAGGTTGGAGCTGCCAGGGTACCAATAGGGTGATGCAAGCCTACTCAGAAAGATCTCTTCACCAAGGATCTAAGGAGATTTAAGGATCTAAGGACCCGTTACTAAATACCAAATGTCCACAGCCTGTCTCTCAAAGGCTCCAACTGGACAAGATCAGCTACTTTTTTGGGGTCCCTGAATCTCCAGGTCAAACCTCTACGGTGAGCTCACAGGAGCCTGACAGAGCCAGAGTGCAAAGATGGAGAAAGCATGAGCAAGCGCATGCCAAACGGTGTCTGGAACCCTCGTCTGCTTGAGGCAGGGACACAGCCAAGTATCCGCTGCCTCATGGATTTGGGGTGGGGGGTGGGGGACTGTGTTGTTCCCAGCAGAATGGAACTGGGACGGTAACAGGCCCATGATCGTCTCCCACAGACTATGGTGTCAAGCAACCCAAAGGCTTCTGCCGCAGGCACAAGCCCCTCGGTAGGTAGTATTACATCCTACTGACTAGGGTAGGATGTAATGCAAGAAAGAGGTTGACTATGTAGTGCTCATTGTACATAGCTCAGAGACAACCCATTTCAGGTACCACCAAGAAGCATGGATTCTACACAGGATGCTTCTTCCTTTAAGATGGCTGCCTGGACTTCCCAATCCTGACAGAGGGAGATGTGAGGCTCTGGGTCAGGATGAGTCAAATACATGGCTGGCCATCAGCTGTGTCCAGTGGACCAGCAAAGTACATCCCTCCCCAGACACCCACAGCCACAAGGCGAGATCCAATGCTAGAGAGAGGTGACCATGTATTAAACCATCAAGGGGAATGGAAATCCACCACAGGTACTAGCAGCTGCATGTGCAACCAGCTGGCCTTGTTCTTCCCCAAGTATTAGTCCCCAAGTTCATCCCCTCCAAGCACTCATGGGATTGGGAGGCACCCCAGGTGCAGGGCATTCAGGCATGCAGCCCTCAGTGGAATGCTAGGGACAGGCACCTAATCCTCCGGCAAGAGGCGTGGTGGAAAGTGAACAGACTCCGGTCATCCATCACACATCAGGCCATGGCCAGCCTGCCAGGTTGGTGTGATCCCAGGAAGCTCCTCAGGATGGGTGTGAAGCTGAGGTTCGGTGAGGAGGGTGGCAAGTGTCATACAGAACCCATGCATTCACCTACCGGGCAGTGGTGTGGCACCTGGTATGTGCTCCCAAGCGGCAGGAGTGACAGGTGGTACTGAAAACAGGCCATCTGTGTTATATTCGTCATTAATAAAGCGAACTCATCACAGACAACCTCTCCTCAAGTACCCAAAGTGATGTTGGCTGTTGCGTCCACAGACCTTGCACCACCTCTCGAAGCTCTCCTGGGGGGGGGGGAGGGGGATGGATACGAACAGTGAGAGAAGGTTGGACACAGACAGCACGCAGCCTGTCCCACCCAGCCCAGGTCCCGCGGAGGCAGCAACCTAGAAGCACCATGCTGCCCCCACCCCCACGGGCTGCAACTCCAAGAGCTTCTCCAAGCTGAGCATTGATACCGAGAAAAGATCAACCATGTATTATTCGAAGTCAGCCAAGCGAATATAACACGGTCGATCTCCCTTCAAGTACCAGCAGAGGTGCTGAGCTGAAGCAGTGGCTTCCTGGGCGCAGGCTGCAGCGGGCACCGACGGCTAGTGGACCAGGTGAAGTACATTACAAACAATTACTTTCCAGCTGGTCGACCATCCGTCCCATACCCCAGAACAGAGACGATTCCATGTGCTTCCCTGAGGTGCTGGGCCTCCAGTCGGCCTCCCTGGAGGGATTTGATACCGAAAAGGGGTTCACCGAGCAACATTCGTCCTCCAGATGCAAAGTTGCTCGGGTAACCTCTCTCCGAGTACCATGGGAGAGGCTCGGATGCTCAGACCAAGGCCGATGCTTCAAAGTGGCTGTGTGTCCAGAAGCCCGGACCCCCTCACAGTTCCTACATCCACATTTAGCAAGGAGCCACCCTCAACCACCTGACAGCAATTATTCTGTCACCTCCCCAGGGCATCCACCCTCCTTCTTCCTTCCCAGAATGAATAGCGGAGCCTTCCCGGAAGTGGACCTTGAGACCCAGGTAGATAGGGGATGACAGTGAGCAAAAGCGGGCAGAGTGCAGGAAGTGGACACAGAACTCTGCTCACTCTCAACTCCCTTGTCAGCCCCTGGAGAGAGGGAAGCTCTAAGGTCCTGCACACGCTTCACGCCACCCTCCCGGAGAGGATGTCTTCCAGAGGAAACAAGGGCGCAGTGATACCAACACCCGTAGACGCTCCTTCTTGGACCCAACTTCTGCATCCCTCCCCCCGACCTAACACCCCCACCCTATCATCCCTCACGGGTGCTTTCAGATGTATTAGCGAGAGCTGCTTGACCATTCAGCCCCACCCATGAACAAAGCAAATAAAACACCAAAGATAAACAGGGAAGAGAGGAGAGGAAGAAAAATTCAAGCGTATCCTGAATGGACTCTCTTCACAAAGTGTAGAGTAGCCCACCTGAATCCCCCGAGCATCCCATACAAGCCACGTCACGGGGGAGGGCTAGCCAGTGAGGACCAAGATCTGATGACACGGGCCACATGCAGAGCTTGGATTCTGTGCCCACCACCCGTTTTGTGAACTGTGGAGTGGAACCGACAGCAGAATCCTTTCTCTGACATTGGCAAGAGTTCACACAGCCCTCTAGCCTCGCTGCAGTGGGGCAAGAGGCAGTTCACATGCAGTCTGCCATAGAGAAGGGACATCACTGCAGCCGCATCTAGGTACTCTGGAGACTGACCTGTGGAAATAAGGCTCTTCCCCAAGCTGGCATCACCTCCTGGAAATGTTCCTCAGTGGTAGATCCAGTCAGCAAACATGCTTAGATTTGTCCAGGGTCTTCCTCCAAGCACCTGTCCAGGAGAGGACTCCAGCCACTGGCCATCTCCAAGACAATGGTATAGAGACTGAAGTTTTTGAGGTAAAGATTCTTCTGGAAAAAGATCCACCATGAAACCTTGGTCACCTATAAAACATGTCAGAAAACAATGAGTTCTTATCATAGCCCAGCTGTACATTGGCTCCTAGTCACATCAGCTCTATGGTAACCTCCCATATGGAGCCCTCCAGGACAAAGTGATATTTAACACAAATAATGAGCATGTCTTAAAGGCTGGCACTGGGAGCTGGTAACATGGGAACCGAAGGAAGGGCAGGTAGCCACTGCTCTAGGAGAACAGACCCCACTGACCAGGGAACATCCACCCACCCCAGAGACAGTATCTCACCCAGAATGTTTCATGAGAATAGAGGAGACTGAAGAAGCCTGCTTATAGGGTCTGTGATCTGGGATTGGTACCCATTCACATCCTCCAGAGGACTCTCACCAGCTAGCTTGTAACTATTGGAGCGGATACATCCGTCTAGGAAGCGCTCTGTGAAGGTGTGGAACGGGAAATAAAGTTTAGCCACACAAAGGACCTGCACTGTGACCGAGTCTTCCTACTGACCCCACTGGTTTAGGTCTAAACATATGGATTTCCCCATCTGACCAAAAACTGCACCCACATTGGTTTTCATAAAAACAGGCTTTTCTTTCTTCTTCTTCTTATTTTTTTTTTTTTGAAGTAAATTCCATTAAACTAATCCAATTCCCTGTTTAGCTTCCTTGACTGTGCTGTTGAGCCATTTTCATTTCTTTTATTTCCCTTGTTATTTCCTCAAATCATTTTCATTAGGATCAATTCTTTCCCATTTAAAAATCTGAGCGAAGATTTGATTCCTCAACGTGCGTTCATCTACCGCAAATATTACCGCTCACAGCAGCCGCCACCACGGCAAGCCACCTCTGGCGGCTGCCATGTCTACCGAGTACTGTTTCCCCAGGTCAAATGTCGTAGCTGAAATGTTGTCAGGAAAATTGGATTCTTCTGCCAATTTGTAGTCAATTGAACACATTTTCCTCCGAGCCATTCCGGTAGTTTGTAGTGTTATTTTGTGATTATTTTATCTCTATTATTTAATGTAAACGGGATGAAACGCTGGTCGCCTCTATTTCGTAACCCATCTGAAAACGGAGAACAAGGTTTGGTGAGAGAGGCAGATAGTAAGAGGGGTTGGTAGGGGGTGGGGGGAAGAAAACAAATGGGACGTGAAAGTTTCTGACCAGGGGAGAGGAAGACAGAGGGAAGGGAAGACTGCCGTTGTCCCTTGACACTGTCAAACGCGAGCTCCTTTGGTCAAGATATCTTCAGAGTGGAGATAGAAAAGCCACTGTGCTGGAATGGGATGGGGGGTGAGGGCTATGTGCTGATGTGACAAAGAAGATATGGACCAAGAAAAGCTGCCAAGCAGACACTGGCATCTCTTCACAGGTCCCAGGGACCTGTTTCTGGTCACACCATCTTCCCTGAGCCACACTTTCTCCTGTCCATGCTCACATCTACACCATCCATTCTAGCACATGGCATACACAGAGACCCAGAACATTGCATCTAGTCCCCAGAACCACCCAAGCAGGCTTTGATACTCAAACAAAAGTTGCCTTTGTGTGATTCAACATCAATAAAGCGAATTCACCAAGGGCAACCTCTGCTCAAGAATCAAACGTCAGCACAGGCTGAGAGGAGGGCAGAGCGCCTCTTCTCCAGGCAGCTCTGCTCCCTCAGCTCTGGCTCCCTGACTCCCACCCTCTAGAGAGGCTGGCGCTACCTCCAATGAGCCCCTAGCTCCAACTGCAAAACAGCTCATCATGGACTGGCTTGCAGAGCTCTCTCCTGACTATGGGCACAAAGAGGCTTAAACAGATGCATCATGGGTCCAGACTCTTGCTAGCAACTGGTCACTCACCCAGAAGCTCATAGACACCAAATCTGAATCCCAAAGTGTGTCTCCCAGATTAGTCCTGATGTGGGTTTTATATAGAAGGAACCATGACTTCTCTGTGTGGTAGGGTCCACCTGGCCCACCAAATGAAGGCTGTCCTAAAAGTGGGTGACTTCCCCTCTCCAACGCAGCATGCTGAGAAGACGGCAAGACCTCACAGAAAAACCAGCAGCAGCGGGGAGTACAAGGCTCCAGGAGCACCCTCCATTCTCTCCAGCTTCCGAGAGGCCTCGAAGAGGGTCCAACAAAAAACACATGTCAAACTGCCATTCTTTCAGCATCATCCGTACCGGGTGCACCTAAGGGCACTAGAGATGAAATGTCTGATCTCAAGGAACCTGTGCTCCAGAGGATGGGATGAAATCCACATGTTAACTCCATTCGTGCAGTGACCATCATTATAAAAACCAATGGTTTTCCAGCTTTCCCGGGAAAACCAGGCACTGCCCAAGTACTGAGCACGTGTTCAGTGTGTGTCCATACCTTCCAAGCAGCCATTAACGCTCTCACACACATAAGTTGAAACACAGATGACATGCAGACTCATTCAAGGTCACACCATTAGTAAGTGTCAGGTAGTAATGCTGCTGGTCCCTCCTCATTCACAAGGGACACTAGAGTCAAGAGGGAGGACATCAGCATTCTAAGACCACTAAATGTCAGCGTCAGATGCCCTCCCCCACTCAGCAGCCTCCTAGCCGGCTCTACCTCCTACAGATCACCCCAGGACTAGAACACCAAAGGGAGAGCAATGAATGAATGAATGAGTGCCTGGTGTCCAGCTAGCCGTACTCCAGGGGTGACTCAAATTCTTCTTTCCCTACAGCATGCCTCTGTCTAAGATGGCTTCTCACCTAAATACAGCGTTTGACCCGATGTGCTCTGTTCTTTATAACAGTGGCCAGAAAAGCACAGAGTCAGTCAGTGTCATTTCTGGGAAATCCTCTGTTGACAAGCGGGTGACATAAGTCTCAGAAAAAGCACTCAAGTGCAGGGAACAATCCATTTCCTTACCCTGCACAGGCGCGGATAGAATCCCCCGGAGAAGATTTTAGTGCCGAAAGGAGATTGGCCATGTAATACTCATCATAAATAGAATGAACACACCATGGACAACCTCCATTCGAACACTTGATTTCGGGAGCTTGTGTTGGCATATCTCAGGCACTAGGCCCGAAAGAGGAATACCTGAGGTTGGGCAGATGGCACATTCTAGCCATCGAACACATGCCCGGTGCCCTGGGGCCACTTCCTGCCTCCTGCCTGTGATCAGCATCCTAGGAGCCACTGCACTATCACGAAGAAGTTTGTCAAGCCCATAGGATACACATATGCACTGGAGGGAAGGCCTCTTATCAGAACAACACCTGACCTCCAGTGAGCCCAGAAAGGACTGCCTGCCAAGAGGGCTGATGCAGATGTGTGAACAGAATCGCTAGTTCTGACCTTGACCTTTCTCTAAGCTCCTTGAAGGCCACGCTTTACACCCTAGAAGGCTAACTATACGTGATTCGTCAGAGTAATAACATGAATTACTATAGACCACTCCACTTCATTCCAAAGCAGGCACCACATCCATGGGTCCGGCAGAGAAGCAGGGACACACTGGGTGAGGATGGCACGTGTGATACTGGCACTGGCTGTGGTGAATGATCCCTTCACTTACCCTGGAGAGGGGCTAACACCAAAGTCCCACCCTGAAGTGAGGCTCAACCCCAGCAATTCCTCCAAGGCGGGATTTGGTACTGAAAAATAGGTCAACCGTGTATGATTCGTCACGAGTAAAGCGAAGGCAACACGGATAACCTATCTTCAAGCACCGCGCGTGAGTACCAGCATCTCTTCTCTGGAGCTGGCTTCCTTCAGGAAGTCCCCCGAGCACAGTGAACACAGCAAGCAGGTAAGTGACTGGACCGCAAGAGGGCCTGAGGAGACATCACACACTCCACATCCAACCGTTGCTCCCAAAGCCCACAGCCTTCTAGCCCTGGCACTACCGCTAAGGGTGCAGCGTCTCCGGAGTCTTTACGGGGGTCTGACGGTGGAGACTGCAGGTGCACAGATTCCATCTGAACGCCGACTCTGTCATACCATGCTGTAGCACTGACCTTAGCGTTGTGGCCTCATCCCTCACGGGGAGCAATCTTCCAGGACCTCTTCCTAAAGACAGATTGTAACTTTTAGTTAACCGTCCTCAGGGCGGGAGAAAAAGACAACAGAACTTCCTGGGTGAGTCGGCATCTGTCCCAGAAGCTGGCATTGCAATTAGGCACCCTGCGAAGGCAGAAGATGGCACTGAGAAAGGAATGTGGTTCCTTTAGCTAGACACATTTGTGATGCAAATGACAGCTGAGAGGTCTGCAGTAAAAGTGGCAGCCAGAGGGCTAACAAAATAACAAGACAGACAAGGAGGGTCCTTTAAGTCAAGAACTCCACAGAAATAACCAAAGAAAGTACCTATTAAACGATCCAACTAACTATAACAACGAAATAAAAAATACAACTGAGAAAAAAAAATGGATAGATCTGAAAGATTTAGAACACATGAGAAAGGAAGAAAAGCAGTCCAGATGTCAGGGGGCCAACAGGCTATGGTAAGGATTAAGAACTGCAGACAGCAAGGGAGAAGGGACCTATGAATGTTACCCAGGTTAACCCTCAAAGGCCCAAGGCAGTAACAAGACCACATTGGGGAGCCTCCACAAACGCACGGAAGCACTGGGTAGATATTCAACCACAGCGCAAGTCAGTCAGTATGTAGCGTGTAGCTACAACAAGCAAAAGAACACTGCTGGGTGTCACTGAAGAGAGAACAAAACAAGCTTTCATGGCCCTTGAAGGACCTCAGGGAGGCAAGCTGAAGGCTACACTAGTTGTGAGTTCCCAGGATCTGGCGTCATAAGGTCAAAACTGTGAGTAAGAACAGAGCTGGGTTTGAGTCTACTTCAGGGAGCGAGTTTTCCCCTGTATGTGTGAAGCTCTGGGTTCCACCTCCCACTCACCCAGTTTTGCAGTAAGGACAAAAGAAGAAAAGGAGAGGGAGCAGGAGGGAGAGGAGGGAGAAGGGAGGAAGGGAGTGAGGGAGCAGGGAAAAGCAGAAGGGGAGGAAGCAGGAAATGTGTGTATAGACCCAAGTGCACCTGGACCAGAACTGCTCAGGGGAAATGATCAGGGAACTCCCTTCCTGGCCATCAGTGGGTACGGTGATTTCTTTTGTGAGATGTCCAAGTTCTAAGACAAAGATGTGAGAATTTGTGCTAGTCATGAGGTATGATAATCCTCAAGCCAACAAACGGAGCAGAGAATATTGTATCAATAAGTGAAACCCTTGAAATACCAGATAGGACACAGTGCAAACCATCACGTTATAACTGTGAGTGTGGGCAGGGGAGGAGTGTGTGTGTGTGTGCATGGGGTTTATATCCATGTGTGTAGAGGCCAGATGTCACTGTACAATAACTTTCTCAATTGCTCTTCTCTTTAGTTTTCGACATAGGATCTCTCATTGAACCAGTCATTCACTGAGTTGGTTACTGGGTGGCTGGTGAGCACCAGGAGAAGTATTCTTCTGTCTCTGTCTCCCCAGTGCTGGGATAACAGGTACACATTGCCATGCCCTAGTTTAAAACAACAACAATACATACATGCTGGGATCAAGCTCAGATCCTCATGCTTGTATGTAAAATACTTTACCGACTGAGCTATCTCCCCAGAGCCACCTTATGACTCTTACACCACTGAAAAGAGCAAAACCAAACTCTGTAATTCAGACTTGATTATAGCCATATAGTAAACAGTTTAAAAAGTCATGAGGAGAGTTAATGAGATTAAAAAAAGAAAAAGAAAAGAAATGCATGTAACCTAATGCAGAGAGAAACTGTGCGAGCGCCTGTAAAGTTGCTAAAGGGACTAAAAGGAACTTGAGAGCACAAAGTCCAAACAGAATCGTTATGGGAAGGTATGGGCAAATGAGAAAAGCTGTGAAGGCATTAGAAAGACATTCCTAGAGATAAATGATTCCACAGAATACATATAGTACCCCCAAATCTCTCCCCAAAAGCATACACAGAGCTAACAGTGTGATGGGCTGCAAAGGAGCCAGGTAGAAATGCTTGTCTAGCATGCAGAAAGCTGGGAATTCAATCTCTAGAACTACAAAGGAAAAGGAGACCCACTAGACAATATTTCTAGATAAATGAAAGGGTGTTTTTTTTTAAAGCCACATCAAAAGAGGTTGAAAAAATACAGAAGGTGATGGAGAGGAACATATGTACATTCTCAGGGTAAAGTTTTAAAGTGGGCTGAGCATCCTACACCTAGCTGACCTGTTCCCTGTGACTGAAAGCAAAGGACCTGTCATCTTAAGTACCCAAGAACTCAAGGTACTCATCTGTGAGCCAGCCTTGAAGAAATGACAAAAATCCTCATTGCATTGAGAGATGAATTAAAAACTCAGGCAATGAAGCTCAGGGTTTAAGGAAAACAAAACAAGAGGTCAACAACGAATCTATTTATACTGGGGGCCAATCCTGAACATTCGTAAGACTTACGTTCAAATTTTTTTTTTCCCAGTGGAAAAATTAAAATGGGTACCAATCGGAAAGAGAAAGAGGAGTCGGTGTGGAAGCCTGGCCATGTCTGCGGCTGTCGGAAGCGGCAGAGGAACCGAGTTCGACTACTTAATGCTTTGCACATTACCTTTCTTAGTGGTAGTGGAGTCTTTTAGTTCACAACTCTTACAGTAAAGCAAAAGAAAGACATCCATCAGGTCTTCCAAGCTCATTTAGTTGTTCTTTATGTTAAGCACAAGTGACATTATAATTAATATTTTAGATAAAATGATTAGACCCAGGATAGATTCGCCCTGTGAAATATTTTCCTCTACACCTCCCTTCCCATTTGTATATATCGTCTCAAAACAGGGGTTTGAAATTTTAAAGTCATTTATGTGTGGGTAGAACCTTTTGCAATTTCTTTAATTTTTTTATATTGCTTGAATTTTTATCACAAGCATGCATCTTTTTCAGAAATACAGTAATAGGTAGAATAAATACCCTTTTCACAAAGAAATTTAAGGAGTAGAAAATAGTTCTCAATGTCCTTTAATGTCTTCTGGCATCCTGGCTAACAGGCCTGGAAATTTACCTACTCACTTTTCTTCCCATCCCCAGAAATACTGATCGCTGGGCCTCACGTCTAAGAAGACCTCCCTGTAAGACAAGATTTGCTTGTAGAAGAGGAGGGGGACCTTTGCTACTTTGCTTTACGAACAGATGAAAATACAGAGGTACCGTGAGCACCAGCATGTCCATGCCTTAAGTCTATGACAGAAGTATCTTTCTCAGCACTGGCAATGCCCTCCACGAAAGGCCTGGATGGAGTCAGGGAACACTAGCAGGACCGTCTGCTAGTTACAGAGGTAACCACATGTTCAAGGACACTGGTACAAAACCAAGATGAATGTGGCTTCCTTAAGATTGGCATCAGGTCTGAGGAGAAACCTGGTGAAATGTGATACTGTGTCCTGGGCATCATTAAATAATTCAAACTCACCACAGGCAACCTCCCTCCAGGTACCAGGAAGTGGACTTCTCAGAACGCTCTTGCATCGTCTTCACAGCAGGGCAGCTTGGGAGTAGCCTCTGAAAGAGGACAGGAACCTGAGGATGAGTGGATCAGGTGGCTCAATTCCCAACCAGACCCATGCTCTCTGGGCAACCCCTGATTTATCAACCCCAAATGAGTTCCAACAGGAAGGTGACTTCCTGCCTTCAACTTGTCATGTGATGGTTGGCAGGTCAAATGTGGCAGAGCCTCACCCACAGCAAACCATACGTTTGCAAAGCAGGCTGTCCTGAGGCTCTTGGCTGAACCTGAGCTCACCCTTCAAAGACTTCATTTCAGTGTATGGGATTGGTACAGATAAGTCAACATAGGGTCACACAAACTGTGTGTTCCCATTCTATTCTATAGTCTGAAGGTTAACCAACAAGGACTGCTTCTAGGTAGTAATAAAAACAGAAGCAAGCCAACGTATTTCAATATTTAGACAGGATCTCCCAAGAGCCACCCTGTCCTTTCTAAAAATTAGAGGAAGTCATCCGAGGGTTAGTTCGGATACTGGGGTATCCCAGCGTAAAACATGCAGTTGAAGGAAGGCACTTATCACGGGTTCAACCATCTAGAAACCCACCTTGGAAATGGTACTGGCTCCAGAAGCCCTCTGAGGCAGAGTTTGACACTAAAAGAGAGGAGAGCCGTGTATGACTCGCTTAGATGAATCGAATCCATCACAACCAGCCTCTCTCCAAGTACCAGACATGAACACTGGCCACGAACGCATCGACTCTCTGGAAAGGATGGCCGCTTCCACTGTCCTGTGAAGAAAGGGTGGGACAGCGTTGGGTAGTGGGCCGAGCCGAGTGACATACACCTGCGTTAAGTGCATGCTCACCCGAGGCACACTTACCTGAAGGGGGATGCTGACGACCTTGGATGCAGTTGGTCCTCCCGGACCAGAGTGGGCGTCGTCGTACAGCTTCCAGGAGGGCAGCACATTCCGGAAGCTCCTGTGACGCTGTGGTGATGGGGGGACAGCTATGACTGCTTCTCAAGGGCGGTATCATCTCACAGACTCTCCTGGAGAGAGACAGGGTCTCGAGGTTAGAGGAGCAGGTGATGGATACATCAGGTAAGTAAGGCACATGCTTAGTAAATTCGGCCACACACCCAGGAGAGGAGGGACTTCAGGTCCCTCATGGGAGTCAACATCATGTCCACATCTGAAGTCAACACTTCAAGGAGGCTGTGATAGTGATGCAGCAGCTACCACGGATGCCTCAGGGCATCTTATGTAAACATACACCCCTAAGACCACAGTTCATCCTGGTCCACCGAGCAGGCACAGCCATCAAGTCCAGTGACACTTCCCCAAACTTGGCAGGATCTCTGGCGAGTCTTCTCTGAGCGGAATTGATGCCGAGGGTTGGTGACTAGGTGGCCCACAGGGTGAACAGAGCGCACGCCCCTCTGGTCAACCAGTCACACACCCTGAATGGTGCTGGCACCAACATCTCTTCTGGAAGGTGGCCTCTTTTCAAAGTCTCGTGAGGTGGTGCTGGTGGCAGAACCACAGCTGCCTCCCCAAGATTGGCACGGCCCACTGAGAGGCTTATGGATGGATCAGATGCTCTGGCAACCAGACCAGGTGACTTACAGCTAGCTCAAGCATACTGTCCGTGGCCAACCATCCGTATTTGGCTTCTCTACAAGCTTGACCGAAACGCCATTCTTTCTGCAGGTTGCCATCATTGTCCGGGAAATCCTTAGAGGTAGCATTTGGTACTGAAAAAAGTGTTGTCCGTGAATGATTCGTCACAAGTAAAGCGAATCCACCACGAACAACTTCTCTTCAAGTACCACAGAAAAGCAGAGACAAGACAGACAAAGGGCCCCTTCCATTTCTCCAGGGGCTATGGTTTCCAACCACCAACCTGCAGGCAGATTGGATGCTGAGTGTTAGTGAAGTGGGGGGACAAGTGTTCTGGAAACATACTGGGTGGGGGCGGGGTGTCCACTCACCTCCCTCGAAGTGATGCGAGGCTCTCCCCTTTCTCTAAAGTTGAAACTTCCTTGGTTCCAGAGTCCATACTGGGAAGGTTTCAAGATGAGAAGGGAGGGCCCCTTGTTACGTGTCAGCTGTCCTCTGCAGGTATACAGACCCCAGGGTACGTGAATGGGACCTTGGGCTTCTCAATGATGCACATACAGCTTTCTACCAGGCACACGAAGCTCCTGAGGGGACTACAGAAATCCCACTGCAGAAGAGCTCAGTCCAGGCTACCAGCACCCTCAGGTGGATGGGGAGGGGAGTTCACTGGGCTCTTCTTGGTCCCAGGAGACTCCTCACTGCTCCACCACTGTCTCATCTCTAAGAAATCACTTTCAAGAAGGACACCATCACGAATGGCTTACCTACCCAGCTCCTAGAAGCAACCTTGGCCTAAGTGGGACCAGGTGCCATTTCCAGATTGCAGTGGCTAGCCACTGGGGAGCCAGCTAGTCCTTAGAACAGCTTCCCAAAGCTCCAGTAAAAACCTGTTGCCTGCCTTTTCATGTCCCACCTGTCCCCACTGTTCCTACTCTTCCGCTAGGAGTGGGCAGTGCCCCACCGCGGTAATGACCTACTTGTTGATGTGCCATGTACTCCCCGGCATTAGTCCTCACTTCCCCACTTTCAGTTTCCCTTGCTTCCATCTTGCTAGCCTTCCACATGCCTGGGGCCATTGCCTTTGTCCGCATACCACAATACCAGCAAAGATACCCCCATGCAGCCCACTGAGTCACCCGAGGACCACAGCTCAGCAACATCACACTTGTTTAGTCTCTGACCCCTACCTGCTCACTCCTGACAGTGGCTCATCCAGTCCCTTAGGACACCTGCTAGCCCCCACTTGGGGACACCCCACAGTTTCCACACCTCCACATCAGGAAGATCTCCCATCCTTGGCCATATATATCTTTATCAGCTCTCCAAGATCTGCACAACAGCCAACATAGATGATCTTGGCATTGGCATTGAGTCTGAGGACTCTTCACAACACAGACTGCCCGCTGCTCCCTGGTGCCTCCTTCCCAGAGCCTCTACTCTGAAGAAGAGCTCAGAAAAGTCTCTGAAGCTGCCAGCAACTTTGTCCAACTGTGCTGTTCTTCTTGCTTCTCCTCATTAGAGTTACTGGAGTATTTTCATATAAGCTACACCCTCCTTCTGAAATACTCCTATCATAGATCTCCATCTGGTCTACTTCCAACTTATTCCCATTCCCCTTTCTCAGAAAGAACATTCCAGAATGACCAATGAACGCAAGTGTCTCCTTTTGTCTTTCCTGGCACCTCTTTTTCATAAAACTTAATGGTGGAAAAACAAGACTCCGCGCCACAGTTCATGTTCCATTGTCCATGGTATCCCACCAAATGTCCAATCCATACAAGTAAGGATTTCATCTTAGTGCTCTACTCTCTAGGATAGAGTATACCCCCACCAGTGTGTGCAATATGATTATATCATCCTTGTTGATTGACCAATATGTGGAGCATAAGGTTGGGATATTAATGAGAATTTAATTTAAAAAATCAAAATGCCCAAAGAGGGTCATGGGAAGGTGTCAACCTTTTCCCGCCATTACTTAGGACAACAACCTAGACAGAACTTGCCTGCAGATGTCTGAAAGTGCTAGGCATCAGAAACAAAACTCAGATGTTTCCCAGCTAACTTTCTACCATGCAGCAAGAGAGCCAGAAAGCCTTCTTCAGTGAGATGTGTCAATCGATTACTCTTCTCTGGAGCAAAAGCTATGCGAGTGACCAATTCAGTGCCAGTTGATGGTGCCACCAGGGAAACACCAACACACCCTCACACTGGCCTGTCTCCACGGACTTGTGCATACCATATCACCAAAGAGCAAGGATCCCCAAAGCAGGAAGAAGGGGTTATCTGCTGTGGGACTCTCATGGGTCCACTCCCCACGGTGCCAAGGCCAGTGCCCTCCAGAATAACACATTTTCTCCAGTGGTTAAGATTTTGGTCAGGATGCACCAGGTGTTGTACAACCTAATGGAAGTGTGTGACTACTGTTGTACATACCTGGAAGGGCTACCGAAGCCAAGTTCTCCTCACTGAAGGTGACAGCAGTCTAGGAAGCCGTCTACAACAGCACTGAGAACTGCTTTATCCTTGTGTAATGGTCACAAATAAAGCTGACAGCACAGGCATGTGCTGTGAGCACCGAAGAGGACCACCAATGGGCCCCACCTTCTCAGAGGCATCCACCATCCAGAAAGTCGTCCTAAAAATGGATTGAGGGCCAAGGGTTAGGAGAATTGATAACACTCTTTGCTTTTCTCTCTAGCTAAGTGAATAACTTTCCCAGAAGCTGGCTGAGGTCAATAGCCCTTCCACAACAAGATCAATAGTCCCTTAGAGGGCTCAATGTCAAGAAAGCAAACCTTTTGCAGGGCTGGAGAGATGGCTCAGAAGTTAATGCTCTTTCAGAAGAACTGGGTTCAGTTCCCAGAACCCACATGGTTGACTTACAACCATTTAAAAGTCGAATTCCAGAAGATCCCATTCTCTCTTCCGACCTTCACAGGCTCCTGCATGCACATGCACACGTGACACACACATATACACTCAGACAGGCACACATACAAAAACAAAACAAATAAAAAACAAATAAATACATTTTTAAAAGAAAAAAAGCAAACTCTAAGCTCAGCCTAGCCTGTTCCTAAAGTGCCTAAATTTGGGAGCCCCAGGCATTTGATTCTGGGGGCTTTGCTTACGGAGTGAATTCCAGGCCAGAGGGACTCTGTCTCTACTAATTCAAATGATAAATGGGAGAAAAATAAAGAAAGCAAACTGGGTAGAAAGACTGCCTTTCCATTCAGCAGGGCATCACCTTATAAGGGTCCCGCCAACTCTTCAGAGCTGCATGGCCTGTGGGTACCACCCTAGAAGTTCTAGGTAGGAAAGGACTACAACCAGCTGCCACCAATTTAAGGGAGACCAAACTCCCTTCACCTATGAGGGACAACACTCTGCCCCACAGGGAGCTTCCTTTAGGTTTACACGAGGAGTTTGTCTTGATGAATAGAAACTCCATTAGAAACAGCACAAACTCGGTGTGGCCCCCCAAGTCTTAATGGTGTTTCTCTGGGGAGCACAGGACTTAATCCCAATTAAGGTTCAGGCTGTGAAATAGGCCCTCCTTCCCTGTACTTGAGGAAATACCCACGTCCCCTCCGAGGGGTTGGGATTATACCTGCCGTGATGTGGCAGAGAGATCTCATGCTCCACTAGGGTAGCCTGGATGCTGAGGGTCCCGAACAAAGGAGCCTTCACCAGTATGTCCTACAACCCCTGGTCCATCAGTTCTTCCTGGGCTTTGGGTTTGTTTCCCAAGGAGCTCTTACACAGACCGGACATTTAGTTGTTCTTTTGGTAGCTGGTGATACTTTTCTCTGGCAAAGAGAAGGAGTGTGGCTGAGAGCTGGAGCAACCTGACCTCAGAAGTGTCCTAAAGATGGGGTGTATGGGCTACAGGCCATCAGACAGTCCTAGCACCCAAGCCCACTCTACTCCCATGTACCTCAGGCCAAGCTTGAGGGTGCCTTTGTATGAGGCTGGGGTCCTTCTTGAACTGATTCCATCAACAGGACTGGTCATCACCGAGAGGACAGTCATCCAGAGGGCAGGAGCTCGGCTTTCCCGTCAGGTACAGATGCCATCCTTGAAGGTGACAGGCCCAGAGAACAGCATCTCTCCTTACATCAGGGGTAGGGGCCAACCTCCCATACCTTCCCAGAATCAAAAGACACCCTGCAAGCTAGGTTCTCCTCACCGTCTGGGTGTGATCTGCACCAACAAGAGAAGAAAGGAATCCAGTCTCTCCCAGAACCAAACTGCAGGACAGGAGGCCTCACCAGGGTGGTGGCTGCACATCACTGGTGTCCATGAGGGACATGGACTCGAGTGGACTCGAGGACAGTGACCTCAATGAGAGAGAAAGAGAAAAGCCAAGTTGTCCTGCTTGTCACACGCCCAGGGAGAAGTCAAGCCGGAATTCCTGAGTGGGATGTAACCTGAGAACCAGACTGTCCCCAGGGGAGTCTTTATGGAGGATGTGACTCCTCAAACGTCTCATGGGTTCTCCCCACTAGCTAGTCATCCTGAAAGGATTTGGCCCACATGCTCCGTACTGGGGAAGGCTGCAGCCCCGAGGTCAGCTCACCCATCGAGTGCATCCTGGCGCTGAAAACAAACAAGTAGAAGGACAATCAGAAGAAACAGGTCAAGTTCACTGAGAGCAGGACCAAGTTGCCTGGGGCTCTTCCCCGTTGGCCAAATATCCAGGTAGCATCCTGAAGGTGCAGGGGCTCACGTGATGATCAGGCTCACACAAGGCACACAGGCTCACGTCTCTTGTGCGGGAGGCCCTTCAAGAGAGCAGAGTTAAATATTCAAAAGGAGGTTAACTGTGTCTTATTCACGATAAATAGACAAACATAACATGGATGACCTCGCGTATCCGCAGATAGTTCTGATGGGAACCAGGCCTTCTTGCCCTCTGTCATCTTTGCCTCCAGGAGTTTCTTCCTATGATGAATTGAATCCCTGGTCACGGAGGTGAATGCCCACAGCCTGTGAGAGAGCACATAGGTGGCACTCACTGCTACATACTGGTCCAAGGGCCCACATCTGGTCTGAGAGCAAAACCCATATCCACTGGAGGCAATTTCAGGGACTTCCCTGAGGTAGACCAGTTTAGAAAGGAAAAAGGACCCCTCCCTCTGGTCCTTCCTGAGATGTAAGTTGCAGGACGAGAAGCCAGCAGCTGGGGGAATATCATAGAAGGGCAATGCCATCATAGGTAATACCTCTTTTGAGAACACGGAGTGTTGCTGGAATCCGCAGATGGGATTCCTCCTGCCTCAGCCGCTGTGGCTCCAGGAACTCCTCCTCAACACTCACTGGAAACAGAGGGTTACAGAAGCAGATGGCCTCAGTCATCAATGACATCTGTGGACCTGCTGCTGACAAGTCCTATAGGGGGCTGGCACGGGCTGCCCCTCCAGGAAGTAACTCTTCTATCTGGGAAGCCCTTGAAGGCATGATTTGATTTGAAAGAATGATCTCTTGACATCTGTGCAGAAGGTGGCTTCCCACCACTGACCACAGTTTAGTTCGATCACCCACAGGTAGCATACTGGCTCCAGGGTGCTCACTCATGATGGGTAGTGTATGGTACATGGAGATGAGGCACACACACCACAAGGACCACGCGGCATCATCTCCAGCCCCCAGTGGCTACCCGTGTTGTCCATAGACCAGCAGCATCAGCATCACTTGAGAGCTTGCTAAAAATGCAGAATCTTGGTCCCTCAATCAGAATCTGCTTTTTAACAAGATCCCTAGGTGATGAATATCTTAGCAGCACTGAGCAGTTTGAGAGCCCCTACTCTAACCAATGATTTGTACACGTATGCATGCACGTGCGTGTACACACACACATACACACACACACACACACACACACACACACACCAGATGTTGAGATGAGCTGAAAAGTTTTGTGTGCTGTTGACCACAGTGTCTTAGTCCAGATACATCTAAGATAAGTCCAGCCCAAAAGAAGCCAGGTCATGTCCACCACAAATAAGCCATAGGAACAGACAGAACGACTTAAAGCAGCAGTGGACAGAAGTGTCCCCATTAACACCTGTATTGCCTACAAGAAGTCTGTGCTCAGAATGTACACCAAGGAGAGTGAGTAATAAACCTAGAAGCCCTTGACCAAGTTCTGTCTAGCTAGAGAGATGCTTGGCCCACGTACCTTCCCAAGGAGTCCCTCCAAGCCAAGACTTAGCAACAAGAACAGACAGGTGAGCTACTGCCAGAGTCCTCTACACCAAGTACAAAGAACCAAGTAACCAAAGCTATCCTCACTCCAGAGCTGTCAGTGCGAGAGCACACGGGGAAGGGGCTGCTTTCTGAGGTCACTGCATTTGTTAAGAAGCCTTAATAAAGGCAGACTCTCCTGCAGCAGGGACCAGTGTCCACCAGCTGAAGTCAGCATCGTGCTCCAGAACCTTCAGAAGCAAATTCAGGTACAAAACAATGGTTGTCTGATGATAATCATCATAAATATAGAGGCCACACTATGAACAGCCATTCTTTGGGCAACAGAGCAGCACAGCAACGAGACAACCTTGGTACCTCTTCCAAAGCCATGGACTCCTCTGAATGATCAGACCACATGGTTAGTGTGTCAGTGTCACTCAATGAGAGTCCAGCACATGCTTGTGGAGCCAGTCATACTCCTGGGTAAGAGGTCTGACCTCAGTGACTGTCTCCGAGACTGGCTTCACAACCAAAAAGCAGGATTTGCTAAGATGCTCCTATGACCAAGCCATGCAAGTGGCACCTTCAGGCAAGGTCCTGAGGTGGGAGCCCAGTGTACCCTCTACACTGAAGCTGCATGTTCTCTTGCCCTGTGCCCAGGTACGGCTAACCCATGCACTTCTTTATAGAACTGTCTTGGCATCCAGGAAGTTCACCGGGGTAGTACTTGATACTCAAAAAGAAATTGTCCTTGTATGATTCATCCAACAAAGCGAACACACGAAGGATAATTTCTCGTCAAGTATGAAACAGTAGCATGGCAGAAACGCTAGCATCCATAGGCCTGTTGGGAGCAACCACTACTCCTCACACCTGGCTGCACACAACACACACATGCACCGCGCATGCGCCATCAGTGGCCCCTCTGAGCACCGGGGAGGTGAGATGCCGTAGAACTCACTCCCCACTCAACACGGCGGCCTCACACAAGAATCTAAGGGTGACGGTGGCTGGGGTCAAGAATCCAGGCACCTTCCATCGTAAGTGGAGCAAGCATTCTTGGTGGCCCTGCTGACCTCACTGCATGGGGCACCTTGTTCCAGAAGCCACTGCAGGGATGGCTTCACTGTGGAGTACTACCAGCTTCATGGGTCTCACTGTAAGTCCAGCACAAACTCTAAGCTCCGGCACCCGGTCACACGCCTGACGGAGAACGTCTGTCTCAACACTGATCCCGAAATTCAAAGAGAGGGTGTTGATAACACTACCACAGCTGTCACCGGTCAGCTCACAGCACACAAAGAGTTGTGGCTAGCACAGAAGTGATGAGCCTGGGCCCTTTGCTAAGCCCTATGAGAGCCTGATCTCTCCCAGCCCCAGCAGCTGTATGCAGCAGACCCCAACATGAGTCCTGTGTGACACATGAGACAGCGAGCATAGGGCGACGACATCCTTGTCCAAGGATGTGCGATGAGAAGTGTCAGAGGCGGGATCCGGGCGCAGGAAGCCAGGCTGCAGAGTCTGCGCACTTGATACTGAAAAAGTGGATGACCCTGTACGATTCGACATGAGTGAAACGAAGAGGACAGGGATAACCACTCTCCAAGTACCAAAGGTTGGCCTGGAAAGGAAGGCCACTGCCTTGGGTGGACTCGCTATGTCTTCCAGGTGGGGTCCTGGGGATGAATTAGACGCTGAGGGTTAGCAGACCAGGACACACACACCAAGCAAGAACATGCACACTCGGGTACCACGTCACAGCAGAACGTCAAAAGAAAACAAAAGAAAGAAAACAACAGGGCCCGCACCAGCACAAAACCTAACCATTGGCCCAGGCTGGGGAGTGCTCACCTAAGAAGCAGGGACCCAGGCTACACACACAGTGCATGCTTTGGGACCCACCCACACAGAACAAGGAGAGGAGGGACATTCCAAAGGTATTTCCTGAAGTCATCTTGCACCCATGAAGCCACCGGTGCAAAATGGAGACCCAGGAAGCAGTTTGTCACACACAAAATGGATACACACGGTCATGCACACACATACCACATCCCTCGCTGAGTGCGGACTGGATCCAAGATAAGGTTTGATACTCACAGAGAGCTTGCCCTTGTATATTCCATGTCAATAAACCGAATATACAAAGGGCAACCTCGCTTTAAGTACCAAACAATAACATGGGGCAGGTCCCGCTCTAGCATTCTTGGGGTCAGCCTCGTTGCCTGGGACTTAGCCTGGGGAGGGATGGGAGATTCAGAATCAGCCAACCAGGTGGCAAACACCACGTGCCAGATGTGTGCCCACTGGTCAGCTCTCCATCCAAGGAGCTTGGGCTGGAACAGATATCGGGGCGAGGGAAGGGAGCTGCTTCTCCTGATCTTATTGGCAGGTGTTACAACAAACTGAGATTTGCACTCTGCTGAAAAGAACACCAACACCATGGACCTCTCAGGAGATAAAGAACCCTGGCTAGGACCAGTCTTTTCCTTAGCGTTTCCTTCACGATGCCTACCTGGCGGTGCACTACACACAAAGGGCAAGAAGACCCAATTAATTTCTATTAGAGATAAAGCTAAGGTCCTTCTTGCCTCCCTAAGAATCACAGACATCAGTGTCACCCCCAGGACCAGGCACTGCCCCTCTACTAACTCTGCCAGACATTGGTATGGGACAAAACTAGGAAAGAGCCAATATGACACAGGAACCAAACTCCACATCCCACTGAGCGATGGAGGGAGGGAGTCATCTCTGGGACCTCTTCCCCAGAGAAGAGCAGGCAGTGGCTGCCACAGGTGAGCAGTGAATCATGGTCAGGAGAAACACTCACCTTTCTGTGACAGGAGACTCAGCCTTCTGATATAGGTGCAGCCACAGTAGACCACCAGAGAGGCAGCAGGTGATTGCAAACTTCAGCCTCTTTCCAAAGACAGACACCACCTCCAGCAAGTCCTCACTGGGAGATTGATGGATCAGGCCTGAAACCATAGTAAATAAAGGTGGGTTTCTGGGACTCTCCACCCCATGTATCACAACACCAATCACAGTTTCCCTTCTAAGGTTAATGATGTGAGCAGCGAGGCTCTGGAGATGGCTTGGGACAGACAGACAGCAGGCAGGTCTCTGTGCCACTGTCCTTTAAAAAGGAAGCCACTGTTAAGCTTCTATACTCAATGTAGGGTCAATATGCACTCCTACCCACTCCCCTGCCCCCAACTCCCGCAGCATGGTACAGCTCCAAAGGTGTCCTCTAGAGAAAAAAAATCAGGTACCAAGGGAATAAGGACTAGCACCTCAGCCATAATCTCTACCCTAGAACCAAGAAATGGGACATATCTGAGAGGGTCTGAAATGACACTGGAGGCAGAGTCCTGTCCCAAAAATGGAGTAGGGTTGGAGTGCTTCCCAGAAAGAGTTTGATATGAAAATAAGTGTCTCCCCTGTATATTCACCATCAATGAAGGGAGCGCATGGAGGCTATCTTCTCTTCATGTACCATCAATCAGGCCAGGAAGGTTGAGGAGTGGGCTGCCTGCAGGCCTTGGGCTGAGCACAGAGGCTGGGGGTCGAGCCTTGGCTGACTGGCCCTGGAATTGGCCCTGTACTCAGCTCACTGGGACCCAGCCCTGCAGTTGGTTTGCTTCCCAGCATCGTTCCAAGGAAGGATGGTCTTCCAAGACTTGAAGGAATCCTGCATAACTTCACAAAAAGTGATGGAGATTGATTGGCATTCCTTCAGAGCCTGCAAAACCACCCTGGGAAGAAAACCTCCGCCTGTGCCCACAGCCGCAGCCTCCAGGAAGTCTTGCAGATGATCATAGAAAGAGCAGGATTAGAATCCACAGCGACATGCATCATTCAAGAAAGAAGAAAAAAACAGAAAACCAACTCTCCGAGAGCCTCCACCCCACTCCCCAAACTAGGACAGTGCTGAGACCACTGGCCCTTCAGCCTGTTCTGGTGAGTTCAAGAAAACTGTAGGAGCACTGAGTTATCATTCTAAACATCCACCCAGTGCAAGGCTCCCCGAGGGGAAATGAGAAGCCCCTCCTCCCCCAGCATCAACTTTCTCTGAATAACCTCATCAGTAATTCATGCTGTGACACGGTGGGCAGTGAGGACACCTGGAACAAAGGCGTAACAACCTTGGTAGTCTGGGGCTATCTTTACTTTGGACACCCACCAACTCCATTTCCCTTAAGTGGACAGGAAGCCCCAAAGGTGACTGTAAGGACAGCTTGGCTATGGAAGGTGGGTAGGGCAGATGACCCACACCTCAATGTCCACTGGCTTGCTGTGGACACTCTTTTGGCATCAGAAGGCGAGCTGACATGCACATTATACTAGGAAGAGCTGTCAGAAGGGAAAGCACAGTTTTCTAGATAAACTCAGCTCTGCCAAGCAAAGCCCGCATCATCTCCCAAGTCAGCATCTACTTTAGAAAGTTCTCAGAAGCATGCACGAGGCCTAGAAAGTTAGACGCAGAAGGAGCTATGCTCAGTGGCCCACCATGCACTCACTTACCCTTACCCTGGGATGACTGTGCCGTTCTGCTAGGCCCAGGCCGCCAGCCTTGCTTCCAGGCAGCATTTGCTCCTCGAAGAGAGCTTGCCCTTGCATATTGATTTCGCGTAAAGCAAACACACAAAGGATAACCTCTCTTCAAGTAGCAAACGATAAGGAGCGCTGGTGGGAGAGCTGGTCCTGGTGCGGCGACGGGGACCGTGATGGACCTGAAGTAAGCCTGAGATGGGCAGATTTGGAGTTTAGCACTTGCAGATGAGTAACATGCCCCTTCTCCCCGCACCCCACTCCCCACACTTCTCCCCAAAGGGCTACTCCCCAAGGTGCCCCTTCCCCCACGAAAGAGGGCCCACCCAGGTGTTCTCCAAGGCATATATATTGGCTACAGAAAAAAAAAGTGGATGCCAGAAAACACATTATAAACATCAGGAACACAGAAACAACTTAGAGCACAGTGGTCTCAGAACACATCATCGTGAGCAGCTAGCGTATAGGCACACATCACACAACACACAGATCTATCTATCCCGGCCGAGTCCATCAGGGAGACAGGCAGCATGCTTTCTTGCGTGGCGACGTCACGTCCTCGATGGTTTCCCAAGCAGCATTTGATACTGAAAACGTGGATTTTCCTCTACGATTAGTCATTAATATTGTACTCATAGAAGGAGAATCTACCTTTTAAATATCAAAGAACGATTCGGTCCAGGAAGCTGTGAACTTGAGCTTGCGTCGACAGAAATGAAGTCCCACCGGGCGGGCGGGCTGCCCCGAAGAGGCTGTACCACCCTGGCCACACCCCATTCATTAGGAACATGATCATCTTTCCCCCTTCCCAAACCCTACAGAATCTTCCAGAAATAGTTCCAGAGCGGCATTTGATACTGAAAAAGTGGATGTTCCTCTATGATTATCCTGGAAGCACGTAACCATAGAAGGAATATCCACCTTTTAAATACCAAAGAAGGACTGGGTTCCGGGAAGGACCAGCCGTGGTGCATGGCTCATCTGAAATGGATTGCTCAGGCCCAGACGTCACTGTGGTGAGACGCCATGGTCTCTGCCAGGCTGGCTCCACAGGTAAGAAGACCTTTAAAGGTGATGGTCAGCAGACATATGACATGAGAAACACACATGTTCTGCAGTCCACCATCTTTCCACTTACCCGGGGAGGCGCTGAGCCCGACTTTATCTCCCTGGCGGATCATGACACCCAAAAGGCGTGGGAGACTGAAAATGTGGCCGCCCCTCTCTGACTAACAAGCACACACACAACCATAGAAGGAAAATCTACCCTTTAAATACCGAACAGGGCTTATTCCTAGAGAACGTGGCCCAGGAACAACTTCTCTGACGCGAAAGCCTGCTTCGCTATCATAGAGAGTTCAGAACGAGATTCCCCAACCTCTGGCTGAGCCAGAGGCTCATCAGAAGTGCTCTTCAAGATTGGTCGGTGGCCCTCAGGCACCTGCAAAGCCGGGGCATGCTCTGTGGATCACCGACTTCCCACTTACCCTGGAGGGGGTAACTGCACTGTCACTGCCCTGATGGTGGCTTCAGTTCAGGCCCATTTCCCAGCAGCATTTGACACTGAAAACGTGAAATTTCCTCTATGTTTAATCATAAATACCATAAACATAGAAGGAATATCCACCTTTTAAATACCAAAAGGGTTTAGTCCTGAAGAGCAAGAGCCGAGGCCCAATCCGTCAGAAATGAAGAAGGCAGCGGACAGGCGCCTTCGGCACAGCCCACAGAGGACACAGATGCCAGGAACCACCCTTGCTGTGGGAAGCACAGGTGGTGGGCGCCATCTCCCCCTTGCTCCCTGGTGGGGGAAGAGGGGATAACCTGCTTTTTCCCTGCGGCGCTTAGCATTCAGAAACATCCCGGGGCAACTTGAGGTAATGGAAATGTGGGCGTTGCCTCTATGGCTAACCAGAGGCACAGAAGGAACACTCGCCTTTTCAATATCAGAAGCTGAACAGCTTGGAGAGCCCTGGCCTGGGCACAGCACATCAACAACGAGTGTACCGGGCGTCGCAGTATCCACACCTCATAGCTAAACATACCATCTGGCTGTCACATACCCTGGTTGGGGAGACACCCCAAGTCCCCTCTCCCCTCTGAGAGAGAGTCTATGGCAAGGAGTTCGTCCCCTTCTTGTTCCCAGAGCCAGTTCCACTTCCATATAGCCTGCCTTGGGCATTCGTGGCAGAGATCTCATCAAAGGGTCTGCTGGATCACTCAGACACACGCCATGGAACACCGCAGACATCAGGGAAGCGGACGAGTCCAGAAGGCTCCGGCACACAGGTCCAATACGTCAGCATGGCAGACTGTTAGGGACAGACACAAAGGATATCTTCTGAGACATGGCTGAGCAGAATGTTCGTGACTCAGTATCATCACCCTACTACCAAGTCCTCTCAAAATCAAGCTCAACTTCCTGTGAAATCTTTTTTGAGTAGATCGGACACAGAAGTGTACCGATATAGACACTGTGAGTCTTTGAAAAGCAATCATGCCTCCCCCAAAGGAAACAAGAAACTCCGAGAACCCCAACTCAAGCCAGTCACCTCCAGAACCTTCTACCACATAGCCTCAACGGTGAGGTCAAGTGGGTCAGGTGACACTCCTCTGCGACCAAGCCCTCCGTATCTGACCACGCAGTGGTGCCCGCATCAGTCACGTTTTTATCAAGTTGGAACTGGTTGTAAAGTGAGACCCTTTAAAACAGCTGCTGCTCATAAAAGTAAAGAGACCTTAGCTCCCCAAAGATGGGTTGCCAAGGGCAGGAGGGACAGACAACGCCTGATGGTCACCAAAAGCCAAGGCCCCTCCCCTGAACCTGCAGCTTGCTATAGAAGAAACCCGATTCCTCACAAACTCCTTCACGCTGACAGACGCCCTTGACTTACCAGCAGAGCAAAGAGGCTTCCTTTCATACACTCCCTCCATGAAGCCAGGAGGCCCTGGAAAGGAGGAAGACAGGGTTGGTTAGGGGGTCTGATGATTGGATACTGGAGCAAATGTGTTCATCTCCCTGATCTCGGGAGTAGCTGCTACAAATGTAGCTGTGTGTGAGCTGAGTGTGCTCTTGAGTGACAACTTTCAGCTAGGTTCAGGTTCGTGTGTGTGTGTGTGTACGCGCACGCGCACACGTGTTTTGTGGGTGTGTTTGCAGTTCCTGCATGTGGAGGTCAGCGGTAATGTCTGCTGACGTCTGCAGTCACTTTCCACTCTTTTAAAAGTGTGTGTATATGTCTGTCTGTCTGTGCATGTGTATGTGGGTACCCAAGGAGGCTAGAAGAGTGGATCAGGTTCCCTGGGGCTAGAGCTGTAGGCACTTTGAGCCATCTGGCACAGATGCCGAGAACTGAACTCTGGTCCTCTGTAAGAGCAACAAGCACTTTGAGTTGGTTATGGTAGCACACACCTCTGACGGGAAGGCAAGGGCTGGAGTGTCAGAAGTTCAAAGTCAGCCTCAGCTACGCAGTAAATTGAAGGCTAGCCTGGGCTACAGTGAGAACTTACTGCCAAAAAAAATTACTAGAGTTATTGAAAAGAAATCTATGTTAAATGAGTTGTATAATAAACATCCACTTGAGTGGCACATACTCATAAAAATTCCCACATCCATCTTGTGCTGGCTGTTGTCATTTTTCAGGGTCTATTTGTGCATTTGTTCGGGTCTTTAGGAACCTAGGAAGCACAGAGTATATACTTTCAAATTCTCAAAATCTGAAAAGCATGCCAGACATGTTTTTGTTCACATTTGTCAATCAATTAAAAAGGAAGTGATGTGGTAGAAACTAGATTTTTATGTACAGATTTGCCTTGGGAAATTAGATTATAGGATGATTCACTCAATAAACCCTCAAGTCTCAAAATAAGAAAATAAATAAACAAAAACACTTTGCCATCTGGCCAGCCATCTGCTCACATACCACCAGCAAGGGGACTGACACCCACATTGTGTTCCTGAACTTGACACCCAGTACAGAAAGCCCTTCAAGGAAGGATTTTGTGCTCAAGAGGTCAATGCTTAATATCTCCCACGAACAAGCACCTTAATGCGGATGCCGTCCCTTGGGGCCTCTCAGGCCAGCTGCTGCAGTCCTGCCCAGGCCTCTCCTGCAAAAGAGACAGCTGGTGAGGTTTTGTGCTCAGAGAACATTCTACCCTCCAAGATGGAAGGCTCCCTCAGGGCCTACACGTACCTGGGCTGGGGTGGTGAGTAGCAGCAATCAGAAACCTGCCGGCAGAGCACAAGGCTAACTGTGGAAGGGAACTGAACAAGTTAGATTACCTCGGATGCCAAACAGAGGCATCGCCGGGCAAGTGTTCTTTGTACTCCTTGGGTGAATCCAAGCCGGACTTCTCTCCAGAAGTACGTGGGCCTAGGGGCCTTGGGCTGGGTAGCAGGTGTCACGCGTATAATGTATGGCGTGCTCACTGCTCCACCAGCACCGAGGCCAGTACCCACTAGGTGGAAAGGGATTTTCAACTTAGGAAAATGGGCTGACCATGCCTGTCCCATGCCTTGTATATAGCTTTTCTCCATGGACATAAAGGAAGAGTTGTTGCTTTTCCAAAGGACAGAGCCCGAAGAGCAGGTAAAGCCACAGTGGGCTGCGAAGGCATCACTGGGGCAGGATAAGCTTCGCGTTTGGCTAAAACTGGTATCTCTTTGATAAAGTCAGTGCTGGGTTTTGATGAGGAATTATGGTGGCTGTCGCATATGAACGTACCCAAAGCTTCTATTATAAATTAAGACAAAAAAAAAGAGAGAGAGAGCGATAGCTTGCACCCTAGGAAAGGGTGGTCCAAGAGTGACCCCACACCCCCTACTCCTGCTGACGCAGTTTTAAGAAACCCTCCAGGGGAGGTGGATGGATGAGGTGTTCACACACAGACTCTCTGGACCCCTCCTCCACTCACACAAGGGTCCCCACTCTCAAACAGCCACACTCAAAGGCAAATCTTTATGCCGGGAGGTGGCTATCCAAGTCATAAAGGGGAGTCATAAAGAAGATGAATCCGCTGGGAAAAAGCTGTCTTCAAGAGTGCCTCCCACCCGTTCCAGAGGACAGCTCACGGGGGGACTAACGTCGGGGATCAGAGACAGACAGCAGTGGCTGATGACGGCTTGCTGTTCCCTGGTCCCGATCATAGCCGGCACCCACAGTCCTCAAGGCCTTGCCGATGGCGTCCAAGAACACAGCCCTCGGAGATAGAACAGGATGCTGGAAAAGAACTGCGCTGGGAAGGCCCCGGCTCTTCTGGGGTCACAGTGTGTGTGATACTCGCCAAGTGAAGACACCTGGAGCTGATACCTAGGCACTTGTCTCCAGGGGGAGCTGGCGGTCGGCTTGCTATTGGCTGTCTGAGCTCCCCTTTCCTGAAGTCTGTCCCACAAGAGAGCCCTAGAAGTATGCTTCTCGGCTTCCCTTATCGACTGTGCCTGTCCCAGGAGGGGGGCAGACAGACACCAAGTGTCCCTGAACCCAGCAACACACACAGACAATGGGTGGGTTGATGAGGGGAAGGAGCTGTGCTTCTTTGAGGCAAATGTTCCTGTGCGCATAAAGAAAAGCAGTAAGTGACCCTAAGACCCCTTTGGCCCCGTCCCCCTAGTCCGTGAGGAGCTCTCCAAGGTGAGATTTGATATCGAAAAAGAAGTGCACCATGTTTGTTTCGTCACAAATAAAAGCGAAAATAACATGGGCAAACTTCTTTTCAGGTACCACAGGTGAGCTCTCGTTTGCTCCAGCAGTGTGCCTGTGTGTGAAGGGATGCTGAGGGGCAGGCAGGACGGGTGATGGGTGGGGCAGACACTGGCAGCAATGGGCACAGGCTTGCCCTGGAAGAGGGCAAGGTGAGGGGGGTCCCAGGCAGAGGCGGACGGCATAGCGTTCACCAAAGAGCTGGATGGTACAGTGCTCACCACGGACAGTGATCCAGCCCAGATTCCCTCTACCTCAGAATCCCGGCAAGTCTTTGTCTTCAAGGTTGAAGACTCTGGAATGATGACCCTTGCCAGTGTCTTGGAGAGTGTCACTTCAGGGAAATGGGATGGTGCCTGACTCCAAGATACAATCTCCTCCTGAGATCCAGGGTCCCCTTCCAGCGCTGAGGGAAAAAGGACACAGAACTGGGTGACAAAGCCCGGGGCAACGTAAACCAGTTGTGTTTGCCTACTGTGGTACTGATTCCCAGGTCTCCCCACTAAGAGGTGCCCCTCCCTAGGTTCCCTGTAGGCAAGCTGCCCCTACATAGCAGTGACTTGTGACTTGAACAAACACAGCAAACACCTCACGCAGAACTGGAAAGCACAGGGACTAGGCAGGAACAGCAGATTCCATGATTCTGAGGGTGAGGGGTCTGGATAGATAATACAGGTCCATCATCCTTCAGGTCTCCTGGAGAGGGTGTGCCACCCTTCCCTGGAAACAAAACACATTGTGTTACTGTCATTGGAGAGTTAAAACGCCAAAGCAATATATCTGAAGTACAGTCAGAATTCCACAAAAGAAAGTGACCCTGTACTAACAACTGACCTTCAACTGGACAAAGGGGATGGCCAAGCAAGAAAACATATCAAAAGAGTGCCAGTTACCCTCACTGGTAACTCAATGAAGAGCTGTCCCCTTCTCTCTCGGTAAGATAAAACCCAACTCAAGCTCACTTACGTGGAGCTGTCCAGGCTTACATAATTTAAAGGTATAGAGGTATGCTGAGCTCTAGGGAAGGTTTGATGCAGGTCTCAGGTGGAACTTTGTTACCCGGATGTCCCTTGGTTCCTTCCTGCTCCTCCAATCTGTCCCCCGTGACCCAGGCTTCCCCCACTATGTCTACCCAGCCCTGGGTACTACCCTCTTGGATTCTAGCTGATCTTCAAACTCACATCCATGAACACATCAAGTGGCTGAAGGGAAGATGGAGGGACTACTCAGGCAACTCTCAAAGAAACGAGTAACTATTTCCTCTCCCAGAAGCCTCCACAAACATTCCCTTGTATCTCATTGGCCCTGTGGGCTGAGGCTCTGAATTAATTAATCTCTGAATTAGTAGCCGCTACAAGGGGGATGGATGGACTGGTTCCTTCAAAGCTGTCCTGGGGGTGGGGAGCGGGGGGGGGGCTCCCAACCAAACCAAGCCCATTCTTGATAAGAAAGCTCAGGGGACATTCAAGAAGGGAGAGAGACTCTCAACCCAGGCCCGCCACATAGACTAGCATGGCGTCCCTAGAGTTAGCAGTTGAACCCCGAAGTCTTCACCGTAGAATAGGATGCTGAAAAAGAAGTGCACCGCGAATGTTTCGTCACATATAAAGCGAAAAAAACACGGGCAACTTCTCATTAAGCACCGTACGTCAGCAGCACGGGACCCGCAGCTTGGACTGTTGCCGTCACTTCCTGTGCGTGAGCAGGCGATCGCGCTGCAGCCCCGCCGTACCTAGGGGGCTCTCACAGCTGTGCCCGCTCCACGCAGGCAGAATGGGGATCTTGTAGGCAGACTCTGAATTAGCCATCATTTGGGGGTTCTTTGGAGCCTCCTCAAACATTGGAGAGAGATGATACAACAATACCGACTTTGCTTCCCAAAGTCTGGCTGTGGACCCGTGATCACAGAGTAAGAACGTCCCAGGACCTCCCAGCTGAGGTCCCCACCAGCCTACTAGAGAGGCAGATAGCAACCTGCATACCATGGTGGAGCCCCTGCACCAAGGAGGTCTTCATGACATGGGGACCAAAAAGATATCTGAACATTTATCAGAACTAGGCAACGTCTCCTGGACAAAAGAATATGTACATGACGTGGGGTGATCAGAGAAGAGGTTGCATTGAGCCTCTGCTTCCCAGGGAGGAATGGAAATGGAACGTTGAGCTATGAAAGGGCATGGATAAAGCCAGGCTTCTAAGGCCTTCCAGGTAGATGGTTGGTTGCCCATGCTGCATACCTGCTCCCACCCTGACCACATGGGTGCAGGGTACCTCCCTACCCTTCATTGGCTTGGCCAGTGAAACATGAGCTGAAACACAATCATCTCCAGCCTCGGTCTGAGGGTTCCTACTTACCTTTTTGTGTCTCTGTCATGGCCTGTAAGAATCACGTGCCAGGAGCCTGGGGGAGGGGGCAAGGAAGCCACCTTCACCCCCAGGGTAGGTGTACATCGGGAAGGCCTCCTAGATATGGAAGGCATACACAGTATTAGTAGAGCAGGACATACATGTAAATAAAATACGTGCTTTCAGACAAAACACTCTGTCATACCTTTTCCATCGATGGGGATTCCAGTGTCGTTCGGTTAGGGAGACACCACATCTGGACTACACACCCTAGGGCAGGAATTTGTGTGGCAAGCAGCCAATGGGTTGAATCCTCAGAAGACAAGCAAATTGAACAAAAGACATGAGATGAGCAGGGACCACAAAGCCCCTTCCGTAAGTGACAGGAGTGGGCTTGATGTTGGGCTAGAGAGACCATTGCTCACCAGGAGTACTGCTGACCCCAGAGCTCCTGCTTGGGTCATAGTTTCATGTTCAGGAGGTCCTCCTAGGTGGTGTTCTTCACTGGAAAGATATGGACCATAAAATATCAGTTAGGCCTTAGTAAGCTCACCACATGACCACATAGCTCTCCTTCAAGTACCACAGAGCAGGGTTGGCATCAGCTTCACAGGTACTGACTCCCACATACCACCCCTGGCCCTCCCAGGGATCCAGTGCACTCATACCGGGGACCACACACATCCTACATTAGCATAGACCAGGGTGCGTCTCCCGTGGGTACTGATACCAACAGCCCCTTTCATAACCCATCTGAGGTCAGCTTTGCAGTCCCCTATGCAGGATGAGACACTGTTGATTACAAAGTGGGAGGGAGAGGAGTTGAGGAGAAGAGATGGGTCTTGCCACAAGGACCTGAGTTCAATGTAAAAAAAAAAAAATCAGGCACTGTGCAACACACTTGCAATACCAGAGACAAGGAGATCTCTGGGGCTCACTGGCCAGCCAGTAAAACCGGTGAGCTCCAGGTTCAGTGAAAGACCTTGTCTCAAAAAATAGGTGCAAAGTGATTATGCAAGACACCTGACATTAGCCTCTGTCCTACACACACAGACACACACACACGGACACACAACTAGAAAAAAGACCCCCTTAAAAGGTAACCCCACTTGAAATACTTCAGATCCACAGTGGCCCCGACCCCGCCCAGATCTTGTCCACGGCCGTCATGTGCTCCAAGGCGCCATTCCACAGATGGTCTGGGTGCTGGTGGATAGTTAAACGGGTGACCTACAGCATAAATGACGTGTAGGTCACCGGTCTACCATCCTCACAGCTACCCTAAGGACAGTGGGCGCTATCGTCTCTTCCGTCGCGTTGCTGGCGTGTTCTATAGCTATTGCGAGGAGGACCGTGCTGAAAAGTCACCACACACCAAGACTCATCACACAGTCCAAAGTCACAGGGGACATCCTGCTGCCACAGCAGGGACCCTGGACCTTCTACTTCCCTTCCAGAGCCCAGTTCTGAAGCCATACCCCCATGGTCCATGTCACACAGTTCAGGGAGAGTGCAGTCAAGGTCCCTTCCCTGAAGGCTTCATCAGGGACAGGAAATGCCTCCAGGGTAGGATCTGATACTAAAAAAGAGGTTTCCCATGCATGTTTCATCGTAAATAAAGAGAAGACAACACGGACAACCTCTCCTTCGAGTATCAATGAACACTGGTTAGAAAGCAAACGAAAGCAAACAAAAACTGAACTGTCAGGTCTTCATGGACGCAAGGCACCAGATACCGTGAGTTCTGCTAGGGGAGTCTTCCTTAAGGGTCTGGTTCAGTGGCCCCTGGGGATCAACCAAAACCCTTTAAAATTTGACAGTCAACAGAATTGCCTGAGGGTATATCCCACCAACACAGACCATTTGCATTCCGTTTCTCTCCAGGTTTTGAAAGTTTGCTGAAAGGAACCTCCAGAAATTGTGCAGGCTTCAGAAGGTGAGCAGGGAATAGCAGCTTTCACCTCAAACAAAAGCAGTGCGTCGGGGGTGTTCGGGAATGACCCTCAGATTCTGGGTCGGAGAGGCAGGTGGGTGGACTGAAGTACACCAGCCCCTGGGTGCCGTGGAGAAGCTGGGTGTGAGTCGGGGCAGTTTCCAGGGAAGGCAAGAGTCTAAAAACAGATACATTATGGGGTTAGTGGGGAGGGCAGTGAGTTCCCACCACCCCTGGGGAGCAAAGAGAATGGAGGCAGGTCTGGCCAGGTCCCACATCCAAGATGGAGCCCCACAGAAGCCTCCACTGCTGGCCACTGAACTGGGTAGAATCAGGGGATAAAAACAAATTTCATTTCCTAAAGTTCACTCACCAAATGCATGTGCCAATTCCAGGTTGGCTTTTCTATTGCTAGAAAACTACTGATCACAGTTTTCTCATTGCAGGGGGCCAGAGTGGGGAATACTGTGTCTCTAAAGCCACTGCCATTTCAACAGTCTGGCCAATCACACAAGGACTGAGGAGAAAGGAGTCGACAGCCAAGGGACAGAAAGTCTCACGTTTCTTCTTACCGACATATGCCATGGTGCCCTCTTCAGTCCTAAAGGAACAAAGGACAGAGACCCTTCTTAGTAACCAAGTTGTCCAGTCTGCATGCGTCCAGCAGTGTGTCCTAGCAACACCAGTGTGAGGCCCACTCTGCAGTCTCATGCTCCCTGGGTTTTTATCAGATGGAAATAACAGCTGAGCATCTGCTAACCAGGAAGTCGATTGTCATCACCATCCATTAGACTGCTGCCACATTGTTTCTGACCAAGAAAACTGGGCAGGAGTGGGAAAATCTAAGTCTTCCCAAGAATGTAGTACCTCTGCCTCTAAGCATCCTTTCCTCAAAGGGCAAGGATGCATCAAAACCCAGAATCATGACCTACCTCGGAACAGGCAAACCAGGCACACACGGGCTACTTCTATTCCCTGGCTTTAGGCTGGCAGAGAACCACTGCCTTCCTTGAATTTCAAAACCTCCTCCAGAAGGTTCGTCACATAAAAGACCCGTGTGTGTGTGTGTGTGTGTGTGTGTGCGCGTGCGCTCACATATGGGAATGTGCCAGAACAAGAAAAGCCCTCACTTCAGCTTGCTTATCTGTTCCAGAGCTGGCAACTACTGTCTGGTCCAGGAAGCTTTCCAACCAGGTATTTGCTACTGACAAGGGGCTGCCAGAATGTCTGACCCCAAGAGAAATACTCCAGATGAAGTGTTCTCCTCGTCCACTGAAAGCCACATCACCTACAGAAGCAGAACTCTTCTTCAACACCAGCAGCGCCTCCTAAGGGTCTACTGAATACCTCGGGCAGTGGGCCACACCAAGTGCACAGTCACCACTCATCTCCCCCAGATCGGGGCTGAGGACAAGTGTCTCTCAAGTTAGTTTAACACCAGGAATCTCTTTACAGCCAAGCTAAGGCCACTCTTGCATTCTGTTAGAGCAGGTGCCAGCCAGGGCCAGTCCCAGGGATTTCAAGATGTCTTCCTGACCTCAGGACCAGCTTTCATTCCCGAAGGTGTCACTGTATCAAGAGCATCCTTTCAGAATAACCTGGAGGCTGAAAGGCATGGGTCTAGGTACTATCTGTCACAGTGGGTGTTTTATACAATAGACAATCCTGAGCTGTGGGTTGGCTGATTGACAGCCCATCACTGAGCTTCCAAAGCAGGCGGAGTATGCGTGGGGATGGCTGTGTCTAACCTGTTGGAAGCAAGGCGGATGCAACCTACCTGTGTGATCTGGGGTAGAGCTGTCTCAGCGGCCACTGTCCTCCCCAAGGTTAGAACGCCGTTATCGGTTGAGAAGTCCTCCTGAGAATGGACAAAATATCGAAGGTTAGTGGCACAGGTGACAGAAAATCTGATGTCTGGGAGAAGCTTTGAAACTCACGTCTATTTATATCTGTCCTCAGCCGAAGCTGGGGTACGGACTGCAAGTCCTCCACAGTGGGGTCTGATGGGAAGAGAGGTTGGCCAGGTGTGTTTCAAACAGAGAAACCTCTCTTCAGCTTCCCCGATTAACACTGACAAGGCTACCTCTCACACCTTCCCAAACTGGACCTTCAGACCTGGCAGGCCTGTTAAGTAGGACTGAGAGGGTTAGAAGAACAAAAGACACAAGTCAAAATGACGATCCGCTGGCTTTGCGGTGAGCCACTTATTCCTGTCCCCTGGCTGGATGCTGACAGGACCATCCTTCCCTGAAACTGGGTTCTGGACCATGAAGCCTCCAAGATGGGATCTGATACTGAAAAAAAGGTTAGCTGGGTGTGTTTCATTCTCATCAAAGAAACAGAGACCCAGAAAACCTCTCTTCCGGTACCACCAACGAACACTGACAAGACTACCTTGGGTACTTCCCCAACTTGACCTTCAGACCCGGCAGGCCCGTGGAACGCAGGGTCGCACAGTGGGTGTTAGTCAAAGAGTGCTCAAGCAAGCCATTAGTCGAACGGATAGCCGACAGCCAGCCCTTCACATGCCCCAGCAGAGCGGACCTCCATGGCATGATCCTGAAGTTGCATCACGGTTAGAGAGCAGCGAGGCCGTAGAGACTGACCATGGGACTTGCCGCCATCTTGGTGAACCACAGAAAGGCACAAATGTCCCACACCAAAGCTGATTCCTCCCACGGATTTAGCATAGAAGTGTGCTAGCCTGGGTGACCTGCGTCATATCTAAATGGCACACTCTCCGGTTAGCTGACAGCATGACCCTTGTCTTGATGTCAAGGAAGGCCTCCAAGTAAAGAGACAGCATGGAAAGCTCATCCGACACCACCATATCAGGCACACGCGTCGCAAAGGCTGAGGGTGCTGTCTCCGAGTCTAGCAGAGTGCAGCTGGGCTATGTCCCCCAAAGTTGACATCTCTTCCAGGAAGTTCTCCAAGGGAAGGTTAGATACTGAGGGTTAGTGGACCAGGTCACAAACGGCACAAATACAGCGTGTGCTCTCTGGTCAACCACCTCACGTACCCACACATGGGTCACATGTCGATACCACTTTTCTCGTCTGTAAGTTACCCCTGCCCACGAAGCTGCCAAGCCAGAGAAGGATGCTGAGAAGGAGGAGGCTGCCACGCAAGAGTTACGGTCAGACACGAGAAAAGGCGTCACAAACCCACTGAGTTGCACTAGCACAGACTTAGTGTCCCCACCCCGCGGCTGGTGTTAGCTCCAGGAAGGCTCGCAAGGTGGGGTTAGATACCGCAAAGAGGTCGACCGTGTAATGTGCGCCATAAATGAAGCGAACGCGCCACGGACCACCTCTCTCCAAGTACCAAGCAGCAGCAGTAGGGACACCGGGACACTGGCTCTTCCTCAAAGCAGATTTCACCTCCTGGAAGTCTTCTGAGGCGAGATGTGATATTGAGAAGAAGTAGACCATGTGTCCTACGTCATATAAAAAGCGTACACACCATGGTCAACCGCATCTTCAAATACCATGAGCTAACGCTGACCCCAGCTCGCTTTCCTTAATTTGGTGTTACCTCCAAGAAGCCCTCACAATATGTGTCACAAGCTACCGGCAATTGGCAAGTGTGGCAATGACCACAGACTCGTATTTAATGCCACTATGACTTCCAGGATGATCTGTCAGGCTGGGTTAGGGTGCCAAGAACTGGCTGAGGATCAAATGGCCAGGGTCATAGATAAGGAACAGGGCCTGCAAGCCAAGCAATGGGTAACCTGTGCTAGATGGCTCCTACTGCCCAAGCCCTGCTCTCAAGTCGGTATGGCTTCCAGGAAGCCCCTGAGACTGGCTGATGCTGAGACCTGGTGGACCATGCTGCACACATCGTAAGCAATGCACACACTCAAGACAGTCTACCATCTCCCTGAGTACCGTGCAGAAGCGAGGCCACGGTATCTCCCGTGAAGTCGGCTCGGCCTCCAGGAAGCCCTCTGCGACTGACATTGATAATGAGAAGATGTGGACCATACTACATACGACACAGAGGTAGCGCATGTTTTATGGTCAACCATCTTTTCAGGTACCATGGAGAGAGGGTGGCGTCTTTCTTCTCATGGCTATTACTTCCAGGAAACCCTCTGAGGCAGCTAGATGCAGTGTTGAAAAGAGATCACCATGCATTTCCTGCCACTGATGCAATGAATATGGCAGAAAGGAGCCCGGCAAGGACCCGAAGTGGACACCCTGCAACTAGTGCTGTGCCTTCTAGGTAACATTGTCCAAAGGAAGCCCCCAAGGTGCATTCGCTGTAATGGGATGGTGTACCGAATGACATGCGCTGTGAGCAAAAAGCAAGAAGCATGGGACACTTCTACCCCGAGGCGTCTGTCCCGCTGCCTTGTCCCCAGAGGCTACTGTCACCTCTTTGGAGACTTTGAAGGCTGAAGTTGGTATTGAGAAGAGTAGGCCGTGTGACACACGCTGTTAATAACACACATGCAGTTCGGCTGAGCCCTCTTCAGGTACCGTGAGGTCATTGCTGATGCAAGAACCAGTGCCCAGTCTCTGAGGCTGGCAGCATCTTCTGTTCACCAAGGCTGAGCTGGAGATAAGGAGAAGTAGGCCAAAAGCAGGCTTGATCTGTAAACCCACATGGCGGGGTCATTAGGATATTCATGGAGGAGCCAGGCTAAGTCATCTTCCTCCCCTTGGCTAGACTTGATATGGAGAAAAAGATACTGCACACGAAGCGTCAATGAAAAAACTTAGTGTGTCTTCAAGTACATGGTTTGGCGCTGTATCGTTCACCCCTATCTGCCCATCCATGGGCATAATGTCTTGAAGGCATCTGAGGACAGCTCTGAAGATGATGAAAATGTGCTTCGTGCCTTGATCGTGAGTGAACATTTGTGGAACCAAGTACCACTTCTTCAAGTCCTGTGGAGGAAGGGGCATGCCCAAGCAGGCTGTGGGACACCTTCCCGGAGGTTGTTGTCATCCCAATGAAACCCTTAGAGGCTGCTCTGAATCTGAGAGGAACACCGTGTCCCAAGAGTCATCAGAGAAAGCACACAAAAAAGCAGGGTTGTCTGGCCAAGCAGCCTAATGTGGGGAGCGAGCCACAACAGCGTCTCTTCTCTCACTTCAGGCTCGCTCCAGGATCGTACAGACTGGAAGGCTGGGCTGGATACCAAGAAGCGGTTTACCGTCCCACATACATACTCAAAATGTATGTGGGGCGGTAAACCATTTCTTCAAGTACCGTGTGATGGCAGGGACAGCTGTAAGAGGGTTCGTGTCCGCCGGGTTGCCTTGGGACACCTCTTCAAGGCCGGTACTGAGAAGCAGGTTGCGGACTCTAGTCACCAAGAGTTGCATAGACATCCATGCCACTGCGGCCACGGACAGCACTGATCCCAAAAAGCATTATGGTCGCCTCCCCAGACATGGTAAGAGTCCTCCAGGCAGAGCTTGACGGAGGAAGAGGGAGATTATGTCGTTTCCCATCATGCAGCAAGGAAGACATGCCATATGGAAACCATCTCTTCTGGTGTCATGAAGAAGCCACGATGATGAGTCGAGTGGTGTCTCCCCGAAGACAACGTCCACTCCAGGAGCCTCGGGGATGGATTTGATACTGAGGGTTAGTGGACCGTGTTACATACGTCACAGATAAAGCGTACGCTATACGGTCTACTATCTCTCCGAGTACCACACAGAGACGCCGAGGACAAAGGCTGAGGGGCACATCCCGAAAGCCCTCAGGGCCACTGAGCTGTTGGAATCTTGAGCCTGGCTGGGCACAATGCATGCATCATGCGGCAGGCACACACAAGCCAGGAGCCTCGTCTTCGTGTCAGGATTGACACCAGCAATTCATCCCAGAAACGGGCAACTCTTCCGAAAAGCTCACAGATGCAGACAAACGGTACTGAGGATCTTACTACTCCACAAATGTTGCTTAAGCGCCCACTGTGTGCTGAAGGGATGGGGAGTTGGCACAGTGGGGATGAGGGCATGCACAGCAGGGGGCAAATGTGGATGGGGGGGGGCACAAAATTAGAAGGAGCCAAACGGCCTGTATGCAACCAAAACAACGACCTGGCTGGTTAGAGCAGGCCAAGCAAACGTATCAGGGCGTCTGAGGCCCTGCTCTGTATGAGACCCAGTCATAACCACAGGAAAAGGATGCTATCAGAAAAAGGACAATAGCACATCTGTCTCAATCAAAGGCAGTTCAGGGAGGCCGTCTGAGGCTTAGTGAATAAGAAAATATATATATTATTTGGGTCAACTACCTCCCTAAACTCCAAACCACTATGTCGTCCTCACACTTCACTAAAAACCCCACTGAAGCTGGACTTAAACTCGAGAAGACGCAGACATTAACGCAAACTGGTAGCTTCACCAGGGGAAGGGAGTATCTCTCCAATGCTCACAGCAGGGTGGATGCTAAACAGGTAAGTCCCCCTTGGGAAGGATTGGCTCCATGAAGCCTCCAGAGCCGGCTGGCTGGGAGATGTCCCACAGACATCCCGTGCATCGGTCACATGGAAAACCATGTCTTCAGGTACTACGACGGAGGCTCCCAAAAGTCCCCCAGAGGGCCGCTGAGTACTCAGAAGATGTTGGTCTTGCTGCAGGTCAGACATCAGCCATAGAAACAGAAATCACACGGAGCGGTGAGAGGATGAACCGATTCTCTTCCTCGCTGCCGGTAACACCTCCGGGGTGCCCTCCGAGGATGGATTGGATACTGAGAGTTAGTGGACCATGTTACATAGGTCAAAAACATAACGCCTACGTTCCATAGTCTACCATCTCTTCAGGAACCATGGAATGGTGTTGACCCCCAGAAACCCGGGCCTCGTCCCTGAAGCTGGCGTCACTTCCAGAAAGCTTTTCTGAGGCCTGCCTTGGCTCGGGAAAGCAGGTGTGTTGAACAGCACACCCTCCTCGAATGGTCGCATGATGCTGAAGGAGAGGCGTCATCTCTCAACTGAGGTAGCGCGTCCTATGAAGGCCAACTTGGAATGGCGAACCGCTGTGCTACCCATGTTCTGACCTTTATGAGTTCAGCCTTGCTCAAACCGAAGACCAAGGGTCAACTCATCTTGACTAAAAGAGGCACCACATGGCACAGATAATCATGTGAAAGAACTCTAGGTGGTACCCACCGGGCCTACCCACAATGTACGCGTCCTTGCCGTAAATCACCCATGTAGACAAAAACTCAGGACTAAGAGGGCGAGTATCCCCCACCTCCTACTTAGAACCTGATGGTGCTTCTGCCTATACAATCTACCCCTATAATGGGAATAAAACTATGAGACTCGATAGTCTCCATCCAGAGAAGGCCAAGGCAGATTCCTTGGCTCACCTGCAGAAGGACACGACCATCCATCAAGGTCTTGAAGGCCAGTGTCCACTAGGTCACATGACCATCCATCAAGGTCTTGGAGGCCAGTGTCCACTAGGTCACATGACCATCCATCAAGGTCTTGAAGGCCAGTGTCCACTAGGTCACATGACCATCCATCAAGGTCTTGGAGGCCAGTGTCCACTAGGTCACATGACCATCCATCAAGGTCTTGAAGGCCAGTGTCCACTAGGTCACATGACCATCCATCAAGGTCTTGGAGGCCAGTGTCCACTAGGTCACATGACCATCCATCAAGGTCTTGGAGGCCAGTGTCCACTAAGTCACATCCCTGTGTGCCTACTCTAAATTTCAAAGTCTTTAGAATGGCACCCAGGGCTCCAGTTTCATCCCTGCTCGCAAATAGGTGAGACAGTTCTCTACACCACGTGGTCCTTTGCTCAGTCCACTTCTCTGCCCTAGCCAGAGCATCACCGTTTATACCACTCTCAAATTTAACAGCCAGCTGCCTTTCCGGAGCTCTGAATTATCCCAACAAGTGCCTGCATAGCATCTCCCAGTTCACCCTACTCCATACACCCATGCCTCTCCTCCAGGCCCAATGACTTGCCATGCATTCTGTCTTCAATAGGAAACACCTAGAGGATATGAAGTCAGAGCAAAGCATGGTCCTCGGCCTTCCTACAGACTCCAGCTTAGCAGGGAAAACTCACATGAAACGAATCTACAGAACATGGATTTCAAGAGCCAAAGGCTCCAGAGTTACAAAGAAGCAAAGAGTATTCAGTAAGATCTGGGAAACTTCTCCCAAGTTTTGAGCAGCACATGGAGGGTGGAAGATTCTGGGAGGAAAAGATAAGAGTAAGAGGCGTGAGCAGAAAGCAGAGACCTGAGCAGGGCTAAGAGAGGAGAGTCAGAGTCTGGGCGGCGCATAGGGCCAGTGGGCGGAGCATGGTGCAACCGAGAGAGTGTTATGATGAAGGTGGGGTAGGTGGAACCAGAAGCCACCCTGGTGGAGCACAGGTCATACAAGGCTCTCTAGCAAAGGTGGAAGACCTTGGACTTTACATTCAGACCAAGGGGAGGATGTTACCAGTTGATGAAGGTCATGGAAAGTTTCACATTGTGTGCAAAGAAGGCATTACTGGTGGCAGGGCAGGTACAGAGAACAAGAGCTCAAGAAGGCAAAATGAAAGCCAAGTAGCAATGAGGTCATGGAGGCGGAGCAGAAAGAACAGGCTTGAGATCCTATGAGGAAAAGCCAGAGAGAATTTGGTGGTAGCTCCATGTAGGTGTGGGGTGGCAGGCAAGAAATGTCCACAACACCCCATGCCACACACAAAAATGTTTGGCACAGGGCTAGTGGAGGAGCATCATCTTAAGCTGGAGGCACTAGGCAGCCAGCAGTGTCAGACTGGTACTGACTTCACAGTGGGCGGAGCCTGAAGCACTGGTAAGCAATCAGAAAAAGAGTTAGCAGGCTGCATCCATGCAGAGGAGTCCGCTCAGTGGGAGTGAAGGGCAGGAAGCCAAGCACACACGAGCTCTGACAAGATGGAAGGGAGCTACACCAGGTTTGTTGAGGTGTCTAAGTGTGAAGACACTCATCAGAGCACTGTAAGCACTGAAGGGATGGCCGATTCCACCACAGAGACGTAGAGGATAGTGTGTGAGGCTCCGGAGGAGATGAGGGGTGGGGTGCAAGCTTAGAGATGACCCCTGCCATTGCAAAGGAAACACGAGGTACCACAGGGACCAAGGGAAGGAGAATGATGGGATGAGGCTGAGGTGGAAAGTCACTGGCATCTTCTCCTTGATTTGGGAACTTCTTTGGGGGCAAGAAGAGAGTGTATGGTCCTCAGAGCTGTACCCCTTGCGCCAGGCACAGAGCACACAATCCACAGCGTGAAACCAAGGGGAAGAGCCAACTCCAAATGGCAAAGCTAGCCTCTGAGAGCATCCTCGTCCTCCCAGATAGATTGCCATTCGCTTCTAGGGTGCATGGAGAGCTGAGCATCCCTTTCTGTCCACGTATTCACATATCCACATATCCTCATATCCTGTATCCAGCTTGGTCCTGAACAGCTCCATCTAGTCTAGCTGTCCTCACCTCCCCTGGCTTAATCTCTCCTCTGCCTCTTCTCCTGGTCTCCAAATGAGTCTTCCATTTAAGAATCTCCTCTTACTCATGGTCATTGGTTTGAGCTGTCTTCATCTGCTGACCATGTATTCCTTCAAGATTCTCAACTAGGAAGTACACATGTTCAACCTTTGCCAAAGAGGCCCGGGCTGGCTCAGTGCTCCCACCTTTCCAGAAATACATAGTTTAGATGGGAGAGAAATGGGAGAGATGGCTGCCCCCCACAGGGCAAGAAATCAGGAAGCTTGTGAAGGTATCACAAGAAGGCCACAGGGTCTTTTGTCTAGAAGCAGGAGGAGGCCCTGCCCTTGCAGTCGGGTCAAGCCTGAGAGGGCAAAGAGGCCCATTCACATCCCCCAAAGAGCAGGACACAGGGCTGAAGAAAGGCAAGTGGAGAAACAGAGAGAGAGACCCCTAGAACCCTGTCACTGGGGGAGATAAAGGGAGGTGTGGCACCCGACTACTAATCATTCCACAGGGACCAGGCAGACTGACTATATTTTTAAGCTAGGGGCAAGTATGGTTTTTAAGATGCTGAACTATAAGCCCGCATAAATGCTGGAAACTGGCTGTGTGCTTTCCAAATCAGCAGAGCAAAAGAAAATAAAAATGTGGTTTCAGCGATATAATAAAAAACAGCAGAGGGAAAGAGGACAAAAGAAATAAAGCATATTTTTTTTTTAAACTCAACATGACAATCAAGGGAAAAAATGTAAATGGGTTATACACCCTCAAAGAGAAAGGATTTTCAATTTGGGTCAAAAGCCTCAAATCCAAACTATATGTTGTCAATTTAAGACAGATTATAAATAAACTTGAAAAACTGCAAAGCCAAGAGATGGCCCAGAAAAATAGGAAGGCCTCAATTTTCCTGCATTCAACTAGGAGACAGCCCACACAGCATGCATCTCACACATCAGGCAATTCAAGACAGCAGCTGACAGCCAGAAGCCACTCTCTTCCAATGGCACCCTGGTTTGGCATACACAGCAATGGGTTCAGTTTGTTTGTTCAGTTGATAAAATAGTTAATTGCAGAGGTTTCCCAATGTTGAGGAGTTGACACTCCCCCACCTCCACCCCGTTACACCAGGAGAAGGGTGTCTAGCACCCATCCCTCAGGGACATGCCCAGCTCCAACCAAAACAGGGTAACTTTAACTTTGTCTCTTTGTGATTAGGCTGCTGGGTAACATTTGGTCCAAATAAAGGGTTTAGCAGCCCTGGTAAACTGTTACTTAATCATATTTCGCTTTTGTTTTTGTTATAAATACATGGAAATGGAAAAATAAGATGGCTGATAACTGGTGAGAACACTAATCTTTTAAAGTACATAATACATATTTTAATACGTATTACGTAAACATTACGTAAACATGACATAAACACTAATATGTAAAGTCGGTGAACATGGAAGTTCTAGGCAGATCAAAGCAGCCAATCTTTGCTGTTAATTTCAGACAGTCAATTTTGTGTCTGAAGAGCAGAAGAAAGAGGCATTATGGAACATCAGAGACTGCTTTGGTGGGTTAAGAAGAGCAAGTCTCCACTTCAGATAACACAGTCTTCATTAGATGCTTCCAAAAGCATTTATATGAAAAAGGTCACCTAGCTTGGAAGTGAAACAACCAAAGAAAAATTTGCTTCTGTGATTCCATGTCAGGTTGCTGAGACACAGCGAGGAAAACACCTGTTAAAGCTGGAGGGGGCAGTCCATGACGGGGACACGACATTCGTGCACATCACGCAAGGAAACATAAGACATCAATATACGGAGGACAAAATTACAGAAACAGTTTTCAAAGCTTCTCAGTCCTAAAAACATCAAATAGGCAAAATCCAAAACCGAAAGACCAAATGATTAACAGACCCAAAGCTAGAGCCAACATCACATTTAACAGAAACTGAGAAATAAAAGATGTTCATTTCATCAGTATTGGGTTTCCTCCTCCAAGGGCTAAGCAATACAATAGAAAAATATTTCAAACTTCTAGAATAAGATTAAAAACTCTGGTCATTTATAAACTTCAAATCTTTTCTAAGAAAATCCAAAAGGAACAAATGAAAACTAACAAGATTAAGTTTCTTTACATCAAAAACCTGTGTCCTATAAATAAGGAGTACATCTTGCTTTAAAGGTCCATGAAACATTTACAAAGTTGATAATCTTATGCTATAAAACGGCATCAACAAATTTCCCCAGGATAGAATTTGTGTGCGCATTCCCTAGCCACAGTAAAATACAATCGCATTTGAACAGAAAGCATCAAGGACAACACACCACCCAAATGAAGCAGAAGTGAGTTTGAAAGGAAGCTCTTAATTTTCACATTTTGTTCAGATAACCATCTAAGAACAAAGGAAAATCATAATTACAAATGTTCAAAATTACTGAGACGACTACATATTGAAGCCTAAGACAGGAAGTCAAAGTTGCAACAAGAGGCAAATTCATACCATGAAATATTTCAATCGTCAAAGAAGAGCAACAATTGGGGATAGACACATAGACAGACCGGACAAGCTGAAGGGAAGCAGAAGGCAGGAACCGGTAAAGATAGGCGAACATGCTCACACAAAATGTCGAATTGAGAAATTATCCCAAGAACTGAATTTTTGAAGGGAAAAAAAGGTACAGACATTTCTTTAGATTATATATTAAAGAGATAAAGTATGTAGATATGAAATAAAGACAAGGTGATATAATCACAGACACAGCTAAAGTAGCATTATAGCGTAACATTACTTGTAACTCTATACCAATAAAATTTTAAGTCTCAAAATGTGTTATCTTCTAGGATAACACCTAGCGGGAATTATTGAGTGCTCACTGTGTCAGACACAGGATGACATACTTTATCTCCTTAGCTTCTCAGTGGCCCTTTTAAGGCTCTCATTTTAACCACATGACAAACAAGGATTCTAAGTATGAGGAAGGAGACAGTGTTTCCAAGAGCCACACCAGAAAGAATTTAAGCTCAATATATCTAAAAGTTAAACTACCCCGATATATTAGAAAAAGAGGCAGAACTTTTAAAGATACAGAAAATTAAAAGATTCCAGTAAATACAAAAGAAACAGGAAGCATTGTGAAAGATTTCCCAGGAGATTAATGTCAGCAAAGTTTTCATGGAACTTTCCATTCAAATGCTATATATACATATGGTACAGAATATAGAAAAAGATGAAGTGACACCTGATTCATTTTACAAAGCCAATGTAACTTTGAGACTGACAGCTGACACCACATTTGAAAAATCCTGAATTAAATACTTGCAAAACAAACCTTATTAAAAGAACAGCATACCACAATCGAGTAGAATTTGACCCCCAAAGTGTCAAAGTTATGAAACATTATCATCATTCATTGTTCTGACAGAGGGAAACAACACAAATATCTCTCAGACATCAAAAAGGCATTTCAGAAAATTCTAAATCCATTCCTGAATCATATATGAACCAGAAATACTTCAACATAAGAAAGTCGAGTCTAAAAAACAATTTGCAATTTTACCCAACAGTGAAACAGAAGGCAGATTCTGTTACTAACAATTTATTTTTGAATTTGTAGCCAATGCAATAAGATAAGAAAAGTCATCAGCAAGACAACATGAGAGAGATAAATCTTATAGAGATATGAGTGGCTCTACCTAGAGATTCTAAATTATTCAGTGAAAAGCTTGTAGAACAAACAAAACAATTCAACAAGACAGAAACTAGGAATATACAGAAACTCCCCACACACCGCTGGCAAGGAGTTAAAAATATGAAGAAAAGGGACCAGATTCACAACAGGGGCAATACTTAATTCTTTGAAATAATCTTTCTGACAAATTGTGAACCTGCCAAGTTTGGCAAGTAACTTATATATAACTTATATATAAATTTAAAATTTATATGAATTTAAAACTACAAAATAGTATGCAAAGAATTTTACTGTCTTTGTTGTTGTTTGTTTGTTCTTTTTTTTTTTTTTTTTGAGACAGAGTTTCCCTAGGTCAGGTCTTGAGCCCTGATCCTCCTGCCTCAGCTTCCCAAGTGCTGGGATTACAGGCATGCACCACTATGCCCAGCTTTAACTGACAACGTCATAAAATTCCACACAAAATCCACAGCATTTTCAACTTCATGGTGTCACTAAAACCCACCTGAAAGAATAAATAAAGAGGCTAACAAGGAAAAAATTTTAAAAGAGAAAATGAAGAAAGACTATTGACACTAAATAATGATTCAATATAACATAGTAAATATAAAAAACAGGTCCAGAGGTCCTAAAAACTTAATAAACCGATGGAACGGGGGAAAGTCAACACAGGGATCAAAACTATAAAAGAATATACGGGGTCTGGAGATATGGCTCAGTAATTAAGAGCACTTGTTGGTCTTGCAGAATACCCAGGTTTGGTTGCTACATGAACAAACCACCTCTAACTCTAATTCCAGGGGAAACTGAAGCCCTCTTCTGGTCACTATCAGCACTGCACACACACAGTGCACAGACACACACAGCCAAACACGCACACACATTCTTTAAAAGAACATGTGATGTAGTAAGTGTAGAAACGGGATACTTTTCATAGTGAATTAATGGGTTAAATATTCAAATATCATGAAAATATAGAAGTTATAGAAAAAACCAAATTCAATTATTTACACAAGTTTTATTTGGGAAATACCTTCCTATCCAAACATAAAATGTGAATGAAGAAACCATAAGGAAAAAATGAATGACATATTTCTGTAACCAAACGATTTTTATTTTTAAGAGTTCTTTTAATATTTATGTGTGTGAGAGAGAGATAGAGAGGTGTATCTGTGTGTGTGTGAGTGAAAGAGAGAGAAAGAGAGAGAGAGAAAGAGAAGGAGAGAGAGGTGTCTGTGTGTGAGAGAGAGAGAGACAGGTCTATCTGTGTGTATGTGTGTGTCTATGTGTGTCTGAGAGACAGAGAGAGAGGTAGGTGTCTGTGTGAGAGACAGAGACAGACAGAGAGAGGTGTTTGTGAGAGAGAGAGAGAGAGGTGTCTGTGTATGTGAGAGAGAAGTGTGTCTGTATGTGTGTGTGACAGAGAAGGGTGTCTGTGTGTGTGAGAGACAGAGAGGTGTATCTCTGTGTGTGAGAGAGAGAGGTGTGCCTGTGTATGTGTGTGTGTGAAAGAGAGAGGTGTTTGTGTATATGAGAAACGGACAGAGAGGTAAATATCTGTGTGTCTGTGTATGTATGAGAGAGAGAGAGGTGTCTGTGTGAGAGAGAGAGAGACAGAGAGGTCTATCTGTGTGTATGTGTGTGTCTGTGTGTGTCTGAGAGAGAGAGAGAGAGGTAGGTGTCTGTGTGAGAGACAGACAGAGAGAGGTGTTTGTGAGAGAGAGAGAGAGAGGTGTCTGTGTATTTGAGAGAGAGGTGTGTCTGTATGTGTGTGTGACAGAGAAGGGTGTCTGTGTGTGTGAGAGACAGAGAGGTGTATCTCTGTGTGTGAGAGAGAGAGGTGTGCCTGTGTATGTGTGTGTGTGAAAGAGAGAGGTGTTTGTGTATATGAGAAACGGACAGAGAGGTAAATATCTGTGTGTCTGTGTATGTATGAGAGAGAGAGAGGTGTCTGTGTGTGAGAGACAGGTGTGTGTGTGTGTGTGTGTGTGTGTGACAAAGAGAGGGGAGGGTGTCTGTGTGTGAGAGACAGAGAGAAAGGTGTATGTGTGTGTGAGAGGGACAGAGAGACATAGCTGTGTGTGTGTGCGCGCGCGCGCGCGCGCGCACACACACACACACACACACACACACGCGTGCGCGCGCACACGTGCATGCTGGTGCAACCGAAACCAGAAAAGGACATTAGAACCCCTGACGTTGGAGGTGGTTGTAAGCTGCCCGACATCGGTGCTGGGAAACAAATCTGGTCCTCTTTAAGAACAGTACAAGCTCTTAACTGCCGATCCATCTCTCCAGCCCGTGAATCTTTGAATAAAAGGCTCCATGAACAAAATTGAAAAGAAAAATGTAAAAAAAAAAAAAAAAAAAGTGGGAGGAGGAGGCGGGAATGCTGATAGCATATGACAGAAAATTAAGAGTGCAAAATTGGAGGGAAGACTTAGCAATATTATAGAATCAATCAAAGAGGCCTCATATACAGTTGAGATGCTCAGGGGAGGGGAGAAAGAGAGAAACTGGTCTCCAGGAATAAATGAGAAGTTTTTGGATCAAAAGAGTGAAAATGGATGAGCATAGGTCTAAATCAACATAGAAGTGATGAAATTCTTAGTGAAAGGAAGCATGAGGATCCTACAAATTCCTGCAAGACTGAGAGATGTCAAGGGCTTGGTGATTCTTACAATAGGTGTGAAATAAAGAAGAGAAGACTTTTATGTCTCTGATATTGTTGGTAGGGTGTGTTCTCCCCCCTTCTCTCTCTTATATTCAGACCTTCTAAGCTACTTTCTTTGCCACTCTTTATTCATTTCCAAGTCTGCATATTTGAAACATGAGGGGGAAAGTTTGTAACTCAGAATTTTATACATAGCTGAAATTATCAGTGTCAGCGTGGCCATTTTCCTACTCAGATGAGAAAGTTTAGGTCTCCAAAAGTCTATTTTCCATGAACTTTTCTCTTGAAATGCTAGCAAAACAGAGAAGCAACACCAAAAATGGATGGCATGGTATCTATAGAAACTAGGGACCCATCTAGGGAGAAAACCAAAGGTACCTATTCCCAGTAGGAAAAGATGGGATGATTAAGAGGGTAGCAGCCTAAAGATGAGCTAGCCCATGGGAGGCTAAGCTGGCTTCAAAAAGAAACTTCTTCAACGTGCTACACATAAGTTCTAAACAACTTGTGTTTGTATGCAAGGTAAGGGTGTAGATTAGCCCAATCTACACTAAAAAAGGAAAACAGAACTGAACACTGGAAAGAAAGATACACACACACACACACACACACACACGCACATGCACACACACACACGCACATGCACACATGTGCGCGCATGTGTGCAAACTCAAGAAGAAAAAAATACTAGGGAAGAGAAGAATACCCAGGACCACATTGTTCAGCTTCGTGAGAGTGTTCAGACTCTTAGAGGAGTGTAAACTCTTGAGTATTGATCAAAGCAGCGTTTCAAAATTATCTATTGGGAAGATAGCACAGGGAGTGTGTGCGGGGTGAAGAGAAGGGCATATGTAAAAGAGAGTTAAATGCTTGTCTTCAACAATAGAACAATCAAAATGATGCCTAAGCTTAGGGGAAAAAAAAAAGTCACACACACAAAGAAAGAAAAATCAAGAATCAGAAAAACAAGGATGTTACTTAGCATTATGGATGTAAATGTCAAGAGAATTAGTTAAAGTGGTTACAGGCAATGCATAATATTCGGGTGGAGCCAGGAGGGTGGGAGAGCTGATGCTTCCCTGACAGTCTTGGAGAAGGATCAGGCTCTTAAAATGATGTGTATGCATGAGTTTGGCAGAAAAAAAAAACATAAAAACTAAAAGAATAATGAACAATTGCGAGGAGCCTGAGCTGGCAGTTCAGGTACAAATACCCCACAAAGAGGGAGGAAGAGCGCTCTGTACCACTGCAAGAAAAGCTGTGGGTACGGAAATGGTGAAATGTCATGCTTTGACAAATCTGCAAAGGTTAAAAACTCTGATAATTCCCAGAGCAGCAGGCACTTTCTCAAACTAATTCTGAAAATGCAAGGGGCAAAAAAAAGTTTGCAGAGGGTAATCTGGCCTCGTGCTCACGCCTCCGGACAGAGCCACTCACTGGTACAAAGAACGGCAAGACACCAGTCAGAACTGGGAAGGGGAACGTGCAGAGAACCCCCCTAACATGCACCACCTTGCTTTTGCCTCCGTCTGCAGATGGACACACAGACCAATTGCATCAATTACAGTCGCTGGCTAGACTCCTACATGACCATTAAAAAGCCAAAGATGGGAAATTACTGAATGGCGTGAGGGCAGAGCTGAGGACACATAGGCAGATGAGAAAATTATAGCAATGATGAGCTCAATTAAATACACATACGCACAGACACTTTACAGGAATAAACCAAAATCCAAACACTGGCAGCCAAATGTTGGCAGTGGTTATCTCTGAGTGGAGGGGCTATAAAAATTTAGTTCGTCACCCCCATTCTTTCCATGCTTTCCCAATGAATAGGAACTTCTTTTACCAATGAGAAAAAAATTTTTTTTAATATTACATGATAAATGTGATTTCTTAGCTAAGTAGCTTTCAGGGAAGAGCTACACATGACTCCTGCTTCTGTGTTGTCCTGTGACAGTCTAGTTCACAGAAGGCAAGTGTCAGGCTAGCTGACAACGCATAATCCTCCTGCCTCAGCTTTTCCAGAGCTGAGATCACAGGAGCATACCACCACACCTGGCTAGCCTGCATCATTTTTAATAATACCACAGGCAGGGGAACAGAGGTTATTCCAAGTGCCAGGTCAAGATGCCAGAAAGGATCCTGGAGTTTAGTCCTCTATGGTGACCAGAAATGGGAAAATGGAGGACTTGTCTGGGGAAATGGAGGACTTGCCTGGCCCTTCCTGCCCTCCACTCAGAGAAGCCACTGCCAGGAAAAAGCCAATGCTACTCTCCAGGTAGTCTGGTGTGTCTGGCCTCTCCACAGCCCGCACAGACACTCTAGCTCAGCAGGGAAGCTTGTCTTTCAGAGCTTACAGTCTAAGCATCCACCAGACCAAATCTGGTCTTGTCCCAGACACACGGCATTAAGAATAACCAGAAAAAGTAGAACTTACCCAGCAAGACTGGCACTGCATCCCTGGCGTTTGCCCTCACAGGAAGCTGGATCAGGCAACCAAGCCTCCAAGGGTTCTGTGTTGGGGGACCTTCCAAGACAAAGTGGGAGAGTCACAAAACAAAATCCAGCCAAGGGTGTTCCCAAACCTGTCTGCTCAGTAGACCCAGAGGAACTCAGCCCATAGTGGGAAAGGGGACTTCGGGAATGGAGAGTTGGGTCGCGCCCAGGCCCTAGCCACAAACTGGTCACTGAGTTAGCCTTCGACACTCTTGTACTTGAGCAGAGACAGGAGATACGAGTGGAGGTGATAGACTTTCCTATACCAGGAGATTAGAGCAAAAGGGAGAGGGGGAGGGGGAGGGAGGAGGACTCCCACGGAGTACTGATGGCTGTAGAGATGCTAGGGGGCAGCTGGCAGAGAGGTTGACAAGTAGAAAGACAGGTATCCTAAGCCAGCAAGGGCACAGGAATCATGTCTGTAGCCCAGAAGGACATGAGGATCAGGGCGGGGGGTGGGGTGGAGGGGTGCTCAGATCACAGCCTGGATGGGACTTGTTGCAGGAGGTAAAGGAAGTGTGATTTGGAGATGAAGAGCCCAGGCCAGGGTGCAGAACCAGACAATCACAGTCCAAATTCAGGGTTAATCAGATTACTTAGCACTACCATTACCATCTCTGAACTCAGGCATACATAGGATTGGACTGGTGGGAGCTGTTTATGGCCCTAGTCAATGTTGGTCTATATTACCTTCAGTTAAGGTCCTAAGGATTCAAATGATCATCTGAAAACCCACTTTCTACCCCACAATGAGAATACTAACCATGACTCGTGTCTGCAGAGTCTGCTGCTTCCGGTGTGGTCTTGTCCCGTGCACCTGGTGACCACCGTGGATGTTTTCCACAGGCTCTCACATCTGAGAATCTAGTACCCAACAGCTTGCTTGGATCCTGGGTATGCGATAGTCCTGACCACATCACGCTAGGTCCTAGAGCTGAGCTCAGTGGCCCTTGATGCTAGGGAAGAAATGGGCTACTGTTAATGACAGGTGAATACCCACCTGCCCCTGCAGTCCCACAAGGAAGCGTGTGAGGGCTAGTAAGAGCCAATGACCAAGCTTTGGGCTGGGGTGAGCTCGGAGGGCTAAAGTGGGGACACAGAATAAAGAGAAGGGAACCCTGTTCTTGGGCTATGACCCGTATATGCCCTGTCTTGGGAATAATGCTCTCTGGGTCAGCTACTGACAGGAAGGACTTGTCAAGATGTTTCTCTATGTAGCTTTCAGAAAGGTCACTAAACTGGGAGTTAGTTAGCTCTATTATTCCAATGAACAAATCATAAACTTATGCTACAGTTCAAGCAGAGTGTAAGCCTCTAGAAAGAATGAGGCTGAGTGGAAGCAGAAATGTCCAGACCCCAAACAAGATAACTGCCTCTGAAGGTGGCTGTGGAGAAAGGAGACACACACCACATGTGAAGACAGAGCTGGTTTCCCTCTGCTCATCTGATTCTCTCTTTTGGGTTTAATGGCAGGTGGTAATGATGTACCCACACAGCATTGGTATCTGGGGTAGAGTCTCTTCAGGCCCCTCCTCTCTCCTTTCTGCCACATAAATCACCATTCCACCCCTGAGAACTGCCAATCTAGTGAAGACTCATTTTCCTGCCAATCTGACACCTGGTTGGTGTCAGACCGGTGTCCTTCACTCTGACTCGACATAGCCCAGTACTCAAGAAGAGGCTGAAAGGAGGAAAAGCCCCAAGAGAAGTCAGAAGACTGGCAATGAGAAGACATCTAAGCAAGGTTCCTAAGTGGCCCCTTGTGTGACCACGTTAGCAGCTGTGGTAGAATCTCTGGGAACTGCCACTCCACACACGCTTCTAATGTACTGTCCCTGGGTCTGATGAGCACCCGCAGCTGAATAAAACAGTAGCATGATGTGCTGGGGTATTAAATATGTGGATATGTAGTCTGCAGAATGATAGGATTCTCTGTGGGTGTGGGGAGTATCACTATACAGAGGCATATGCAAAACAAGGCTGTGCAGGACAGAAGGAGAATAGGACTTAGACTGTGAGGAAACAGGATGGAGTCCTCTAAGAAGGAGAAAATCATTCGAACGGTTCTTTGAGAAAATCGTTTGAACGGTTCTTTAAGAAGTCTAAGGCCTGACCTATGGTCTTGGGCTCCTCAGAGATCTTCACAGGCAGGTCCATCACTAAATGGATCCGGGAGCTTAAAAACACACAGTGCAGCATAGATGAAGGAAGCCCCGGAGCTGGCAGGGAGCTGGCTAGGGTCTCTGGCCACAGGTAATAACAGCAGTATATTAAGAAGGGCTCTGGGGACAGGGACAAGGATGACTTCTCCACCATCATAAAAGACAACGGTGCCCATATGTGTGAGTTTAGGGGAAAATAAAATTATCACTCGTTAGATCCGAAATTAAGAGCAAGTATGCAGGAGGGCCTGGAGGAATGGAAGGAAGGAAGGATACATATAAGTCTAGGCCAGGAGAAATTAATCTTATCTCCCTCTAGAGCTAGCTAAAACGGTGAGTGGGACTTCATGACACCATAGTGTCCCTTTTACATATGGGGAAACTGAGGCCAAAGAAGAGTGATGAGTCCTCCTGGGGAGGCAGGTGGAGGGGGCTGGACCAAAGAGGCTGGCATGTTTCACTCCATCTGGAGGTAGAGACTTCTTACATGGGCAGATCAGGTGGACTTTGAGGGCTTGGAAGAAATGGAAAAGCATACCCTCTATCTGGGGGGAGGGGGGGGAGTTCATGTCTGCTTCCAGAGGTCTGCCAGGCAGAGCATGCCCACACAGCATGGTGTGGGGGACACACGAGATCATAGGCTCACCACAGCACACACAGTCTTTCAAAAAACGATGAAATGAAACCAACTTGTGACTTACAGAAGAGTCTACTGCTTCTCCAATGACAGACAAGGGTACCTCCCTGGGTGAGGAGAGAAAACAACACCAGGTCTCCCGATCATTCCCACCTTGAGAGTAGTGAAGATCTGGGGCACAGTTCTAACCAGTCCCACCCTATACCCCACCCAGCCCGGGGCCAGAACTTACACCCGTCTACACCCATTCACTGGCTCAGCGATTTTAGGACCAAGCTCCTTGCCAGTTACAGGAGGATTGAGGCTTTTGCCAAAAGCTTGAAAGAAGAGCTAGGGAGGAGACCAAACTCTCTCCAGTTCCATCAGAGAAACAAAACTAACCCACAGGTTGGCCTTGCAAATCGTCTATGGGCTCAATGACAGGAGGGCTTGCTGTCAACCTTCACTCCCTGTCTTCTTTGGGAGGGGGTCATGACACATACACTCTCCCAACTCCCAAGTCAGACTCAGCTCTGGCCTGTGACCATAAAGTTGAAAATGTTGAAAGAGGCTTTTTGTAAAATATTCAGCTCCTAGTCCTAGTCTGATTGCCCATATCCTGTCCAAACTTCATAGGGGAGTGAGGTTTATAAGCAGGGAATAAAGTTCATGCCAGGCAATTTCAAGGATTAGGGTTACACATCTCCTAATGAGGAGAGCCGGAGGAGGAGGGCATGTCCCAGCAATGAGCAAGGACTATCTTTGCTTGGGGTTTATAGGACCTGAGCCAGGCACATACTCTGAACTCAGGAAGGGCACTTGTTCATCTTTACCTATCCTCAGGAATCTATATGCTCAAGTTCTCTACCAAGTTCTGATCTGGGCAGCAGAGGCCAGGAGCCATCAAGTCCAAGCACCTCAGCCAGGGATGGCAGGGTTTGCTTGGATAGGTGCACACTTAAGCAGGACGTGCATGACCAAGTAGAGTCTCGGAATATGTGTCAAATTCAAGGCCAAGTAACAGTGCTGATCACGGATCATGTATCCCAAGGTAAGAGGAGGGGGAAGTCTTGCTGCCACTGGCAGTGGTCATGGTAACGATGATGGTGGTATGGCGGTGGTAGTAGTGAATGGTGGTGTTTGTTAGTGGTAGTGATTATAGTAGTGATGACGATCATGATGGCGGTACTGGTGGTACCAGTGTTGTTGTTGATAATGGTAGTCATGGTTATGTAGTGATGGTGCTACTCGTAGTGACTCCATTGTTGGTTGTGTTGATGGTCATGTGGTTGTGACCATGGCCATGGTCATGGTGGTCACAATGGTGCTATTGCTGCTGGTGATGCTGGTGACAGTGGTGATGGTTTTGATGGTAGTGTTAGTGGTAATGATAGTGTTACTGGAGGTGGTTGCGGTGGTAGTGATAGTTGTGTTAGTGGTGGTTGCCGTGATGATGGTGATGATGTTAGTGATGGTGGTGATGGTGTTAGTGATGGTGGTGATGGTGTTAGTGATGGTGGTGATGATGGTGATGGTGTTAGTGCTGATGGTGATGGTGTTAGTGATGGTGGTGATGATGGTGATGGTGTTAATGCTGATGGTGATGGTGTTAGTGATGATGGTGATGGTGTTAGTGCTAATGGTGATGGTGTTAGTGATGGTGTTAATGATGTTGGTGCTGATGGTGATGATGTTAGTGATGATGGTGATGGTGTTAGTGCTAATGGTGATGGTGTTAGTGATGGTGTTAATGATGTTGGTGCTGATGGTGATGGTGTTAGTGATGGTGTTAATGATGTTGGTGCTGATGGTGATGGTGTTAGTGATGGTGTTAATGATGTTGGTGCTGATGGTGATGGTGTTAGTGATGGTGGTTGTGATGATGGTGATGGTGTTAGTGAAGATGGTGATGGTGTTAGTGAAGGTGGTGCTGATGGTGATGGTGTTAGTGCTGATGGTGATGTTAGTGCTGATGGTGATGGTGTTAGTGCTGATGGTGATGTTAGTGCTGATGGTGATGGTGTTAGTGCTGATAGTGATGGTGTTAATGATGTTGGTGCTGATGGTGATGGTGTTAGTGATGGTGGTTGTGATGGTGGTGATGTTAGAGATGATATTTGTGATGGTGATGATAATGTTAGTGATGTAGTTTTGATGACGGGGAGGATGCTGGTGGTAATGATGGTGACAGTGACAGGGTGGTGGTGACAGTGGTGACGGTAATAGTGGCCGTGATGATGGTGTCGGTGATAATGATAATAGTGGTGGTGATGATGGTGGAGATGTAAGGCCAAGAGAAAACTAAGGCTACTTTGAAGCTATTGAATGTTATAAGATTGACTGCTCTGTTTACCCAGGAAATTCTGGGCAATGAGGTGGAGCTAACTCTGGTCTCCTCTATGTATGCACACCCTTAAAGAAAAGCTTTCGATTTTCGCCAACGGTCCTCAGTGCTTGCTAAGCCTTCATCATTCAGGGGTCACACACTGCCACAAACACAGTCTAAGCTCTTTTCATGGAGGTCTGAAGTCAGATGGTAAACAACCAAACAAAGTGAGTCAAAAATTGAGACTCAGGTATGAAAAATAAGGAAGAGAGAGGTCACCTGAGTTGGTCTGAAGTGGGGAGGGTGGTGTGAACTGAGATCAAATCCCCAGTGGCGAACTGTATCCCACACCACCACTGCGTCTACAGGGAGGATGCAGAGCCGAGGATGAAGGCTAGAGTCCAGGGTCAGGAACCACGATCGCAAGGAAAGAAGAATAGCCAGCATCAGGCATATGGTGTCGCTAGACAACTGGTCAAAAAGAAGGGAGTGGGGAGGAGGGCAGTCCAGGAGGGGGAAGGGAGAGAAGAAAGGAACCATGGAAGGTAGATCTTAGGCAAGTGCTCACACAGAATAAAGGTGCTGCCAACGTACTTTGTCTTAGTTTGTTCTCTGGTAGAAGGGCGTGTTGTACTTGGTCTGGACAGGCTCGCCTCGGTTGACCTCTCCAGTCTTCAGGGCTACGAGAATGTGGGTAGCATAACCATAGCTTTAGACAAACACAACTGAAATGATCAAATAAATACAGCCACTTTGTGTAGAGAGGGGGGCGGAGCAGTATATTTTAAATTTTTAGGGTATCCCTTCCCTGCCAGGTGTGATGCTACAGACAGTTCAAGCACACAGTGTCGCTACAACACCCTCCAACTGGCTCCTGTGGAAAACACACGTCCCTCGGGAAGGTATCATTGTGTTGTAGCTGAGGCTGACTACGATAAGGGCTTCTCATTAAACCCGAATTTGGTTGCTTGGAAAGGCATGGCGTGCGCCCACTCAGCAGAGGCATAAAAACAAGCCTCAGTTATTTTTGATCTCCTGTTTTGGCAGAGGCAAGGGTAGCTTTCGGGAAGACCCGGGGCTTCATTCCACCATGCCAAGCCAGAGTTACCCAAGGATGGGCCAGTGTCCCGGGCAGTCAGAACTGCCAGTATCCTGTCTCATTATCTGGCACAGGAAGCCAGGCCCTGGCAAGAATCTGGTCTTGTAGGGAGGATGCCACAGACCATCTGACACATAGCACACTCCCCCAGAGAGGCTACCAGGCCATACTGGTTCCACAAAAGCACATGTATTTTTAGTCATTCGCTCATTCATTCAGCAATAATTTACGGGGCGCCTACCAGGCTCAAGGCTGGGCAGGAGCTAGGGAAAGAGGAAAAAAATTTGACCCAGTTCCTGGCCCTCAAGGCTCTTTAGTTTAGTGCTGACATGTAAACAAACGCCCATGATAGAGAAAGCGGGGAGCTCTGGCTCCAGTATTTACAGCTGGTGTGGAGCTGGGCGTGGCCACTATCCCTGGAGCAGTCAGAGTAGCTGTGATGTCATTCATTGCTTCACTCCCAGAGAGCTGACTCATTCATACATCAACTCATTCAGTTGTTCAGTCACTCATTCGCCAGAACTTAACTTATTCTCTAATTCCGTACTCACTGACTGATTTGCTCCCTAGTCACTCCTCATTAACTATGATAGGTTCATCCATCCCTCCATTGGCCTCTTCATTCACTGGCTCACTTCTCATTTCTCTCAGTTACAGGTTTATTGTGCAGTTGTTATGCTAAGTCCTTCCTTTTATTGATCTGCTCAGTCACACATCCTCTCGTCATTCATTCATTCATTCATTCGGGTAAACAGTGACTCCTCTCATTAGTGGGCCCATACGCTGACTCGTGGCTTCATTTATCCCTGCATTAGAAATGGAGGTCTATTCATCCATTCATTCCCAAACCCATTCAGACTTCATGGATTGACCGATCCGCTCGAGATCACACATTGACTTCTCGCAGGTTGACTCACCGATGTGTCTGCCTTTCATTCATTCACACCCTGGCTGCATCTTTCATCACGCACACATTCTACGTCAGCCTGTTCATTAATGTAAGCACTCACAGACTGGCCGCGCGTTCATTCACTTTTTAACTTAGTCACTAATTAGTGCACTGTCAATCTGCTCTTGGCACAATATTTTCATGGCTCCACTCTTTTTTTTTTTCCCCTCAGAGAATCTTTCATTCACTCATCGTTTCAGTCCTTCATTCTTTTCGCCATCATCTATTCATCAGCTCACTCAATGAACATTTCAGGTGCTCCTGGCAGTAAGGCGAAGTTGTGAAAGGCCTCACAGAATAGTACCACAACCTCTCGTAAACATCCAAAACTTAATTGAACAGAGAATTCCCGCTCTGTGTTTCTGGACCATGCGTATACTTGTCCTGTGATACTGTTTGTGAGCTGCTATTATCTCATCCCATAGAGTTACTGGATCAGGTTCCTATTCTGAATTCCAAGTTTAACCCAAGTGGATGTCAAATATTTTTACTACTTTCAGAAAAAAAAAATCATGGAGTACTAGAGCTTACTATCAAACCTGCAAACAAGCAAGTTCACTAGAATTTGTGCCAGAGATAGACAAAACCAATTCACATAAGTGTCAGGAAAGAATATAAAAAAATCTTATTAGTGGCTGTATGCACCATGTTCTATTAAAACAAAGACAGGAGAGACGAAATTTCCTTCCATAAATGCCAGTGGCTAAGAACTGTATAATCATAGTATTTACCTCAAAACATTTTAATCACTGGCCCATTGTTGGTCCACTTCCAATTTACTTTTTAAAAGATTGGTTTACTAAGTAACGACAATGACAGTTTCACAAACTCATCAAAATACAAAAAAAATTAAAAAGAATGAGAACTTAATGTGTGTTTGGGCTCCCCTAGACACAAAGACAATAGATTATCATGGCTATTATTATTTTGGTTAAATAGGCTTAAGAGAAAAGAAAGAAATAGAATTGATCTAATTCTTATTTCAAGGAAAATGTTCTCACGGGAATAATCTCAATCATTTAAAATTTCTCTGCATGAATTTTTCCTTATCAACTGAGTCACTCATTTTAATAAATGAAATCAACAGAAAAGACTCTCCAGCCAAACAGAACACGGGAACTGATTGTCTACATTTCCCTATCGACTTCTTTAGCAGAGTACATTACATGTCCCCTGATAAACAGGTCTTCCTTTAATGCTACGATCCCATGATGGGTGCTGAGCGGACATTGTACTTACTTCTAATTCCCTTTCTGAACAAGAACACAGCCTTTGCCTGCGACTACAGTGTACCTGTGACCTCTCTGTTCCAGAATGTAGGCCGTGTGGCTTCTCAGGATGCCCTGACCCTCGTTTATGTGGAGTCTTCTTTGACTATATGAAATAACGTCAATCCTAAATAGACATTGGTCTTCTGTTGCAAAAAGAACAAGTAGGAACAAAAACTTGGTCTGTTACTCACCCAGATCTATACTGCCCTTGGCCATACAGTCCATGTTGGGCCTTTCATCCTGATGTAGTACTGAAAACAGCCCATGTGTATCCGTTCTACTGAATACGAAGTGATACAAAGAAGCAGGAGCCAGGCTCAGTGTTAATCTACACTGCACTCATTCGTTTAATTAACTTTCATCTATTTGCTTAGCTTTTTTTCCATAATGAATTAAATATCAAGGAATCCTTGGCGCTTTATACTGAATGGAGCAAGACATTTCGGGACTGAATTAATAATTCTTGCTTTAAAATTGGCCCACGTGCTAGGCTCATTTTATTCTCATGAATGTATTCATTGATTGAGACTTTTTTTTTTTCAGTCTCTGTACAAAATCAATGCCTGTGAGCAGACATGGACTCCGAAGTTAGGCTGTTAAACTCCTGAAATCATTCTCACCAAGTTTCCCCACTAGCGCTCTCCTGTAATGGACCTCAGCTGCTCAAAATGACCATGGATGTTCCTCAAATATAGCCATCACATATCATCAGCCCAATTGCATGTTGGGTCCTGCTTTAACAAGAACAAGCACACGGTACCACTGCACAGCTACAAGCCTAACTCCCAAGCACCAGCCTCCATCGGTCAAGAGGTGCTCAGTTCAACTTTCAACAACTGAGAACTGTTCTGTTCTTGCACATCATTTGCAGTACACTGAATTAATTTGGGTTCATAGCACATTCTTATCATCAGAGGATCATATACGGTCTACTAATATTCGGTTCTCTTCTGTGATGACACAATAGAAGCCACGAGCTAACGATCCAAACTGAGAACTTCACTACTTACATTTCATGATATGATCTCCCCAGACAGTGAGGGCAGAGATCTTCATGATTAGGAACGGCTCAGCAGAGGTACAGCATCTTGTAGAACAGGAAGAGGACAGCTGCAAAGGCTAAGGCTTAGGTACGGGGGGGAGTGGTGCAGATACAGCACACATCCATGAAAACAAAAATAAGAAGACTGTATTAAATTCTCAGAAAACTAGTAAAATATTTAAACCAAAAGACAAAAGAATAAATACATCATAACTGTTATTTCAAAAAATGCTATTACTGCCTCACATGGTTTTTTTTCCATTTTAGTGTATTGATATCTATCTTTATTCATTTATTCCTTAAGAAGATAAACTCACTATTTTTACACACTTAAGGCATTAGCAAAGATAATATAGCCACAGGCACATTGCTCATTGCAAAGATGACACAGACTCTGTAACTTTGTGATGGCGTTTGGTGAGCACTTAGTGGCCATCATGGTAATGGTGGGGTGTTCGTCTTTTGATAAAAAAAGTTCTAAACTTACAATGAACCGAGAGTAATCTTCTCACCTGGCTATCAGTAGCTATGGACACTTGGAAACAGAGCAAAGTCTATCATCTCTTCCCCACCCTGTCAATGCTCTTCCCTTGACATACAAGCTGGGAGTTGGAGGGCAGCTTCCTCTGCATGTTTCATTACTTTTCTAAAATGTACATCATGGACAGTTCTCAAGATCTTTCCACAGACTGTTTTCCCAACAAAGAGATTAGACTTCTGTTGTGTTGGAAGTCCATGTACCAGATACTCTTCATAATCTACAATTCCTATACTACCAGCACCACCATCATGAGCTCAGGGTGGTCCTTGCTCTTCATTCATGTCTACATGGTTCTATTGACCACAGAGCTGTATTGATAAGCTCATTACAAATAATCACATAAGAATCACAAAAACTTAAGATTCTTGGGCAGCTCTAATACCCTTCTATGTAATAACTACCCAGAACAATACCTCTATTCTTAATTAACTAAACTTAATTTTAAAAATTCCATTGTATTTTATATGCATTGGTTTGAAGGGGTCAGATATCCTGGTACTGGAGTTACAGATAGTTCTGAGCTGTCACATGGGTGCTGGGAATTGAACCCAGGTCTTCTGGAAGAGCAGTCAGTGCTCTTAACCACTGAGCCATCTCTCCAGCCCCTATTAAGCCTATTTTTACAATTGGGTCAAAATGTCTTCTAAATGATTCTAATTCACTGTTAAAAAATAATTTTGTGTGAATAGCTTTGAGTACAACTGTGTTCTTTTAGAGTGCAGAGCAAAGAGGATCTTTAAACAAGAGCGAGAGCTCATTTGCGTTGGTCTTTGTATTTGATCTTTCATTAGTCAGCCGTTCAGGTGTCATTCATTGAGATGTCTCTTATTTGATTTCTCTAGTATAAACAAAAAGTATCAGTTGTGTCCCAGACACAGACTGTCATTGCTCTTTTACCTGGAGCACAGCAGTGTTTTCAGTACATAGAAATGTCTTCTTGCCTTGCGAAATATTCTTATGGTTGGAAAAGACTTATTTCTATTCATTAGGATCCACCTATTTGGTTATTGGCTCTTTCATTGAACTACTTGTAATATTTGCATGAAAAATGCATTTTAACAAAAGCAAAAATGAAACCCTTATATCTTGCTGATCCCTGTCTACGCCTTCACTTTAAAAAGATGAGAAAGAAGTACACCTCCTGTGGCAAACTTCAGCTCCAGACATGTACCCCTCATCTTTCAAATGACACAGTCCCGATGGAGCCGGAGTGAACACTGATGGATCTCTTCTCATTGCTACCCTGCAGTGAACTAATTGATTCACCATTGGTAACTTTTAAGGAGATGGCTGGCAGAAACCTAAGAGGAAGCTTGGGATTGCCATTGGACAGTTGCCCTTGCTCTTAGTATAATCAGTTATAGGCTCATTCTCAAAATGTGCCTCATCATCGGAGTGCTCAGCTTTCCATCCATGTGCCTGTCTATGGAATGCTCTGTGTCCATCCTACATGGCCTTCTGCCATTAAATAATGGCATAGAATATTATCTTGATTTGAATGTCCTATTTGAATACAACTTTTTAAAAAAACTACACAAGACAAGAATTCTGTCTAACACTTACCTTGGCCTCCAGAAATGAACAAGGAACTCTCCTTCCATTAGCCTACTCTAAGAGGCAAAGAGCAGAAGCCATGACCAAGAAAATGCTAGCTTTACTCTCCAATGAGCTAATTTTCAGCTTTTATTAACAATTATTGTTTAACAGTTATTAATTGAGAGTATACTTATTTCATTTCCTATTAAGAAAAAAATGAAGAATTTTTGAACTCCCCCTTTATCGCAGAAGTAGAGAACTTTTATAATTTATACTCTTGGTGTTGTCAAATAGCCAAAGAGGTGGCAGGTATGTAAATGGATATTGATTTCCAAATCTACTGATGGCATTTTTGCTTCATCGCAGTATTTAAATTTTGACATTGCTTAATTAGTGTTTTTAATTTATTTGTCTTCTACTTCCCACATAGGCCCAATTATAAAGTAGAATAAAAATGTATAAGCAAAAACGTAAAAATGTAATGTGTTCCAATTCTTGACACTATCAAGAGGAACATTTGAAACAAAGAATGTCCTGCTAATCTTGTGGGACGGACCTGAGAGTTCCACATTTATGTTCACTCATGACTTCCGAACCACCACAGTCATCACTGATCAAAACCCAGCCTTGGCATCTCTGTTCATCTCCTGTCCGTTGGGTAACTCATCATTTCATTACCAACGCCAGCTCTAGAAGCACACAAGACGGAGAACAGACCTTATATTCCCACTGTGCGCTCAGAGCTCCTGCAGCACTGCTGCGTCTCTTTCGTCAATTACCTTCCACCTTTCGGGTCTCTCTGATTAGCAGACTACACTATCTCAACTTCTCTCAGGCCCCTGGCATAATTCTCAGGCCACTGTTAGGCATATACACACTTTTGTAACGATACAGTGATCATCCTAAGCAAACCACCCAAACCAAGACAAGAATGCTGGCTTCAACTCACGTCAAACATGGGCTTCTCAGGAAAATGCAGAGCCCTTGACCACAGCAGATCCCTCAGTCGCGTAGTTCGTTCATCCTGAGATACACATCACACAGAGTATGACAAAATTAAGACATCCACACTACTCATCTTTGTTTTGCAGCCCTTTGACCCAGGAAATCATTACTTGAAGTCTTTTTTTTTTTTTTTTTTAAAGAAAACAGATAATTTCAAACTACTGAAGCAATTTGAATACTCTCTTAATCGTAGTGTCTCCACATCAGTAGACAGAGAGAAGAGACTTTTTTATCTTTGGATTTTACCACTTTTACTGTCTATCAACAACGCTCTAACCTGATCATATATTCTTATGATTGGGCGATGCCTAGCTATATTCATCGTTCTGTTTTATATATTTATGTATTCATTCCCACATTGGCTAATCATGAAAATTGCATTTACATCAAACGCAAAGGCCAAAAAGAACTACATTTCATATTCCTGGTATTTAGGCAGGCGACCATTTCAAACTCAGACAACGGGCTACGCAACCTTTGCAATGCGCCTCAGAGTGTATAAATGTATTCATCAAACATATATACATATCATTCTACCAGGAGTGAGCATCCATCCCAGGATGACAATCTGTTTCACCTGGCCTATCCACTGCTGCACTGATACGTTAGAAATATCTTAGAAAGTGTTCACTCCTATGATTCATAAAACACCAAGAACGCACATGATATTCCTAATCTGTATTGAGAGTACTCTTACGTTGATAGCAATTCATTCAAGTTTCCATAAATGTATGATTGAGAGAAGACTTAATATCCGTCCCTGATTAATCAATGGGGTACAACTGGTCATCACTAATCATGTACTTTTAAATAATACATTGAATAATCTATTTTTTTTTTGTTTTTGTTTTTCAAGATATGGTTTCTTTGTGTAGCCCTGACTGTCCTGGAACTAACTCGCTTTGTAGACCAGGATGGATATGAACTGAGAGATCTTCCTACCTCTGCCTCCCGAGTGCTGGGATTAAAGGCATGCCCCACCATGTCTGGCAATATAAAGCATTGAATATTCTTACGCAAATCACGGAAAGCAGGACAGCATTGGAGGATCACTCACTGTGGCTCATCTCAGTGTGGTGCAGACAGAACTCTTGACGTTGGAAGATGCTCCACTCACACAGTGTGTCCACTCTGGGGACTACGAAGCAGAAAAGATAACAGAATTGAGACTTTCCCAGTAATGACCTTCACTTTCACCCGCCACTGGCCATTAGGGCAACCATTTTTGAAGTATATTTAATCGTCTCCTTAGAAAATCTTCAAACTTGGTCAGATTGAGGACGCTGTCTGTAATTTACACTATCAATGTCATTATTTGCAAAAATAAATGAAAATAAATAAGGTGGCAAAATGTATTCTGCACATACTAATTTATTTCTTCAATTTATTCATATTTTGAGAATTAGACAATGCTTTGCTGATTTTATTTCTACTTACGTGCAAGACTGAGTCTCACAATTGTAAAAACAGAATGGAATTTATAACAGAAAAAAAAGAATATATTCTATAATCCTGTAGTCTTTCTACAGGAACACTTGTAGATATATAATAAATAAATAATACAGATATGAATATAGATATAGATAGATAGATATACATACATACACATAAAGAGAAATATAATCCAGGCAAAGGATTATATTTCTTCTTTGGTCGATCTCAGAGGTCCAGACATGTGACTCACGTGCGACCAGTGGTCAGCACCAACCTGCACCATGACTGCTCCTCTGTTTCCAACCACTGTTCCTCTATTGCCTGTTAATTAATCCCATAATCTACTAATAACAATTTGAGCAACAATTATTATTCAAACAACCCTATAAAATCTTTCTTATTCATAATCTGTGTGGAATAGTCCTAGCCTTAATTAACTATTTCCAGTGGTTCATAAATAATGGATAACTCCCACTCACTTCTGTGGCTTTTGTGGTATGGAGTGCCCATTCTTGACACCATACTGTACTTTCCAGTCACACACTGAGTTCTGCCATGCAAAGCACCAAACCTGAAGACAGACTCCTTGGCCATCACTCACAGTGGTCTATCCAGCCCCACCCATGATGTCAGCAGAGCTCCCAGCTGTGGAGGCATCCCCAAGTCAGCAAAGGTCTAAAGAATGCAAAGCAGAAGAGATAAAGACACAATTAAGACACTGCTCTGATCATGACCTTCACTTAGCCATTGGTAATATTTATAAGAGAAGGATATTTATTTAATTAGCTCTTAAAAAATAATGAAGAACTGCAATGATTCAGATATTCATATAGTTAAGTTTTATATTGTAACTTTAATCATTTGCTAAAGAACAGGTATGAATGATTCCTATTGGATCTAAAAGTATTTCTTGTTTATTGTATAATTTTATACTTGGACCACCTTAATCTTATTTATCTTTATTTGGATATTTATTGATGCTTCCACTGGTCAAATTATAAGAATAGCTGGAAATGCATACACATGAAGACCAAAGTCAACTCCACCTCTACTGTTGACAACTGGATTTTATGATGGACCTCAGAGAGCTAAGTCACTACATTTAACTCATATAGGTCACCAGTGGTCACCACTGATCCAAAATTGGCTCTATTTTTCTTTACTCATTTCTACATCATGAACATAAATGTTTCTCCTTCAATAACAACCCTCCTTTTGATGCACAAGCATAATCTGATATACTATTTTATACTAACTCCATATATGTTATTGGTTACACTTGACCTGGTGTTGAGTATACTTTGTGTCTTAGTAACATAGTGACGAACCTTCCACAAACCATCAAAAGCACGGCGAGAACTTTGGCCAGATCATCTCACATCATCCCAAGCAACTGATGGGCTGGAAACCATGGAAGATCCCCTTGGAAGAGTCCGTTCTAAGGAACAGAGCCCAGCAGAGGACAGAACAATGACTATACTGCTATCAATCTTTCTGGAGCTGTTTATCCTCTGTGCTGGATCTTGGTGTTTCAGACACAGAGTCATCATGTATGATTCAAATGCCACCGGTGGTCATCATCAAGCCAAGATTAGTTCTCCTTTTCACTATTCCTACTTTGCCTAGTAAATACTTAATCATTGTGATTATTACCCATCGCCTACGCAAAAAATAATATCTAAGAGTCTGATTATTCCTAATCTATACATAGATTCTCTCTAGTATGCCCATCACAGTAATAACTCACACTAATTACCATATTTGCATTACAAATAGAGAATTTTATATAGTCCCCATACCAACCATTGGTATTCAGATGGCCATCACTAACTACACTGTACACTGTTTAAACACTATATTAAACCACTCAAGACAAGGAGGTTCCTGTAACTCACACTGGTCTTATTCTCCTCCTCAGCAGGGTGAGCCCTTGACCTTGGAGGATCCTCTAATCACATGGTGCATCCTGAGTACAGAGGACAGAAGAGAGGAATGAAATTCAAACAGAGAAGGCCACAGACCTGAGAGCATGGGAATTCCTATCTATCCCAGGCTCTATACAGAGAGGCAAGCCAGGACTGCTGGCCATGGACCACTCAAGAGCATCCACTCCAAGGCACATGCAGAAACAAAATTTTACTTTAAAAACATTTCTCTCCTTGTCTTTCATGATTATCTATCCTCCGAACCATTCATGCGAGCCATCATAATTGTAAAATATTTATATAACTGCCTTGTAAAATGAACATCTTCAAACTTCCAGCTAATCAAGAAAATAAGTATTATCTGTTATTGTGACATTATTTCCTCCTTACACAAAAACGATTGAATGCTGCTTGCTTCTCTTTTGGTTCCATACTTTCAATGTACTAAGAGGATTCATTTGCCTCTTCAATCTTGTTTAAAAATGAATAATGTTTCACTCACTTATTTTCATTGTTTTCTGTATTTATTGTTGGGCTGATATTCAAGGAATTAAAGGAATAGTATGAAATAGGTGAGAGCAGATCTGCTACAGGATGGACCCCAGAGACAGGTACATGTACTAATTATCCTGGACTAACACCACCTGTGTGCACTATCAGTCTATCCTGGCTCTAGTCACTTCCAATTCACTTCCATGTTGGCTCTTGAATGAATCATTAATGTACGAATAAAAATGGAAACTCTACTATTCCCCCCAAAACTAAACAGACTAGAAGTTGCTCCTCTATAAAGAACCAGTTCACCTCAATCTGTCTCCCTCAATGAGGAGCTTAAGATTATGAAGCATGGGCAACTCAATGTCCTATTTCATGTTAAGTCCATATGTGTCATTCATTGGTTGTACGTGCCATAATGCCACCATATTTAAAACTTAATCTTTCTTGAGTGTATTCATTGTTTAGTAGGATGCATGCCGAGGGCCGAGGTCAACATGTGAGAACTTTCCTCTTTCCACAATGTGGGTACTGGGGAACGAACTCAGGGCATCAGATTTTATAGTAGTGCCTTCACTGACTGAGACATCTCACCAGCCCCATATTAGAGACTTTTCAATAATAAAGAAGCTAAGCTTCAATAAACCACATAAAGCACCAGGACATTAGCAAGTACTCACACTGTCCCGAGATCAACGCAGAGATGTGAATGTTGCACCGGTGACCACAGGAAAATGCCGAAATCACCTCAAGAGCACTTGTTCTGAGGAGTACAGAGCAGAGAATGGGATAGAAAAATTGAGAGTCTCCTTCAAGGATCCTTGCTTCTCTTCTTATCTTTCATGTTGGACCTCAAAGTTTCAGACAGGTATCATTGATCATCTTTCTCATACCTTGGTAATTGTCATCATTGGTCCAGAAACGGCTTGATCTCCCCTCATTCTCAACGACACTGTTCATTACCTAAGCCAATAATTCACTAGTAATGCTTGTAATCGACAATCATTCGACAGGAGCACAGCTCTCTGATGTTCTCAGATTAGAGCTCACAGTAATACGTAAGCATCCTCAGACTTTGTACATACTCAGTACAAAAGCCCATTTTAATCCCAAATGACAGTGTGACAGTTTGAAATATGGGATTATATTTCATGCTTTGTAAAAATACAGTAATGTTAACCAAAACATAGACAAGACCCACGGCTGTTACCAACACTTACCTTGATACAGACCATAAACAGAGAATTCTGCCACCAGCTCATAGAGGCCCGTTATGGTGAGCAAAGACAAAAAGCAGATGAGAAATTATTTTTAAAAGCGAATACTAATCATGGTTTTCAACGTTGATTTAGAGAGTGATATATGTAATAAATAAAAAAAAAGCAAATTTAACATGTGCACAGACCAAGAACATGAATCTTGACTGTAAGGTATACGACCTATATGACATTAATAAAAGGAGAAAGGGTCAGGGATTGTTCCATATAAATCGGACTCGGGTATTCCCACCACGAAGCAATACAGGGTGGTAAAAAGTTATGACGAATGCTGTCACCCTTAGGTTATGACCCTTATTTTTCCTTGCTCCTCTACCTAGGAGGAGATGTGCTGGCTCATATGAAATTTCTATTTTAATTTGACACCTAGTTGTTGGTACAATGAGTGCTACAAGGTTTCTCTTAATCCCCATGACCCAGAGTGATGCTAATCTGTTCCTCCTATCAGAAACAGTGCAAGCAGGGTGAGATAAAATGTAACCAGGGCTTGGAAGTTAGAAGAGACTAATGGATATCATTGTGAATTAGAATAGTAATACAAAATGCGTAAATATAAAAAATATAACAATATTTTGGGGATAGGGACATTTGTATGCCTTCTATTAAAAATGCCCACATAGTACTATTGTCTATTTTATGCAAACAACTAGTTTTTATACAACTATTACGTTAAGATACTTTATATGCTCTAGGTATAAAGAGCACACCAGATGCTTTCATCCCCATAGAAAGAATAGAATTATTTTCAACAACGAACACAGACCTAGATATGGGAATAGGAAGTTACATAAATGAAGAGCATCTGATATATAAATTTATAAATATATAATATATGAATGCATCAAAACATACATGTTTGAATACCACCGTACTTACCTATAATCTGGTCTCAAAGAAACATCAAAATGTTGCCTCTCAATCACCACGGGCTCCGAACTGAAACAGTGATGACACGGGGTGGGGGTGGGGGTCACGATCCCAGCACAACGGCACCATCAGTTGGGGAGCCTTTCTGAAGGGTGCAAAGCAGACATGGGAAAGACATTGGTGAGATATTGTATGGCATCTCTCCAGCGCTCTGCACATCTGAAGCCTGGGCTGAGACTTTACCTAGGCTACAACTGTTCATTCTCTTCACAGAAGACGAATTTCTGGCCAGTCACATGATAAAATGATGTGGCCATTGCTCACGCTGTTGTACTGTGAGGTCAGCACCACAGATCCCCCTCCCTGGACACCTCCTGTCAACTATCTGTACTGTGCTTTCCTTGCACAGCCCTGGGTCTCTTTTCCATCTGTTTTAGCATAATTTTGTCTATCTGCCAGCCAAGTCTACTTGGTTAATATAAATTATTCTTAATCCAGAGCACAGGACACAGGAGGGATGCTGCTCCCCGAGGACTCAGTCTACAGAACAACACCAAAGTTGGCCCATTTGAGATTGCTCTGTGCCTGACCTCAGATATCTGTTCACATGGCTGTCATCGAAAACACTCAGATGCCACCAGATCTCATCATTGGTCCTGGGTTGTTGGTCCTTTCTCTCTGGTGCCATTATAATAGGCTAACTCATTGGTTAGAGGTGTGTCAGGAGGCCACACCGTAGGAAACTACCCTGTACTAGGATACCTAAACACCTTGCTCTCCCAGCCCATGCTACAGAACTATGTCCAAGCTCTACCTATACATGAATATTTCAATAAGACCCTCCAGTACCTGTACTCTGATGTCAACAGGAGAATCAGCACTGCAGCAGGTAGTCCCCAGGGACTCTGAACTGGCACAGGGGCATCCCAAGGCAGCAAATTTCTGCCATCACTGGGGTCAACTCTCTGGAAGAGAGGTGGACGAGAGAGAAGGAAAAAAGAAATATTTAGACATCCTTTTTGCCAGGACAGGGCTAAAGAATAGCATTATGGGCAGCCCATTTGAGATTGCTCAATGTCTGAGCTCAGGTATATGTTCACATGGCTGTAATTGAAAACACTCAGAAGCCAACAGACATCATCATCAGTCCTACTTCAGTAGGTCCTTCTCTCAGGAGCCATTGTGAATGGTTGGCTCTTTGGTTAGTGACAAATATGACTTGGGACACCTAAACACCTGATCTTAAAGTTTTCACTGAGTAGCTGTTTTCTGTAATATACTTACACAGGAGTATTATAAGAAGACCTCCTTAGTACCTGTCATCAGGTGGAAGAAGAGGATCAAAGATGAAGCTCCTAGCAACCATGGACTCAGGACTGGAGAGACAGTTCTCAGACGATCAGGCTCACGGCAAACTTCAGCCATCACAGGGTCATCATACTGCACGGTAGAAGAAAAAGAAGGGAATGGAAATATTTAGACTTGCTCTGGGTTGTGCCAAAAAATCTCCAATTTCAGATGACTGTTGATATGCTCTCTTTCTATGGGAGTGTGTGTGCTATTCCCCAAAATGAAGTATATTTTAAAACTGAGGATGATATGAATCAAAGGCAGATGAATATCTGCATTACCCTTGATTCTGAGTAAAATTAATAATAATCACTGAGTCTTGAATTCCAGGTCCACGAGGGACAGGCAATGCCTATGGGCCTCCATCCACAGGTCAGCACGTTAGGCGCGCATCAGGAGTGACCTCAGATTTCTGGATAGTTGGCATTCATCGAGTATCACTCAAATGCCCCAGATCTCATCATCGGTCCTGGATGGGCCCCCTCTCTGCCTAGCCAGGAGCAGGGCTTCTTTCCTTAAGGTGCTGTGAGGCACAATCTGATCACAGAATACCAGAATATTCTGGGATTGATCCCTAAAGATCTGCCATTACACCCACCCAGAAATAGTTACTCTATGGACTGTACTCGTGTATGAACATGTTAGAACCACTGCACATACCTGTAAACTGGTCCCAAAGGAGGATCCAAATAATGGCTCTCAGTCTGGACTGGATCAGGGCTGAAACAGTGATGACTCCGGGTGGGCTGTGGTCACCATCCCAGCACGATGGCACCATCAGTTGGGGAGCCTTTCTGAGAGGGGCAGAGCAGACACGGGAAAGACAATGGTGAGATTTCGGATGGCACCAGTCTAAGGCCCCTGCAATTTGGAAGCCTAGGCTCAGAGACATTACCTAGGCTATTCCTGTTTGTTCTTTCATACAGAGAAGAACATTTTCTTGCTATTCATGGAATAATGGCCAATGGTCATGGTCTGCAGTAGGTCAGAATTGTCTTCCTCCCTTCCCTCTGTACAATTTTCAGTTCTCCACACTGTGATTTTCACACATCGTCCTCAGTCTCTTTTCTAAACTCTTTCCCTGAAGTTGTTTATGTGTCTGCCAGGTGTCCTTGGCTCATGTCAGTTAGTCCTGCTAAGGAGAAGGGGCGATGCTGCTCATCCAGGATACAGAAGAGTCTTGAACGGCACCAAAGTTGGCCCATTTGATATATGCCTGACCTCAGATATCTGATCACATGGCTGTCATCAAAGACACTCAGAGGCCGCCAGACGTCATCATCGGTCCTAGGTTGTTTGGGTCTTTCTCTCAGGAGCAATTGTGATGGGCTCACTCATTGGTCAGTGTGGAAGACAAAGGAGACTACACGTAGGAGACTACTCTGCACTGTGGTAACTAAGCCCCTGCTCTTAAAGTTTTCGCTGAGCAGCTCTTTTCTGTGGTCTACTTAAACAAGAGTATCAATAGAAGACCCCCCTGCGTACCTGTCATCATTTGGGACAGGGATCCAAGATGGCGCTTGCAATAACCACGGACTCTGGACTGGTGCGATGGCTTCCCAGGCAATTTTAATCACAGCAAAGTCCCGCCATCTCCTGGGTCATCACTCTGCATGGTAGAGGACATAGAAGGGAATCGAAACATTTAGACTTTCGGTCTCAGGTGTGTCAACATCTCCTCAGTTTCAAGGATTGCTTACAGGTTTTCTTTCTAGGGCTGTATGTGGTGTTCCCCCAAATGAAGCACATTTTCAACCTGAGGACAACCCCAAAAAAGGCAGACTCCTGTCTGCATTTCCCTTGATTTTAAGTCAAATTGTTAAATCACTACCCAGTCATGAATTCCAGTTCCACGAGGGACAGGCAATGCCTATGGGCCTCTATCCACAGGTCAGCACGTTAGGCGCACATCAGGAGTGACCTCAGATTTCTGGATAGTTGGCATTCATCGAGTATCACTCAAATGCCCCAGATCTCATCATCGGTCCTGGATGGAGACCATCTCTGCCTAGCCAGCTGCAGGGGTTCTTTCCTTAAGGTGCTGTGAGACACAATCAGATCACAGAATACCAGAATATTCTATGACGTGATCCCTAAAAATCTGCCATTACACCCACCCACAAATAGTTACTCTACGGACTGCATTCGTGTATGAACATGTTAGAACCACTGCACATACCTGTAAACCGATCCCAAGGGAGGATCCAAATGATGGCTCTCAGTCATTGAAATGATGGCTCTCAGTCTGGACTGGATCAGGGCTGAAACAGTGATGACTCCGGGTGGGCTGTGGTCACCATCCGACCACAATGGCACCAACAGTTGGGGAGCCTTTCTGAGGGGGGCAGAGCAGACACAGGAAAGACAATGTTGAGATTCGGATGGCACCAGTCTAAGGCCCCTGCAATTTGGAAGCCTAGGCTCAGAGACATTACCTAGGCTATTCCTGTTTGTTCTTTTATACAGAGAAGAACATTTTCTTGCTATTCATGGGATAATGGCCAATGGTCATGGTCTGCAATAGGTCAGAATTGTCTTCCTCCCTTCCCTCTGTACAATTTTCAGTTCTCCACACTGTGATTTTCACACATCGTCCTCAGTCTCTTTTCTAAACTCTGTCCCTGAAGTTGTTTATGTGTCTGCATGTGTCGTTGGCTCATGTCAGTTAGTCCTGCTAAGGAGAAGGGGGGATGCTGCTCATCCAGGATACAGAAGAGTCCTGAACATCACCAAAGTTGGCACATTTGATATGTGCCTGACCTCAGATATCTGATCGCATGGCTGTCATCGAAGACACTCAGAGGCCGCCAGACGTCATCATCGGTCCTAGGTTGGTTGGGTCTTTCTCTCAGGAGCAATTGTGATGGGCTCACTCATTGGTCAGTGTGGAAGACAAAGGAGACTACACGTAAGAGACTACTCTGCACTGTGGTAACTAAGCCCCTGCTCTTAAAGTTTTCGCTGAGCAGCTCTTTTCTGTGGTCTACTTAAACGGGAGTATCATAAGAAGACCCCCTGCGTACCTGTCAACATTTGGGACAGGGATCCAAGATGGCGCTTGCAATAACCACGGACTCTGGACTGGTGCGATGGCTTCCCAGGCAATTTTAATCACAGCAAAGTCCCGCCATCTCCTGGGTCATCACTCTGCATGGTAGAGGACATAGAAGGGAATCGAAACATTTAGACTTTCTGTCTCAGGTGTGTCAACATCTCCCCAGTTTCAAGGATTGCTTACAGGTTTTCTTTCTAGGGCTGTATGTGGTGTTCCCACAAATGAAGTACATTTTCAACCTGAGGATAACCCCAAAAAAGGCAGACTCCTGTCTGCATTTCCCTTGATTCTAAGTCAAAATGTTAAATCACCACCCAGTCATGAAATCCAGGTCCACGAGGGACAGGCTATGCCTATGGGCCTCCATCCACAGGTCAGCACGTTAGGCGCGCATCAGGAGTGACCTCAGATTTCTGGATAGTTGGCATTCATCGAGTATCACTCAAATGCCCCAGATCTCATCATCGGTCCTGGATGGGCCCCCTCTCTGCCTAGCCAGGAGCAGGGCTTCTTTCCTTAAGGTGCTGTGAGGCACAATCTGATCACAGAATACCAGAATATTCTGGGATTGATCCCTAAAGATCTGCCATTACACCCACCCAGAAATAGTTACTCTATGGACTGTACTCGTGTATGAACATGTTAGAACCACTGCACATACCTGTAAACTGGTCCCAAGGGAGGATCCAAATGATGGCTCTCAGTCTGGACTGGATCAGGGCTGAAACAGTGATGACTCCGGGTGGGCTGTGGTCACCATCCCAGCACAATGGCACCAAGAGTTGCGGAGCCTTTCTGAGGGGGGCAGAGCAGACACGGGAAAGACAATGGTGAGATTCGGATGGCACCAGTCTAAGGCCCCTGCAATTTGGAAGCCTAGGCTCAGAGACATTACCTAGGCTATTCCTGTTTGTTCTTTTATACAGAGAAGAACATTTTCTTGCTATTCATGGGATAATGGCCAATGGTCATGGTCTGCAATAGGTCAGAATTGTCTTCCTCCCTTCCCTCTGTACAAGTTTCAGTTCTCCACACTGTGATTTTCACACATCGTCCTCAGTCTCTTTTCTAAACTCTTTCCCTGAAGTTGTTTATGTGTCTGCCATGTGTCCTTGGCTCATGTCAGTTAGTCCTGCTAAGGAGAAGGGGGGATGCTGCTCATCCAGGATACAGAAGAGTCTTGAACATCACCAAAGTTGGCACATTTGATATGTGCCTGACCTCAGATATCTGATCGCATGGCTGTCATCGAAGACACTCAGAGGCCGCCAGACGTCATCATCGGTCCTAGGTTGGTTGGGTCTTTCTCTCAGGAGCAATTGTGATGGGCTCACTCATTGGTCAGTGTGGAAGACAAAGGAGACTACACGTAGGAGACTACTCTGCACTGTGGTAACTAAGCCCCTGCTCTTAAAGTTTTCGCTGAGCAGCTCTTTTCTGTGGTCTACTTAAACAAGAGTATCATCAGAAGACCTCCCTGCGTACCTGTCATCATTTGGGACAGGGATCCAAGATGGCGCTTGCAGTAACCACGGACTCTGGACTGGTGCGATGGCTTCCCAGGCTATTTTAATCACAGCAAAGTCCCGCCATCTCCTGGGTCATCACTCTGCATGGTAGAGGACATAGGAGGGAATGGATACGTTTAGACTTTCTGTCTCAGGTGTGTCAACATCTCCCCAGTTTCAAGGATTGCTTACAGGTTTTCTTTCTAGGGCTGTATGTTGTGTTCCCACAAATGAAGTACATTTTCAACCTGAGGATAACCCCAAAAAAGGCAGACTCCTGTCTGCATTTCCCTTGATTCTAAGTCAAATTGTTAAATCACCACCCAGTCATGAATTCCAGGTCCACGAGGGACAGGCAATGCCTATGGGCCTCCATCCACAGGTCAGCACGTTAGGCGCACATCAGGAGTGACCTCAGATTTCTGGATAGTTGGCATTCATCGAGTATCACTCAAATGCCCCAGATCTCATCATCGGTCCTGGATGGGCCCCCTCTCTGCCTAGCCAGCTGCAGGGGTCCTTTCCTTAAGGTGCTGTGAGGCACAATCAGATCACAGAATACCACAATATTCTATGACGTGATCCCTAAAAATCTGCCATTACACCCACACACAAATAGTTACTCTATGGACTGTATTCGTGTATGAACATGTTAGAACCACTGCACATACCTGTAAACCGATCCTAAGGGAGGATCCAAATGATGGCTCTCAGTCATTGAAATGATGGCTCTCAGTCTGGACTGGATCAGGGCTGAAACAGTGATGACTCCGGGTGGGCTGTGGTCACCATCCCACCACAATGGCACCATCAGTTGGGGAGCCTTCTGAGGGGGGAAGAGCAGACACGGGAAAGACAATGTTGAGATTCGGATGGCACCAATCTAAGGCCCCTGCAATTTGGAAGCCTAGGCTCAGAGACATTACCTAGGCTATTCCTGTTTGTTCTTTTATACAGAGAAGAACATTTTCTTGCTATTCATGGGATAATGGCCAATGGTCATGGTCTGCAATAGGTCAGAATTGTCTTCCTCCCTTCCCTCTGTACAATTTTCAGTTCTCCACACTGTGATTTTCACACATCGTCCTCAGTCTCTTTTCTAAACTCTTTCCCTGAAGTTGTTTATGTGTCTGCCATGTGTCCTTGGCTCATGTAGTTAGTCCTGCTAAGGAGAAGGGGGGATGCTGCTCATCCAGGATACAGAAGATTCTTGAACATCACCAAAGTTGGCACATTTGATATGTGCCTGACCTCAGATATCTGATCGCATGGCTGTCATCGAAGACACTCAGAGGCCGCCAGACGTCATCATCGGTCCTAGGTTGGTTGGGTCTTTCTCTCAGGAGCAATTGTGATGGGCTCACTCATTGGTCAGTGTGGAAGACAAAGGAGACTACACGTAGGAGACTACTCTGCACTGTGGTAACTAAGCCCCTGCTCTTAAAGTTTTCACTGAGCAGCTCTTTTCTGTGATCTACTTAAACGGGAGTATCATAAGAAGACCCCCTGCGTACCTGTCATCATTTGGGACAGGGATCCAAGATGGCAATTGCAATAACCACGGACTCTGGACTGGTGCGATGGCTTCCCAGGCAATTTTAATCACAGCAAAGTCCCGCCATCTCCTGGGTCATCACTCTGCATGGTAGAGGACATAGAAGGGAATGGATACGTTTAGACTTTCTGTCTCAGGTGTGTCAACATCTCCCCAGTTTCAAGGATTGCTTATAGGTTTTCTTTCTAGGGCTGTATGTGGTGTTCCCACAAATGAAGTACATTTTCAACCTGAGGATAACCCCAAAAAAGGCAGACTCCTGTCTGCATTTCCCTTGATTCTAAGTCAAATTGTTAAATCACCACCCAGTCATGAATTCCAGGTCCACGAGGGACAGGCAATGCCTATGGGCCTCCATCCACAGGTCAGCACGTTAGGCGCGCATCAGGAGTGACCTCAGATTTCTGGATAGTTGGCATTCATCGAGTATCACTCAAATGCCCCAGATCTCATCATCGGTCCTGGATGGGCCCCCTCTCTGCCTAGCCAGGAGCAGGGCTTCTTTCCTTAAGGTGCTGTGAGGCACAATCTGATCACAGAATACCAGAATATTCTGGGATTGATCCCTAAAGATCTGCCATTACACCCACCCACAAATAGTTACTCTATGGACTGTATTCGTGTATGAACATGTTAGAACCACTGCACATACCTGTAAACCGATCCCAAGGGAGGATCCAAATGATGGCTCTCAGTCATTGAAATGATGGCTCTCAGTCTGGACTGGATCAGGGCTGAAACAGTGATGACTCCGGGTGGGCTGTGGTCACCATCCGACCACAATGGCACCAACAGTTGGGGAGCCTTTCTGAGGGGGGCAGAGCAGACACAGGAAAGACAATGTTGAGATTCGGATGGCACCAGTCTAAGGCCCCTGCAATTTGGAAGCCTAGGCTCAGAGACATTACCTAGGCTATTCCTGTTTGTTCTTTTATACAGAGAAGAACATTTTCTTGCTATTCATGGGATAATGGCCAATGGTCATGGTCTGCAATAGGTCAGAATTGTCTTCCTCCCTTCCCTCTGTACAATTTTCAGTTCTCCACACTGTGATTTTCACACATCGTCCTCAGTCTCTTTTCTAAACTCTTTCCCTGAAGTTGTTTATGTGTCTGCATGTGTCGTTGGCTCATGTCAGTTAGTCCTGCTAAGGAGAAGGGGGGATGCTGCTCATCCAGGATACAGAAGAGTCTTGAACATCACCAAAGTTGGCACATTTGATATGTGCCTGACCTCAGATATCTGATCGCATGGCTGTCATCGAAGACACTCAGAGGCCGCCAGACGTCATCATCGGTCCTAGGTTGGTTGGGTCTTTCTCTCAGGAGCAATTGTGATGGGCTCACTCATTGGTCAGTGTGGAAGACAAAGGAGACTACACGTAGGAGACTACTCTGCACTGTGGTAACTAAGCCCCTGCTCTTAAAGTTTTCGCTGAGCAGCTCTTTTCTGTGGTCTACTTAAACGGGAGTATCATAAGAAGACCCCCTGCGTACCTGTCATCATTTGGGACAGGGATCCAAGATGGCGCTTGCAATAACCACGGACTCTGGACTGGTGCGATGGCTTCCCAGGCAATTTTAATCACAGCAAAGTCCCGCCATCTCCTGGGTCATCACTCTGCATGGTAGAGGACATAGAAGGGAATCGAAACATTTAGACTTTCTGTCTCAGGTGTGTCAACATCTCCCCAGTTTCAAGGATTGCTTACAGGTTTTCTTTCTAGGGCTGTATGTGGTGTTCCCACAAATGAAGTACATTTTCAACCTGAGGATAACCCCAAAAAAGGCAGACTCCTGTCTGCATTTCCCTTGATTCTAAGTCAAATTGTTAAATCACCACCCAGTCATGAATTCCAGGTCCACGAGGGACAGGCAATGCCTATGGGCCTCCATCCACAGGTCAGCACGTTAGGCGCGCATCAGGAGTGACCTCAGATTTCTGGATAGTTGGCATTCATCGAGTATCACTCAAATGCCCCAGATCTCATCATCGGTCCTGGATGGGCCCCCTCTCTGCCTAGCCAGCTGCAGGGGTTCCTTTCCTTAAGGTGCTGTGAGGCACAATCTGATCACAGAATACCAGAATATTCTGGGATTGATCCCTAAAGATCTGCCATTACACCCACCCACAAATAGTTACTCTATGGACTGTACTCGTGTATGAACATGTTAGAACCACTGCACATACCTGTAAACTGGTCCCAAGGGAGGATCCAAATGATGGCTCTCAGTCTGGACTGGATCAGGGCTGAAACAGTGATGACTCCGGGTGGGCTGTGGTCACCATCCCAGCACAATGGCACCAAGAGTTGCGGAGCCTTTCTGAGGGGGGCAGAGCAGACACGGGAAAGACAATGGTGAGATTCGGATGGCACCAGTCTAAGGCCCCTGCAATTTGGAAGCCTAGGCTCAGAGACATTACCTAGGCTATTCCTGTTTGTTCTTTTATACAGAGAAGAACATTTTCTTGCTATTCATGGGATAATGGCCAATGGTCATGGTCTGCAATAGGTCAGAATTGTCTTCCTCCCTTCCCTCTGTACAATTTTCAGTTCTCCACACTGTGATTTTCACACATCGTCCTCAGTCTCTTTTCTAAACTCTTTCCCTGAAGTTGTTTATGTGTCTGCCATGTGTCCTTGGCTCATGTCAGTTAGTCCTGCTAAGGAGAAGGGGGGATGCTGCTCATCCAGGATACAGAAGAGTCTTGAACATCACCAAAGTTGGCACATTTGATATGTGCCTGACCTCAGATATCTGATCGCATGGCTGTCATCGAAGACACTCAGAGGCCGCCAGACGTCATCATCGGTCCTAGGTTGGTTGGGTCTTTCTCTCAGGAGCAATTGTGATGGGCTCACTCATTGGTCAGTGTGGAAGACAAAGGAGACTACACGTAGGAGACTACTCTGCACTGTGGTAACTAAGCCCCTGCTCTTAAAGTTTTCGCTGAGCAGCTCTTTTCTGTGGTCTACTTAAACAAGAGTATCATCAGAAGACCTCCCTGCGTACCTGTCATCATTTGGGACAGGGATCCAAGATGGCGCTTGCAGTAACCACGGACTCTGGACTGGTGCGATGGCTTCCCAGGCTATTTTAATCACAGCAAAGTCCCGCCATCTCCTGGGTCATCACTCTGCATGGTAGAGGACATAGAAGGGAATGGATACATTTAGACTTTCTGTCTCAGGTGTGTCAACATCTCCCCAGTTTCAAGGATTGCTTACAGGTTTTCTTTCTAGGGCTGTATGTTGTGTTCCCACAAATGAAGTACATTTTCAACCTGAGGATAACCCCAAAAAAGGCAGACTCCTGTCTGCATTTCCCTTGATTCTAAGTCAAATTGTTAAATCACCACCCAGTCATGAATTCCAGGTCCACGAGGGACAGGCAATGCCTATGGGCCTCCATCCACAGGTCAGCACGTTAGGCGCACATCAGGAGTGACCTCAGATTTCTGGATAGTTGGCATTCATCGAGTATCACTCAAATGCCCCAGATCTCATCATCGGTCCTGGATGGGCCCCCTCTCTGCCTAGCCAGCTGCAGGGGTCCTTTCCTTAAGGTGCTGTGAGGCACAATCAGATCACAGAATACCAGAATATTCTATGACGTGATCCCTAAAAATCTGCCATTACACCCACACACAAATAGTTACTCTATGGACTGTATTCGTGTATGAACATGTTAGAACCACTGCACATACCTGTAAACCGATCCCAAGGGAGGATCCAAATGATGGCTCTCAGTCATTGAAATGATGGCTCTCAGTCTGGACTGGATCAGGGCTGAAACAGTGATGACTCCGGGTGGGCTGTGGTCACCATCCCACCACAATGGCACCATCAGTTGGGGAGCCTTTCTGAGGGGGGAAGAGCAGACACGGGAAAGACAATGTTGAGATTCGGATGGCACCAATCTAAGGCCCCTGCAATTTGGAAGCCTAGGCTCAGAGACATTACCTAGGCTATTCCTGTTTGTTCTTTTATACAGAGAAGAACATTTTCTTGCTATTCATGGGATAATGGCCAATGGTCATGGTCTGCAATAGGTCAGAATTGTCTTCCTCCCTTCCCTCTGTACAATTTTCAGTTCTCCACACTGTGATTTTCACACATCGTCCTCAGTCTCTTTTCTAAACTCTTTCCCTGAAGTTGTTTATGTGTCTGCCATGTGTCCTTGGCTCATGTCAGTTAGTCCTGCTAAGGAGAAGGGGGGATGCTGCTCATCCAGGATACAGAAGAGTCTTGAACATCACCAAAGTTGGCACATTTGATATGTGCCTGACCTCAGATATCTGATCGCATGGCTGTCATCGAAGACACTCAGAGGCCGCCAGACGTCATCATCGGTCCTAGGTTGGTTGGGTCTTTCTCTCAGGAGCAATTGTGATGGGCTCACTCATTGGTCAGTGTGGAAGACAAAGGAGACTACACGTAGGAGACTACTCTGCACTGTGGTAACTAAGCCCCTGCTCTTAAAGTTTTCGCTGAGCAGCTCTTTTCTGTGATCTACTTAAACGGGAGTATCATAAGAAGACCCCCTGCGTACCTGTCATCATTTGGGACAGGGATCCAAGATGGCGCTTGCAATAACCACGGACTCTGGACTGGTGCGATGGCTTCCCAGGCAATTTTAATCACAGCAAAGTCCCGCCATCTCCTGGGTCATCACTCTGCATGGTAGAGGACATAGAAGGGAATGGATACGTTTAGACTTTCTGTCTCAGGTGTGTCAACATCTCCCCAGTTTCAAGGATTGCTTACAGGTTTTCTTTCTAGGGCTGTATGTGGTGTTCCCACAAATGAAGTACATTTTCAACCTGAGGATAACCCCAAAAAAGGCAGACTCCTGTCTGCATTTCCCTTGATTCTAAGTCAAATTGTTAAATCACCACCCAGTCATGAATTCCAGGTCCACGAGGGACAGGCAATGCCTATGGGCCTCCATCCACAGGTCAGCACGTTAGGCGCGCATCAGGAGTGACCTCAGATTTCTGGATAGTTGGCATTCATCGAGTATCACTCAAATGCCCCAGATCTCATCATCGGTCCTGGATGGGCCCCCTCTCTGCCTAGCCAGCTGCAGGGGTCCTTTCCTTAAGGTGCTGTGAGGCACAATCTGATCACAGAATACCAGAATATTCTGGGATTGATCCCTAAAGATCTGCCATTAAAGCCACCCACAAATAGTTACTCTATGGACTGTACTCATGTATGAACGGGTTAGAACCACTGCACATACCTGTAAACCGGTCCCAAGGGAGGATCCAAATGTTGGGTCTCAGTCATTGAAATGATGGCTCTCAGTCTGGACATGATCAGGGCTGAAACAGTGATGACTCCGGGTGGGCTGCGGTCACCATCCCAGCACGATGGCACCATCAGTTAGGAGCCTTTCTGAGGGGGGCAGAGCAGACACGGGAAAGACAATGGTGAGACTTCGGATGGCACCAATCTAAGGCCCCTGCAATTTGGAAGCCTAGGCTCAGAGACATTACCTAGGCTATTCCTGTTTGTTCTTTTATACAGAGAAGAACATTTTCTTGCTATTCATGGGATAATGGCCAATGGTCATGGTCTGCAATAGGTCAGAATTGTCTTCCTCCCTTCCCTCTGTACAATTTTCAGTTCTCCACACTGTGATTTTCACACATCGTCCTCAGTCTCTTTTCTAAACTCTTTCCCTGAAGTTGTTTATGTGTCTGCCATGTGTCCTTGGCTCATGTCAGTTAGTCCTGCTAAGGAGAAGGGGGGATGCTGCTCATCCAGGATACAGAAGATTCTTGAACATCACCAAAGTTGGCACATTTGATATGTGCCTGACCTCAGATATCTGATCGCATGGCTGTCATCGAAGACACTCAGAGGCCGCCAGACGTCATCATCGGTCCTAGGTTGGTTGGGTCTTTCTCTCAGGAGCAATTGTGATGGGCTCACTCATTGGTCAGTGTGGAAGACAAAGGAGACTACACGTAGGAGACTACTCTGCACTGTGGTAACTAAGCCCCTGCTCTTAAAGTTTTCGCTGAGCAGCTCTTTTCTGTGATCTACTTAAACGGGAGTATCATAAGAAGACCCCCTGCGTACCTGTCATCATTTGGGACAGGGATCCAAGATGGCGCTTGCAATAACCACGGACTCTGGACTGGTGCGATGGCTTCCCAGGCAATTTTAATCACAGCAAAGTCCCGCCATCTCCTGGGTCATCACTCTGCATGGTAGAGGACATAGAAGGGAATGGATACGTTTAGACTTTCTGTCTCAGGTGTGTCAACATCTCCCCAGTTTCAAGGATTGCTTACAGGTTTTCTTTCTAGGGCTGTATGTGGTGTTCCCACAAATGAAGTACATTTTCAACCTGAGGATAACCCCAAAAAAGGCAGACTCCTGTCTGCATTTCCCTTGATTCTAAGTCAAATTGTTAAATCACCACCCAGTCATGAATTCCAGGTCCACGAGGGACAGGCAATGCCTATGGGCCTCCATCCACAGGTCAGCACGTTAGGCGCGCATCAGGAGTGACCTCAGATTTCTGGATAGTTGGCATTCATCGAGTATCACTCAAATGCCCCAGATCTCATCATCGGTCCTGGATGGGCCCCCTCTCTGCCTAGCCAGCTGCAGGGGTTCTTTCCTTAAGGTGCTGTGAGGCACAATCTGATCACAGAATACCAGAATATTCTGGGATTGATCCCTAAAGATCTGCCATTAAAGCCACCCACAAATAGTTACTCTATGGACTGTACTCATGTATGAACGCGTTAGAACCACTGCACATACCTGTAAACCGGTCCCAAGGGAGGATCCAAATGTTGGGTCTCAGTCATTGAAATGATGGCTCTCAGTCTGGACAGGATCAGGGCTGAAACAGTGATGACTCCGGGTGGGCTGCGGTCACGATCCCAGCACGATGGCACCATCAGTTGAGGAGCCTTTCTGAGGGGGGCAGAGCAGACACGGGAAAGACAATGGTGAGACTTCGGATGGCACCAATCTAAGGCCCCTGCAATTTGGAAGCCTAGGCTCAGAGACATTACCTAGGCTATTCCTGTTTGTTCTTTTATACAGAGAAGAACATTTTCTTGCTATTCATGGGATAATGGCCAATGGTCATGGTCTGCAATAGGTCAGAATTGTCTTCCTCCCTTCCCTCTGTACAATTTTCAGTTCTCCACACTGTGATTTTCACACATCGTCCTCAGTCTCTTTTCTAAACTCTTTCCCTGAAGTTGTTTATGTGTCTGCCATGTGTCCTTGGCTCATGTCAGTTAGTCCTGCTAAGGAGAAGGGGGGATGCTGCTCATCCAGGATACAGAAGAGTCTTGAACAGCACCAAAGTTGGCACATTTGATATGTGCCTGACCTCAGATATCTGATCGCATGGCTGTCATCGAAGACACTCAGAGGCCGCCAGACGTCATCATCGGTCCTAGGTTGGTTGGGTCTTTCTCTCAGGAGCAATTGTGATGGGCTCACTCATTGGTCAGTGTGGAAGACAAAGGAGACTACACGTAGGAGACTACTCTGCACTGTGGTAACTAAGCCCCTGCTCTTAAAGTTTTCGCTGAGCAGCTCTTTTCTGTGGTCTACTTAAACAAGAGTATCATCAGAAGACCTCCCTGCGTACCTGTCATCATTTGGGACAGGGATCCAAGATGGCGCTTGCAGTAACCACGGACTCTGGCCTGGTGCGATGGCTTCCCAGGCTATTTTAATCACAGCAAAGTCCCGCCATCTCCTGGGTCATCACTCTGCATGGTAGAGGACATAGAAGGGAATCGAAACGTTTAGACTTTCTGTCTCAGGTGTGTCAACATCTCCCCAGTTTCAAGGATTGCTTACAGGTTTTCTTTCTAGGGCTGTATGTGGTGTTCCCCCAAATGAAGCACATTTTCAACCTGAGGATAACCCCAAAAAAGGCAGACTCCTGTCTGCATTTCCCTTGATTCTACGTCAAATTGTTAAATCACCACCCAGTCATGAATTCCAGGTCCACGAGGGACAGGCAATGCCTATGGGCCTCCATCCACAGGTCAGCACGTTAGGCGCACATCAGGAGTGACCTCAGATTTCTGGATAGTTGGCATTCATCGAGTATCACTCAAATGCCCCAGATCTCATCATCGGTCCTGGATGGGCCCCCTCTCTGCCTAGCCAGCTGCAGGGGTCCTTTCCTTAAGGTGCTGTGAGGCACAATCAGATCACAGAATACCAGAATATTCTATGACGTGATCCCTAAAAATCTGCCATTACACCCACCCACAAATAGTTACTCTATGGACTGTACTCGTGTATGAACATGTTAGAACCACTGCACATACCTGTAAACCGATCCCAAGGGAGGATCCAAATGATGGCTCTCAGTCATTGAAATGATGGCTCTCAGTCTGGACTGGATCAGGGCTGAAACAGTGATGACTCCGGGTGGGCTGTGGTCACCATCCCAGCACAATGGCACCATCAGTTGGGGAGCCTTTCTGAGGGGGGCAGAGCAGACACGGGAAAGACAATGTTGAGATTCGGATGGCACCAATCTAAGGCCCCTGCAATTTGGAAGCCTAGGCTCAGAGACATTACCTAGGCTATTCCTGTTTGTTCTTTTATACAGAGAAGAACATTTTCTTGCTATTCATGGGATAATGGCCAATGGTCATGGTCTGCAATAGGTCAGAATTGTCTTCCTCCCTTCCCTCTGTACAATTTTCAGTTCTCCACACTGTGATTTTCACACATCGTCCTCAGTCTCTTTTCTAAACTCTTTCCCTGAAGTTGTTTATGTGTCTGCCATGTGTCCTTGGCTCATGTCAGTTAGTCCTGCTAAGGAGAAGGGGGGATGCTGCTCATCCAGGATACAGAAGATTCTTGAACATCACCAAAGTTGGCACATTTGATATGTGCCTGACCTCAGATATCTGATCGCATGGCTGTCATCGAAGACACTCAGAGGCCGCCAGACGTCATCATCGGTCCTAGGTTGGTTGGGTCTTTCTCTCAGGAGCAATTGTGATGGGCTCACTCATTGGTCAGTGTGGAAGACAAAGGAGACTACACGTAGGAGACTACTCTGCACTGTGGTAACTAAGCCCCTGCTCTTAAAGTTTTCGCTGAGCAGCTCTTTTCTGTGATCTACTTAAACGGGAGTATCATAAGAAGACCCCCTGCGTACCTGTCATCATTTGGGACAGGGATCCAAGATGGCGCTTGCAATAACCACGGACTCTGGACTGGTGCGATGGCTTCCCAGGCAATTTTAATCACAGCAAAGTCCCGCCATCTCCTGGGTCATCACTCTGCATGGTAGAGGACATAGAAGGGAATGGATACGTTTAGACTTTCTGTCTCAGGTGTGTCAACATCTCCCCAGTTTCAAGGATTGCTTATAGGTTTTCTTTCTAGGGCTGTATGTGGTGTTCCCACAAATGAAGTACATTTTCAACCTGAGGATAACCCCAAAAAAGGCAGACTCCTGTCTGCATTTCCCTTGATTCTAAGTCAAATTGTTAAATCACCACCCAGTCATGAATTCCAGGTCCACGAGGGACAGGCAATGCCTATGGGCCTCCATCCACAGGTCAGCACGTTAGGCGCGCATCAGGAGTGACCTCAGATTTCTGGATAGTTGGCATTCATCGAGTATCACTCAAATGCCCCAGATCTCATCATCGGTCCTGGATGGGCCCCCTCTCTGCCTAGCCAGCTGCAGGGGTTCTTTCCTTAAGGTGCTGTGAGGCACAATCTGATCACAGAATACCAGAATATTCTGGGATTGATCCCTAAAGATCTGCCATTAAAGCCACCCACAAATAGTTACTCTATGGACTGTACTCATGTATGAACGCGTTAGAACCACTGCACATACCTGTAAACCGGTCCCAAGGGAGGATCCAAATGTTGGGTCTCAGTCATTGAAATGATGGCTCTCAGTCTGGACAGGATCAGGGCTGAAACAGTGATGACTCCGGGTGGGCTGCGGTCACGATCCCAGCACGATGGCACCATCAGTTGAGGAGCCTTTCTGAGGGGGGCAGAGCAGACACGGGAAAGACAATGGTGAGACTTCGGATGGCACCAATCTAAGGCCCCTGCAATTTGGAAGCCTAGGCTCAGAGACATTACCTAGGCTATTCCTGTTTGTTCTTTTATACAGAGAAGAACATTTTCTTGCTATTCATGGGATAATGGCCAATGGTCATGGTCTGCAATAGGTCAGAATTGTCTTCCTCCCTTCCCTCTGTACAATTTTCAGTTCTCCACACTGTGATTTTCACACATCGTCCTCAGTCTCTTTTCTAAACTCTTTCCCTGAAGTTGTTTATGTGTCTGCCATGTGTCCTTGGCTCATGTCAGTTAGTCCTGCTAAGGAGAAGGGGGGATGCTGCTCATCCAGGATACAGAAGAGTCTTGAACAGCACCAAAGTTGGCACATTTGATATGTGCCTGACCTCAGATATCTGATCGCATGGCTGTCATCGAAGACACTCAGAGGCCGCCAGACGTCATCATCGGTCCTAGGTTGGTTGGGTCTTTCTCTCAGGAGCAATTGTGATGGGCTCACTCATTGGTCAGTGTGGAAGACAAAGGAGACTACACGTAGGAGACTACTCTGCACTGTGGTAACTAAGCCCCTGCTCTTAAAGTTTTCGCTGAGCAGCTCTTTTCTGTGGTCTACTTAAACAAGAGTATCATCAGAAGACCTCCCTGCGTACCTGTCATCATTTGGGACAGGGATCCAAGATGGCGCTTGCAGTAACCACGGACTCTGGCCTGGTGCGATGGCTTCCCAGGCTATTTTAATCACAGCAAAGTCCCGCCATCTCCTGGGTCATCACTCTGCATGGTAGAGGACATAGAAGGGAATCGAAACGTTTAGACTTTCTGTCTCAGGTGTGTCAACATCTCCCCAGTTTCAAGGATTGCTTACAGGTTTTCTTTCTAGGGCTGTATGTGGTGTTCCCCCAAATGAAGCACATTTTCAACCTGAGGATAACCCCAAAAAAGGCAGACTCCTGTCTGCATTTCCCTTGATTCTACGTCAAATTGTTAAATCACCACCCAGTCATGAATTCCAGGTCCACGAGGGACAGGCAATGCCTATGGGCCTCCATCCACAGGTCAGCACGTTAGGCGCACATCAGGAGTGACCTCAGATTTCTGGATAGTTGGCATTCATCGAGTATCACTCAAATGCCCCAGATCTCATCATCGGTCCTGGATGGGCCCCCTCTCTGCCTAGCCAGCTGCAGGGGTCCTTTCCTTAAGGTGCTGTGAGGCACAATCAGATCACAGAATACCAGAATATTCTATGACGTGATCCCTAAAAATCTGCCATTACACCCACCCACAAATAGTTACTCTATGGACTGTATTCGTGTATGAACATGTTAGAACCACTGCACATACCTGTAAACCGATCCCAAGGGAGGATCCAAATGATGGCTCTCAGTCATTGAAATGATGGCTCTCAGTCTGGACTGGATCAGGGCTGAAACAGTGATGACTCCGGGTGGGCTGTGGTCACCATCCCACCACAATGGCACCATCAGTTGGGGAGCCTTTCTGAGGGGGGAGAGCAGACACGGGAAAGACAATGTTGAGATTCGGATGGCACCAATCTAAGGCCCCTGCAATTTGGAAGCCTAGGCTCAGAGACATTACCTAGGCTATTCCTGTTTGTTCTTTTATACAGAGAAGAACATTTTCTTGCTATTCATGGGATAATGGCCAATGGTCATGGTCTGCAATAGGTCAGAATTGTCTTCCTCCCTTCCCTCTGTACAATTTTCAGTTCTCCACACTGTGATTTTCACACATCGTCCTCAGTCTCTTTTCTAAACTCTTTCCCTGAAGTTGTTTATGTGTCTGCCATGTGTCCTTGGCTCATGTCAGTTAGTCCTGCTAAGGAGAAGGGGGGATGCTGCTCATCCAGGATACAGAAGATTCTTGAACATCACCAAAGTTGGCACATTTGATATGTGCCTGACCTCAGATATCTGATCGCATGGCTGTCATCGAAGACACTCAGAGGCCGCCAGACGTCATCATCGGTCCTAGGTTGGTTGGGTCTTTCTCTCAGGAGCAATTGTGATGGGCTCACTCATTGGTCAGTGTGGAAGACAAAGGAGACTACACGTAGGAGACTACTCTGCACTGTGGTAACTAAGCCCCTGCTCTTAAAGTTTTCGCTGAGCAGCTCTTTTCTGTGATCTACTTAAACGGGAGTATCATAAGAAGACCCCCTGCGTACCTGTCATCATTTGGGACAGGGATCCAAGATGGCAATTGCAATAACCACGGACTCTGGACTGGTGCGATGGCTTCCCAGGCAATTTTAATCACAGCAAAGTCCCGCCATCTCCTGGGTCATCACTCTGCATGGTAGAGGACATAGAAGGGAATGGATACGTTTAGACTTTCTGTCTCAGGTGTGTCAACATCTCCCCAGTTTCAAGGATTGCTTACAGGTTTTCTTTCTAGGGCTGTATGTGGTGTTCCCACAAATGAAGTACATTTTCAACCTGAGGATAACCCCAAAAAAGGCAGACTCCTGTCTGCATTTCCCTTGATTCTAAGTCAAATTGTTAAATCACCACCCAGTCATGAATTCCAGGTCCACGAGGGACAGGCAATGCCTATGGGCCTCCATCCACAGGTCAGCACGTTAGGCGCGCATCAGGAGTGACCTCAGATTTCTGGATAGTTGGCATTCATCGAGTATCACTCAAATGCCCCAGATCTCATCATCGGTCCTGGATGGGCCCCCTCTCTGCCTAGCCAGCTGCAGGGGTTCTTTCCTTAAGGTGCTGTGAGGCACAATCTGATCACAGAATACCAGAATATTCTGGGATTGAACCCTAAAGATCTGCCATTAAAGCCACCCACAAATAGTTACTCTATGGACTGTACTCATGTATGAACGCGTTAGAACCACTGCACATACCTGTAAACCGGTCCCAAGGGAGGATCCAAATGTTGGGTCTCAGTCATTGAAATGATGGCTCTCAGTCTGGACAGGATCAGGGCTGAAACAGTGATGACTCCGGGTGGGCTGCGGTCACGATCCCAGCACGATGGCACCATCAGTTGAGGAGCCTTTCTGAGGGGGGCAGAGCAGACACGGGAAAGACAATGGTGAGACTTCGGATGGCACCAATCTAAGGCCCCTGCAATTTGGAAGCCTAGGCTCAGAGACATTACCTAGGCTATTCCTGTTTGTTCTTTTATACAGAGAAGAACATTTTCTTGCTATTCATGGGATAATGGCCAATGGTCATGGTCTGCAATAGGTCAGAATTGTCTTCCTCCCTTCCCTCTGTACAATTTTCAGTTCTCCACACTGTGATTTTCACACATCGTCCTCAGTCTCTTTTCTAAACTCTTTCCCTGAAGTTGTTTATGTGTCTGCCATGTGTCCTTGGCTCATGTCAGTTAGTCCTGCTAAGGAGAAGGGGGGATGCTGCTCATCCAGGATACAGAAGAGTCTTGAACAGCACCAAAGTTGGCACATTTGATATGTGCCTGACCTCAGATATCTGATCGCATGGCTGTCATCGAAGACACTCAGAGGCCGCCAGACGTCATCATCGGTCCTAGGTTGGTTGGGTCTTTCTCTCAGGAGCAATTGTGATGGGCTCACTCATTGGTCAGTGTGGAAGACAAAGGAGACTACACGTAGGAGACTACTCTGCACTGTGGTAACTAAGCCCCTGCTCTTAAAGTTTTCGCTGAGCAGCTCTTTTCTGTGGTCTACTTAAACAAGAGTATCATCAGAAGACCTCCCTGCGTACCTGTCATCATTTGGGACAGGGATCCAAGATGGCGCTTGCAGTAACCACGGACTCTGGCCTGGTGCGATGGCTTCCCAGGCTATTTTAATCACAGCAAAGTCCCGCCATCTCCTGGGTCATCACTCTGCATGGTAGAGGACATAGAAGGGAATCGAAACGTTTAGACTTTCTGTCTCAGGTGTGTCAACATCTCCCCAGTTTCAAGGATTGCTTACAGGTTTTCTTTCTAGGGCTGTATGTGGTGTTCCCCCAAATGAAGCACATTTTCAACCTGAGGATAACCCCAAAAAAGGCAGACTCCTGTCTGCATTTCCCTTGATTCTACGTCAAATTGTTAAATCACCACCCAGTCATGAATTCCAGGTCCACGAGGGACAGGCAATGCCTATGGGCCTCCATCCACAGGTCAGCACGTTAGGCGCACATCAGGAGTGACCTCAGATTTCTGGATAGTTGGCATTCATCGAGTATCACTCAAATGCCCCAGATCTCATCATCGGTCCTGGATGGGCCCCCTCTCTGCCTAGCCAGCTGCAGGGGTCCTTTCCTTAAGGTGCTGTGAGGCACAATCAGATCACAGAATACCAGAATATTCTATGACGTGATCCCTAAAAATCTGCCATTACACCCACACACAAATAGTTACTCTATGGACTGTATTCGTGTATGAACATGTTAGAACCACTGCACATACCTGTAAACCGATCCCAAGGGAGGATCCAAATGATGGCTCTCAGTCATTGAAATGATGGCTCTCAGTCTGGACTGGATCAGGGCTGAAACAGTGATGACTCCGGGTGGGCTGTGGTCACCATCCCACCACAATGGCACCATCAGTTGGGGAGCCTTTCTGAGGGGGGCAGAGCAGACACGGGAAAGACAATGTTGAGATTCGGATGGCACCAATCTAAGGCCCCTGCAATTTGGAAGCCTAGGCTCAGAGACATTACCTAGGCTATTCCTGTTTGTTCTTTTATACAGAGAAGAACATTTTCTTGCTATTCATGGGATAATGGCCAATGGTCATGGTCTGCAATAGGTCAGAATTGTCTTCCTCCCTTCCCTCTGTACAATTTTCAGTTCTCCACACTGTGATTTTCACACATCGTCCTCAGTCTCTTTTCTAAACTCTTTCCCTGAAGTTGTTTATGTGTCTGCCATGTGTCCTTGGCTCATGTCAGTTAGTCCTGCTAAGGAGAAGGGGGGATGCTGCTCATCCAGGATACAGAAGATTCTTGAACATCACCAAAGTTGGCACATTTGATATGTGCCTGACCTCAGATATCTGATCGCATGGCTGTCATCGAAGACACTCAGAGGCCGCCAGACGTCATCATCGGTCCTAGGTTGGTTGGGTCTTTCTCTCAGGAGCAATTGTGATGGGCTCACTCATTGGTCAGTGTGGAAGACAAAGGAGACTACACGTAGGAGACTACTCTGCACTGTGGTAACTAAGCCCCTGCTCTTAAAGTTTTCACTGAGCAGCTCTTTTCTGTGATCTACTTAAACGGGAGTATCATAAGAAGACCCCCTGCGTACCTGTCATCATTTGGGACAGGGATCCAAGATGGCAATTGCAATAACCACGGACTCTGGACTGGTGCGATGGCTTCCCAGGCAATTTTAATCACAGCAAAGTCCCGCCATCTCCTGGGTCATCACTCTGCATGGTAGAGGACATAGAAGGGAATGGATACGTTTAGACTTTCTGTCTCAGGTGTGTCAACATCTCCCCAGTTTCAAGGATTGCTTATAGGTTTTCTTTCTAGGGCTGTATGTGGTGTTCCCACAAATGAAGTACATTTTCAACCTGAGGATAACCCCAAAAAAGGCAGACTCCTGTCTGCATTTCCCTTGATTCTAAGTCAAATTGTTAAATCACCACCCAGTCATGAATTCCAGGTCCACGAGGGACAGGCAATGCCTATGGGCCTCCATCCACAGGTCAGCACGTTAGGCGCGCATCAGGAGTGACCTCAGATTTCTGGATAGTTGGCATTCATCGAGTATCACTCAAATGCCCCAGATCTCATCATCGGTCCTGGATGGGCCCCCTCTCTGCCTAGCCAGCTGCAGGGGTTCTTTCCTTAAGGTGCTGTGAGGCACAATCTGATCACAGAATACCAGAATATTCTGGGATTGAACCCTAAAGATCTGCCATTAAAGCCACCCACAAATAGTTACTCTATGGACTGTACTCATGTATGAACGCGTTAGAACCACTGCACATACCTGTGAACCGGTCCCAAGGGAGGATCCAAATGTTGGGTCTCAGTCATTGAAATGATGGCTCTCAGTCTGGACAGGATCAGGGCTGAAACAGTGATGACTCCGGGTGGGCTGCGGTCACGATCCCAGCACGATGGCACCATCAGTTGAGGAGCCTTTCTGAGGGGGCAGAGCAGACACGGGAAAGACAATGGTGAGACTTCGGATGGCACCAATCTAAGGCCCCTGCAATTTGGAAGCCTAGGCTCAGAGACATTACCTAGGCTATTCCTGTTTGTTCTTTTATACAGAGAAGAACATTTTCTTGCTATTCATGGGATAATGGCCAATGGTCATGGTCTGCAATAGGTCAGAATTGTCTTCCTCCCTTCCCTCTGTACAATTTTCAGTTCTCCACACTGTGATTTTCACACATCGTCCTCAGTCTCTTTTCTAAACTCTTTCCCTGAATTTGTTTATGTGTCTGCCATGTGTCCTTGGCTCATGTCAGTTAGTCCTGCTAAGGAGAAGGGGGGATGCTGCTCATCCAGGATACAGAAGAGTCTTGAACAGCACCAAAGTTGGCACATTTGATATGTGCCTGACCTCAGATATCTGATCGCATGGCTGTCATCGAAGACACTCAGAGGCCGCCAGACGTCATCATCGGTCCTAGGTTGGTTGGGTCTTTCTCTCAGGAGCAATTGTGATGGGCTCACTCATTGGTCAGTGTGGAAGACAAAGGAGACTACACGTAGGAGACTACTCTGCACTGTGGTAACTAAGCCCCTGCTCTTAAAGTTTTCGCTGAGCAGCTCTTTTCTGTGGTCTACTTAAACAAGAGTATCATCAGAAGACCTCCCTGCGTACCTGTCATCATTTGGGACAGGGATCCAAGATGGCGCTTGCAGTAACCACGGACTCTGGCCTGGTGCGATGGCTTCCCAGGCTATTTTAATCACAGCAAAGTCCCGCCATCTCCTGGGTCATCACTCTGCATGGTAGAGGACATAGAAGGGAATCGAAACGTTTAGACTTTCTGTCTCAGGTGTGTCAACATCTCCCCAGTTTCAAGGATTGCTTACAGGTTTTCTTTCTAGGGCTGTATGTGGTGTTCCCCCAAATGAAGCACATTTTCAACCTGAGGATAACCCCAAAAAAGGCAGACTCCTGTCTGCATTTCCCTTGATTCTACGTCAAATTGTTAAATCACCACCCAGTCATGAATTCCAGGTCCACGAGGGACAGGCAATGCCTATGGGCCTCCATCCACAGGTCAGCACGTTAGGCGCACATCAGGAGTGACCTCAGATTTCTGGATAGTTGGCATTCATCGAGTATCACTCAAATGCCCCAGATCTCATCATCGGTCCTGGATGGGCCCCCTCTCTGCCTAGCCAGCTGCAGGGGTCCTTTCCTTAAGGTGCTGTGAGGCACAATCAGATCACAGAATACCAGAATATTCTATGACGTGATCCCTAAAAATCTGCCATTACACCCACACACAAATAGTTACTCTATGGACTGTATTCGTGTATGAACATGTTAGAACCACTGCACATACCTGTAAACCGATCCCAAGGGAGGATCCAAATGATGGCTCTCAGTCATTGAAATGATGGCTCTCAGTCTGGACTGGATCAGGGCTGAAACAGTGATGACTCCGGGTGGGCTGTGGTCACCATCCCACCACAATGGCACCATCAGTTGGGGAGCCTTCCTGAGGGGGGCAGAGCAGACACGGGAAAGACAATGTTGAGATTCGGATGGCACCAATCTAAGGCCCCTGCAATTTGGAAGCCTAGGCTCAGAGACATTACCTAGGCTATTCCTGTTTGTTCTTTTATACAGAGAAGAACATTTTCTTGCTATTCATGGGATAATGGCCAATGGTCATGGTCTGCAATAGGTCAGAATTGTCTTCCTCCCTTCCCTCTGTACAATTTTCAGTTCTCCACACTGTGATTTTCACACATCGTCCTCAGTCTCTTTTCTAAACTCTTTCCCTGAAGTTGTTTATGTGTCTGCCATGTGTCCTTGGCTCATGTCAGTTAGTCCTGCTAAGGAGAAGGGGGGATGCTGCTCATCCAGGATACAGAAGAGTCTTGAACATCACCAAAGTTGGCACATTTGATATGTGCCTGACCTCAGATATCTGATCGCATGGCTGTCATCGAAGACACTCAGAGGCCGCCAGACGTCATCATCGGTCCTAGGTTGGTTGGGTCTTTCTCTCAGGAGCAATTGTGATGGGCTCACTCATTGGTCAGTGTGGAAGACAAAGGAGACTACACGTAGGAGACTACTCTGCACTGTGGTAACTAAGCCCCTGCTCTTAAAGTTTTCGCTGAGCAGCTCTTTTCTGTGGTCTACTTAAACAAGAGTATCAATAGAAGACCCCCCTGCGTACCTGTCATCATTTGGGACAGGGATCCAAGATGGCGCTTGCAGTAACCACGGACTCTGGCCTGGTGCGATGGCTTCCCAGGCTATTTTAATCACAGCAAAGTCCCGCCATCTCCTGGGTCATCACTCTGCATGGTAGAGGACATAGAAGAGAATCGAAATATTTAGACTTTCTGTCTCAGGTGTGTCAACATCTCCCCAGTTTCAAGGATTGCTTACAGTTTTTCTTTCTAGGGCTGTATGTGGTGTTCCCCCAAATGAAGCACATTTTCAACCTGAGGATAACCCCAAAAAAGGCAGACTCCTGTCTGCATTTCCCTTGATTCTAAGTCAAATTGTTAAATCACCACCCAGTCATGAAATCCAGGTCCACGAGGGACAGGTAATGCCTATGGGCCTCCATCCACAGGTCAGCACGTTAGGCGCGCATCAGGAGTGACCTCAGATTTCTGGATAGTTGGCATTCATCGAGTATCATTCAAATGCCCCAGATCTCATCATCGGTCCTGGATGGGCCCCCTCTCTGCCTAGCCAGCTGCAGGGGTCCTTTCCTTAAGGTGCTGTGAGGCACAATCAGATCACAGAATACCAGAATATTCTATGACGTGATCCTTAAAAATCTGCCATTACACCCACCCACAAATAGTTACTCTATGGACTGTATTCGTGTATGAACATGTTAGAACCACTGCACATACCTGTAAACCGATCCCAAGGGAGGATCCAAATGATGGCTCTCAGTCATTGAAATGATGGCTCTCAGTCTGGACTGGATCAGGGCTGAAACAGTGATGACTCCGGGTGGGCTGTGGTCACCATCCCACCACAATGGCACCATCAGTTGGGGAGCCTTTCTGAGGGGGGCAGAGCAGACACGGGAAAGACAATGTTGAGATTCGGATGGCACCAGTCTAAGGCCCCTGCAATTTGGAAGCCTAGGCTCAGAGACATTACCTAGGCTATTCCTGTTTGTTCTTTTATACAGAGAAGAACATTTTCTTGCTATTCATGGGATAATGGCCAATGGTCATGGTCTGCAATAGGTCAGAATTGTCTTCCTCCCTTCCCTCTGTACAATTTTCAGTTCTCCACACTGTGATTTTCACACATCGTCCTCAGTCTCTTTTCTAAACTCTTTCCCTGAAGTTGTTTATGTGTCTGCCATGTGTCCTTGGCTCATGTCAGTTAGTCCTGCTAAGGAGAAGGGGGGATGCTGCTCATCCAGGATACAGAAGAGTCTTGAACAGCACCAAAGTTGGCACATTTGATATGTGCCTGACCTCAGATATCTGATCGCATGGCTGTCATCGAAGACACTCAGAGGCCGCCAGACGTCATCATCGGTCCTAGGTTGGTTGGGTCTTTCTCTCAGGAGCAATTGTGATGGGCTCACTCATTGGTCAGTGTGGAAGACAAAGGAGACTACACGTAGGAGACTACTCTGCACTGTGGTAACTAAGCCCCTGCTCTTAAAGTTTTCGCTGAGCAGCTCTTTTCTGTGATCTACTTAAACGGGAGTATCATAAGAAGACCCCCTGCGTACCTGTCATCATTTGGGACAGGGATCCAAGATGGCGCTTGCAATAACCACGGACTCTGGACTGGTGCGATGGCTTCCCAGGCAATTTTAATCACAGCAAAGTCCCGCCATCTCCTGGGTCATCACTCTGCATGGTAGAGGACATAGAAGGGAATGGATACATTTAGACTTTCTGTCTCATGTGTGTCAACATCTCCCCAGTTTGAAGGATTGCTTACAGGTTTTCTTTCTAGGGCTGTATGTGGTGTTCCCCCAAATGAAGCACATTTTCAACCTGAGGATAACCCCAAAAAAGGCAGACTCCTGTCTGCATTTCCCTTGATTCTAAGTCAAATTGTTAAATCACCACCCAGTCATGAAATCCAGGTCCACGAGGGACAGGCAATGCCTATGGGCCTCCATCCACAGGTCAGCACGTTAGGCGCGCATCAGGAGTGACCTCAGATTTCTGGATAGTTGGCATTCATCGAGTATCACTCAAATGCCCCAGATCTCATCATCGGTCCTGGATGGGCCCCCTCTCTGCCTAGCCATCTGCAGGGCTTCTTTCCTTAAGGTGCTGTGAGGCACAATCTGATCACAGAATACCAGAATATTCTGGGATTGATCCCTAAAGATCTGCCATTAAAGCCACCCACAAATAGTTACTCTATGGACTGTACTCATGTATGAACGGGTTAGAACCACTGCACATACCTGTGAACCGGTCCCAAGGGAGGATCCAAATGTTGGGTCTCAGTCATTGAAATGATGGCTCTCAGTCTGGACAGGATCAGGGCTGAAACAGTGATGACTCCGGGTGGGCTGCGGTCACGATCCCAGCACGATGGCACCATCAGTTGCGGAGCCTTTCTGAGGGGGGCAGAGCAGACACGGGAAAGACAATGGTGAGACTTCGGATGGCACCAATCTAAGGCCCCTGCAATTTGGAAGCCTAGGCTCAGAGACATTACCTAGGCTATTCCTGTTTGTTCTTTTATACAGAGAAGAACATTTTCTTGCTATTCATGGGATAATGGCCAATGGTCATGGTCTGCAATAGGTCAGAATTGTCTTCCTCCCTTCCCTCTGTACAATTTTCAGTTCTCCACACTGTGATTTTCACACATCGTCCTCAGTCTCTTTTCTAAACTCTTTCCCTGAAGTTGTTTATGTGTCTGCCATGTGTCCTTGGCTCATGTCAGTTAGTCCTGCTAAGGAGAAGGGGGGATGCTGCTCATCCAGGATACAGAAGAGTCTTGAACAGCACCAAAGTTGGCACATTTGATATGTGCCTGACCTCAGATATCTGATCGCATGGCTGTCATCGAAGACACTCAGAGGCCGCCAGACGTCATCATCGGTCCTAGGTTGGTTGGGTCTTTCTCTCAGGAGCAATTGTGATGGGCTCACTCATTGGTCAGTGTGGAAGACAAAGGAGACTACACGTAGGAGACTACTCTGCACTGTGGTAACTAAGCCCCTGCTCTTAAAGTTTTCGCTGAGCAGCTCTTTTCTGTGGTCTACTTAAACAAGAGTATCAATAGAAGACCCCCTGCGTACCTGTCATCATTTGGGACAGGGATCCAAGATGGCGCTTGCAGTAACCACGGACTCTGGCCTGGTGCGATGGCTTCCCAGGCTATTTTAATCACAGCAAAGTCCCGCCATCTCCTGGGTCATCACTCTGCATGGTAGAGGACATAGAAGGGAATCGAAACATTTAGACTTTCTGTCTCATGTGTGTCAACATCTCCCCAGTTTCAAGGATTGCTTATAGTTTTTCTTTCTAGGGCTGTATGTGGTGTTCCCCCAAATGAAGCACATTTTCAACCTGAGGATAACCCCAAAAAAGGCAGACTCCTGTCTGCATTTCCCTTGATTCTAAGTCAAATTGTTAACTCACCACCCAGTCATGAATTCCAGGTCCACGAGGGACAGGCAATGCCTATGGGCCTCCGTCCACAGGTCAGCACGTTAGGCGCGCATCAGGAGTGACCTCAGATTTCTGGATAGTTGGCATTCATCGAGTATCACTCAAATGCCCCAGATCTCATCATCGGTCCTGGATGGGCCCCCTTCTGCCTAGCCAGCTCCAGGGGTTCTTTCCTTAAGGTGCTGTGAGGCACAATCAGATCACAGAATACCAGAATATTCTATGACGTGATCCCTAAAAATCTGCCATTACACCCACCCACAAATAGTTACTCTATGGACTGTACTCCTGTAGGAACATGTTAGAACCACTGCACATACCTGTAAAGTGGCCCCAAGGGAGGATCCAAATGTTGGGTCTCAGTCATTGAAATGATGGCTGTCAGTCTGGACTGGATCAGGGCTGAAACAGTGATGACTCCGGGTGGTTCGTGGTCATGATCCCAGCACAATGGCACCATCAGCTGGGGAGCCTTTTTTAGGGGGGCAGAGCAGACACGGGAAAGACAACGGTGAGACTTTGTACAGCAGCACTAACTCTGGAATCCTAGGCTCAGAGACATTACCTAGGCTACACCTCTTTGTTCTCTTCACAGAGAAGACCAATTGATTGCCACTCATGTGATAAAATGATTGGCCATTGATTATTCTATATTGAGATGCATCAGATCAGCATCTCAGCTCCCTCATCTCTTCATACCTCCTATCAATTACCTACACTGTGATGGTCTCACTCTTTGGTTGGTGTGGAGTACTCAGGAGACCATATTGTAGGAGTCTACCTTATGCTGGGATACCTAATGACTTGCTCATGGAGCCTTCTCTAACTATTTGGTGAACTCCATACATACAGGATTATGTTAATAAAATGCCCCAGTACCTTTCATCAGGTGCCAACAAGAGGATCGGCGTTGTAGCTTCCAGTCGACATGGACTCTGGACTGGCCCGATGACATCCCAACCAACCTCCAGCACAGCAAACTTCCACCATCACCTTGCACCTGTGTTAGAAGGCAAAGAAGTGATGAGAAATATTAAGACTTTTCTCTCCCTATCAGCTCACACCTTCTTAATTTTATATGGTTGTCTGACTGCCCCCCTTTTTTTCTGTGACTGATGTTGCCTCCTGTCTTTAAGAATATTTTCAGTCTGAGGCTCTCTTAGATCAATGACAAAATATTTTCTTCACTACCCTGTATTACAGCCAGTTCATTTTTTTTTATATATAAACCCTTGATTTTTATTAATAATCTAAATATCTGGTATTTGCTTCCATGGCAATGTATTTTTGTAAGATCATTTTAACTGCTGTACCTCAGTTTAGCCCATTCAGTTCTCTCAGCCCACCTTGAAAACTTTACATAATGTCAGGTCCATGAACCCAACATCCATAAGGGACTGGTTTTTATATATCGGCTAGCATCTACAGCTTGGCATGAAGGCTCTGCCACTGTCCTTGATCTCCAATTCTGTTTTCCTTGGATCCATAAATCAACAGTCAAATGCCATCAGATTATAACATTAGTTTTAGTCTGGGCCCTTCTTTCCCTCCTAAAGAGAGTCATTGATTATTATATGGTGAACTCATAGATCACAATATAGTAACGCGTATGTGATTTACCCTCCAAACGCTGTGCACATTTAATGAATCCGAGTTATAATATTTTCAACACTTTACAAGATTTGTCTCTTATAGTCATCAAACACTCCTTCTACCAGTATCATATTAATCATGGGACACTCAGGAATCTGTACTCTCATGACACTGATTTTTATAGCAGCCTCCACCAGGAGAACCCTGCTACCCACGTCTCCCTCAGCTTTGTTAAGCACTGACAATCTAGGCTTCCGTGCATGGACAAACTGTCAGTTCTTTTGAATGCATCCCTTAGGGTGCATCCCACCATTTTTCTGTGATGTTTCTTACATTGAACCATTTAGGTGTGGCACCACTATTTAGAAATTATTTATATCATGCTTTACAAAATGAACTGCATCAAACTAACTAAGTAGACAGACATTATCCATAATTTCCACTATCCCATCTTTACACAAACTTCTAAGATTCACCTGACCTTGTGTCTTTTCGGAGTATGCAGTGGGCCATTTTAACCTTCACTCCCATGTTTATAACTGGAGGACACTTACATCTTCTAAGTCCATCATCCTGGCCTTAGACCAACTGTGTTCATCATCGATCCCGCCCGGCTCTCCTCACCTTCATTCAGTTCCACACTGGCTCTTTATTGAATCATGTCACTAATAACTATTATTCTTCCCAAACACAGAAGCCGACTGGGAGTCCCTCCTGTATGAAGGAACCCTCACGCCAGTTCATCTCCTCAGTGATGAGTCCTAGTTTACAGGCATGCCCAATTCAGTCTTCTAATTCATGATAATCTAATTTGTTTTATTGGTCACATTTGGCCTAACGAAATCACGTTTCACGATAATTTTTTATGACACTTATGTATCTGTGTTGGGGAAGAGAGCTGTAGAAGAAAACAGGAGAACATCAGGGAAACCTGCCCTCCCTCCACCTTGTGGGTACGAGGATCCAACTGAAGTCATCGGGCTTTACCTGCTGAGACGTCTCACTGCCCTGTAGTCCTCACTTTTAGATAATACAGTGAATAACTTTCCACACACCACCTAATCCGTGTCAGTTCTATCAGCTAGCACTCACACCGGCTCCAAGCTAACAGGCAACTGGTGACCTGGTGACCATGGAAGATGGCTTGATGATCCCCCTTTAGGGATGCCCACCCATTCTAGGGAGAGTAACAGAGGAGCAGAGGATGAAAAATGAGACCCCCTTTCCTAACTTCGATTACCCATTCATCTTTTGTGTTGGTCTTCTGAGTTCCAGACACGTGGTCCTGTCACCTGACACTCATATATTGACAGTTACCATCAGTCATTCCAGATAAAGTTCACTTTACTTATTTCTATTTATCTGATTTATACTAGATATAAACGTAAGATTTTTGAGTTTTATATGAATGACTGTTTAACTGTGAGTTTTCAGATTGTAGAATGCAAGTTCAGCACATGCATATGGTGCATAATAATAACACCAATATAATGGCTTTGTTTTGCCTCAAGCTTTTCTTCAAATTTGTGGTCAGTGTGAAAGAAGCGAATGTGTTGTTATAGATTAACTAGTTATTAGCTGTATAAAGCTGATCAAGTCGTTATATAAAATCTGATCAAGGTCAATATATGAAGTCAAAGGAGAATATCAACACCCCAAAGTGTGACTAAAGGGGGTGACTATTACAGAAAATCAGACTGTATTGCTTTGTGTTCGCATCGGGGTCCAGGCACATCTTATCTGTCAGATTTGACCGAGTTAGCATGCACCAACCGAAAGAGTAAGCCTGTGACCCCTCAGTCTGGACATTTGTTTTGCAATGTACAAAACATATAAGAACAGAAAAGCACAAATCGTAGAACATACGAAATTTACCTTTTTCTGTCTAGTCACCCTTCCTGAGTCTTTGACTCTGTGATAATTGACCTGTGTGTGGCTCAAGACGAAAAAGTTGTCATATTCTACATCAGATTTGTTACTAAGATATAGAGAAGTTTAATAAATTTAAGATTTTAATAACTCTGTGAATACCTTCCATTAAGCACCCAAAGGAAGAAAAGAATTTATTTATTATCTGCATTTATTCTCTTGAGTCTCTGCTGCAGAGACTTCACCAAAGCAGAATTCTTGTGTCAGTTTGCTACAAACAAATCAGAGAGGATCGTGAAGACGGCCAGTGAGACATCCATTCCCTTGGTGCAACCCTCCAGCCCTTCCTGTAAATCGCCACTATGGCATCGCGTTTACGATATTTACTTATAATTCTCTTCACATTATATACTCCCACCTTGTCACAGGTCAAGAGCAATGGCTAACTATTGCCTTTCACTGTGCCAGTCATCCATAGTAGAAGATGAAACAATGGAGTAACTTATTGTCAACTTATTCTTTATTTCAATTTACACGAATATTCATTTTCCTTATCACGTATTTTAAGAAAATGGGTGCTCATTCCAAATTGCTCTCACACACTTGTCAACCAAGGTCTCGACTGGCCACCCTCATCCCACAGCACTACAGATTAGGTCAGGAAGAACGTATCTGAATAACAAAACACAAGGCTACTATACTCAAGGACCACCCACCTCTGAATTTACTCTGTTAGAAACTAAATCTCTCAGTGACCGTCCTTGGTGCCATATGCGTGGAACAATTACTACCATGTTTCTGTCAAATTGGTATTGAAATTGATATTAAAACTTGGCACCTTTGATAACACAAAATAACTTCAAAAAGTAAATGAAATAGCATTTTTCAAAGAAATCCCAACAAAGACAACACTGGCTATTACTAACCTATACGCCATGTTCTAACACAAAGAGGCAAGCCACAGGCCACTCACCATGGGAGAATACGCCATTCTTCAGGACGTCCACAAGCAGCCTTCTAAAGAGCATCCTCTCTGTGAAGCCTGGAACAGAACACAAAAGCTAAGACAGCAGATCAGTCCGCATCGTCTGTCAGTTGGCCATTCACTTATCGATCATGATGAGAACATCAATTCCATTTCTTCATACAATAAACAAGGATAGCCTTCTTTCACAGCATAGTGTGGTCTACGGTCGAACTGAGTGCATGAATCTTAAATAAAGCTTGCTGTGAGGACGCACGCGCCTCTCTCAGCAGGTCAGAGTACTCAGTGCATACCACCAGTCACTCTGATGTCATCAGACAATGTTACATATGTTTTCGTGAATCGTCCCAAGGCCCAATAATAATAATAATAATAGCATGAATACACGAACGTGGAGACGGACCTCAGAGTTTCGGGTGTGTGTTCACAGACTGTCTCATTTGCCACCCATGCTCATCATCGACACAGGATGGGACCCTATTTTTCTCCATCATTTCTACATTGTCTGTTGATTTAACCATGGAATCACTTTTCTTGTAAAGAATCTTCTCATACCAGTGTGTTTGCTCCAATAATAAATCTCAGCTTGCTTCTCATGTGGGACTTCATACGAACTGGAGGTATTACACGTGTTTGGATTACACACTATTCGATCATGCAAAGAGTCACCTCCAACACGATCTAAACATGAAAAATTGAACTACTATTTCACTTGTCCCAATATCTAACTAACCGAGATATCTGACTGACGAAGTGTGGAATATGAAGACCCCCCCCCCGCCCCAACAGAAGCAGCCATTCTGAGGAGTAGAGACCAGAGCAGGAGATGAAAAATGGCCTCTTTTGGACAGGTCCTGGCTTACGCACTCATCTCTTACATTGGACCTCAGAGTTTCAGACACATGTCGTTCATCATCTGAGACTCATACACTGGCAGTTATGATCACTAATCCAGGGACAGCTCAATCTCTCTTCATTCCTATCTACAGTCTTTAGTTAGAAATCCATTAATCCACCAGTGATGCCTTGAAATAAATGATAATATATATTATACACACACACACACACACACACACACACACACACACACATATCCAAGAAGAATATCCCATTTGGCCATTTGAGATCTAATACCAACCGCCTTTCATTAACTGAGCTCAGCTTCTCATCATAGTAGTTACTCAGTTAAAATATCCATCACAGCCCCGAGATGAGTGCAGTAGACGTTCTAACACTGCATCTTTTATTTTAAACAGAGAGTAAATTGTCCAAGAGAATCAAAGTAGGATCTCTGCCTACTACTCACATTCGTTTTCAGACTCCACCGCTGAACACCAACCCTGCAGAAATCCAGCCCCAGCTCCGGTGAGTCCGTTGGGAAGAGCACAAAGGAGAGCAAACGAAGGCAGAGAAAATGAGAAGCTGAGAATCTTTCCACAGACCTTAGGTTTTTAGCCTTGCTTTCTGAAATGCCTTATTCATTCATTAATTTAACGATGCATGCTTCCACCTGAACCAAGGGTATAGGAACAATTTAAAGTAGAGCACATTGAGACGATGAACGAGGCGCGAGCATCTGCTGTCTGTGGTAGCTGAGGATGAAAGTGTATGCGTTCTAGCCCTTGCCCGCTGCGCTCTGCCATTGTCAGCGCATGTGCATATATTTGTATTTGATTAATACATCAATAACTGATTCAATTATAGTTCCATTGCTTAATTCTAATGACAGAATCAAGATAGTATATATCAACACAGGTGCCAGCCAAAATGTCCTTGGATATTCCTAAATAGTAGAGTCTAAAAGATGTCTTCTATCAAGAAAATGGTAGAAGACATTTTTTAACCTCCTGTTTTTTTTATTTGAATTTGCTGTATTGTGTTACTAATTAACGTAAACCAATACAGTAGCCCAATTCACACGAGCAGCGTCCACGCATGTCCCGTATTCCATCAGCTGATGGCTACTCAGGTCTGCCCCATCTTGGCACTTGTAAACAGCACTGCAGTGATACGGGACTGCAGGCGTCTTTTGACACAAAGGCATCATTTCCTTTGCATCCAGACCCAGTAGAGTGCTGGCTGGATCACCAGGCAGTTCTGCCTGTTTGTTTTTTTGAGGAACCTCCATGCTGTTTTCTATAACGCTCCATTAATGCATATTCCGTCAGCAGTGTACAAAGGAAACACTATCTACCACTTTGCTACTCATGCTAGTGCTTTTTTGACATAGTCTCCCCTTACTAGGGTGAGAGCGTTATCTTGCTGTGGTCTTGATTTGCATTTCTCTGATGACTGCTGACACTAAACATTCTTTTATAGGTTTCTTGGCTTGGCTCTTTGCACGACTCTTTTTTTGAGACTTGCATACTTAGGTCTATTGAGCATTATTTACTGTTTTTGTTTTGCCCATTGAATTTTGAGCTCCTTATTTGCTCTAGATATAAGCAACATGTTAGGTACTTTCAGCCATGAAGGAGAATAGCATGCTATAATTTTCAGTGATACGTGTGGCACTGGAGATGAACATGTTGAAGGAAATAGGCCAAGCATGGAAAACAAACACAATATGGTCTCACTCATGTGAGGCACAAAAGAGTTCATCTACCGGGGGTTGTGAGTGGAGTGATCATTACCAGATGGTTTAGTGAGAGGAGAGAAATAGGGAAGGATTGCGGAGTTACAGTTCAATGACATTCAGAAGCCCTGGGGTGTTACGTATTGGGGAGCCACTCTAGATGATAGATTCTTAGTATCTTCAAAGAGGATAGTGAATTTTCTGGATAAAGATGGAATCATTAAAATTCAAGGAGATGGATATGCCTAACCTGACTGGAAAATTACACGGCATAAGCATGCATCAAGACCTCAAGGCAGTACTTTGTTCAAAACTGCTTCTGTTTGGTATCAGAAAAAAATGAGGGAAAATAAAGACAGCATTTTCAAGTTGCTTCATTTTGCAGCCCTACTCCCCCACCCCACACACCCACCAAATCTACTGTTAAAACCATCATCACACGGCTACTTCATTCTCTATTTCTTTTTTAAAAAAATAATTACCACAATGCTATGGCTACCTTTAATCAATTAACCAAGGAAAATAAAACTGTTGGCTGTTACTCATAGAACAAAATGACAGCATGGCAGGAGTGCTGATCAAGGGAGGTTCTCGCTCAGCTCAGTGCCTCCCTCTGAGAAGACAAAGCAGAGAGGGGCGGGGACTTGGCCAAGGTCTCTCCACTGACTCGTATTTTCTATCACGCTTTAGCACGGTCTTCTGCATGCTCACTGCAAATGTCCCTACTCCTTTTCTTCTTAATGAACTTCAAATTTATAATTAATACATTGCAATGATTGGTAATTACCTGTCTGCATTATCTTTAGTCCAGAACTATTAATACACTTGATCAATTTCTGCTGTACCTGGCTTGGTGATAAATGAGAGAAATTCCAGCACCTGAGCAACCTACATAGCAGGCCTGGAAGTTGGAGACCAGTCTGGTCTATATATGGAGACGTCATTAGAAAAAATGAAGGGAGAGGGGGAGAAAAGAATCTAATAGCTTTATCCTAACTGCACATTTTAAAAATGTACAATTATTCAATTTCTTCATTTCTATCTATCTATACATTTGTTTATTCAATCTGACTTGATTCTTTTATAATAAAATTTTAAGCTAATGAATACAAGGATCAGAAGCAAGATACTTGTAGGTACGGACACTTGAACATAAGACCCCAGGTTAAGTAGGGATCTGTGAATTTGTTCTGGATCTAACAATTCCAGACATATGGTGTTCAGCATTTGTGATTCACATGACACAGCCATCAGGTGGCATCAGATGCTGAATGGGTCTCTGTCCTCCAGTGCCTCCTAGCCTTGCACACTGCACCATTGACAGATACAAAACTCTACAATGCAAGAATAATGCATTAAGGCTCCTAACATCCATCAACAGTTGGAAACCGTCAACCATTACATCTCTTGGTTCTTATCATCATCTCTTCGTGTGCAGAATAATCACTAAATGCTTCTATTAACCTGACATTATACATGACATTTGGATTTCTTTGGTTTTTTAAATAAAATATCCTTTGCTAAAGTGTAGCAAGAAAGTAAAAGAATATTGACTATTGCTCACAATGGACAGGAGGGATGTGAGCAAAACAGAGGGCCCATAAAAGAATCCATCTTCTCTAGAGCATCCACTCTGAAGAGTAAAGATCAGAGCGGATGATGAAAACTCACATTCTTCTCCCCCAATCCTTGCTTTATCCAGATACATGTCTTGCTTAATCTAGACACATGGCATTTATCACCTACAACTCATGCATGGACAGTTGTCATCACAAGCTCACGTAAGGCCCAATATCTCTTCACTGATCTATTCTGTGTGTTGACTAATCTACTAAGTCACTGATAATGTTTCTAAAAGCCTATGATTGGAAAAACCCAACAACAACGTAGCTGTCATAATCCAGAATTATGTCTGGGTCAATACACATGTTCAGTTAAATATCCTTAGTTCTTCATACATATCATTATCAGCATAATTATTCATTTAAATCTAAAATTTAAATGGTTTCACTTGGTGTACATGACTACACCACAAAATTTTAAAAGCAAACCACCCATACCAAAATAGGAATTATGAATATTACTTACAGTGTCCTGCAGGCTCCCGAAAGAGACGGACCACAGAGAACCTTTCCATGGCGAATTCCATCAGCTCACACAGACCATCAAGAGGCTTGGGGGAAAAGAACACATGAATTTTACAAAGAAGGAAAATGGAGACATTTTACCCATTGGCCCCTAACTTTATCTTTGGGTATAGAGAATCACTTATGCATTCATTAGGTTAACAGTGTAGAGTTTTCTTTTCTCTTAAGGAAAGAAACTTTAAAATTTTCCATACACTGAGAACACTGGCTTTACCATAAAGTCTGTACCATCTTTAACCAAAAAGGGACGAGAATGGGACTCAAATGTCTAAATCTGGACTTCACTGTTTTCCTAACACATTATAATGTTTCTGGTCTTGTATCTTTATAGTTAAGCAACATTTTTTAATTGAGTGATTGACTTGTGTTCTCGTTCATCTAATTTTGACACAAACGCCAGGACCAAGATCCTTGGATATTCCCAAGTCTGTCTTAAAGACACCTGCTAGCGGGAGGATGAACTGCACTTTCTTTTGCATTTGACTTCAGAATCCAGGTGTATTTTATTCACCCTCCAAGGCTCACTCGACAGCATCCACCTTCACTAGTTCACATTTGCCTTTTAAATGACAACTTGTTTCTATTTTTCTCCTAAGTTGTTCATTAAAGTAAAGCAATAAACACGATTCACAATTAAGAAGATGGTATGCGGCAAATCTGACCACATTGTCTTTTCGAAAGAGTCTATCAAAGTCCACTGCCCATTTTAAATCAAATTATTTTCTATCTTTCTGATGTTTTCAGTTTTGATATTAGTGCAGATTTTAATTTTTTATACATTCTATGAGAATTTTATATGTATATAATGTATTTTGTTCATATCCACATTCTACGCCTTCTGAGGTAAACCCTGTGTCCCTCTCAACTCCCCCCTTCTCCCCCTCTGCGTGTGCTCACACGCTCGCGCTCTCTCTCTCTCTCTATATATATATATAATAAGAAAAATAATTCAGGCACAGAAAGGGCAAATAGTACATGAACTCATTCATGTTGAAAATTGATCTCAGCAAAGTTGGGCGTTGAATGGTAGTTACAAGAGCCAGGGAAGGGGGTAGGAGGCAGAGGTGGTAAAGGGCGACCAACGGATTCTGAGTCGATGTTAGATGGCTTTGGTGTTGTATACATAGTAAGGTGACTTCAGGCAAAAACTGGATTGGTCTTTTCCTTTACTATTGAACATTAGTTTGTTGATTAACTCATAGATTAAACAACATATATAAATGTAATAAAAAGTAGACCTCTGAACAGATTTTTCTAAATAGTTAGTTCCAGGGACTCGGATGTATTACATAAACCAAGCTCGGTGGTTCTTTCACAAAGGATGCAACATATAATTCCAATAAAATGTTTAACACAATCACATTTCAGCTTCTCTGGTTAACTCTAATTCTTTTTCAAAGGCAAAACAGTCGCTGTGATTATTACCATGCACCATTTCGTGCTTCTGACACATGCAGGTAACCATGGAGCTCACACCCATGGAAAGATGTGCCCCCTGGCTCACAGCATCTGGGCTCCGGGCATCAAGGCAAAGAGGCTCATTAAAAGATGGGCTCTTCTATTTTAGTTTTGCTTATCACCCTTCCCTCAGTTTCCCAATTAGGAAGTCATCATTTGGAGGCTCTCTACTGTTACTTTCCTTGACCCAGATGGTGACTAGTGTCTATTAATTATACTGTCTACCTCATCTCTGGCCAAAGAAGACATGCGAGTATAAAAGTTATTTCTGTCCAGACATCAGTGCTTCCAAAATAACAGGATGGAAATAAATGAACATGTGAACTGAAAACAAATACATTCCATCTAACTGACAGTTATTTCAAACAGAAAATCAGGCATGAGGTTGGGTCCAGAGCCCATGGTCTATGACTCATACGGTACCGTTGATCATCAATGATCCGGGATCGAGTCCTCTGTTTTTCTAATCTATTCTACTTTACATATTGATCAATTAATTATAACTATAAGGCCTAAGATCCACAACCTCCCCAAAGAGTGCAACTATTACTAATCTGTATATGGACTCTCTAATGCTGCCATATCCAGTGCATTAGTTCACAACGGTGAACTAATGTTCACGTAGTCCCTGTTTGTACCATTGGTACTGACCAGGTCATCATTACGTATGGTACGTACACTTGTTAGATGCTACGTCATACCACTCACACCAAGACAAGAAGTCTTCAATTCACACTGGCCTCACTATCCTCAGCAGAGTGTAGAGCCCTGGACCTTGGAGGAGCCAATGAACCCAAGACCTTCCTACCACATACCCTTTCTTCTCGGCTTTCCCTAGATATCATCGGGAGTACATTTCCCTCATTCTTTAATGAAAGGAACAGTTGTAAACTCGTGACTTATGGAGAACATCGTCATCAATATTCCCATTCCGTATCTAGCGTCATCTCGCACCAACGTTTCCATCTTACCAACCATCTTGTTTTTACCTACTGGTGAAGCGAACAATCCGTTCTTTTCACTTAACTACAATCGACAGTTCTCGGGTGCATCTGTGCAACCCCACAGTGAGCACTGAGAGACTAACCACTTAAACTAAACCGAGAGAGCTGCCTCCTCTCACTGACACCCAGACTTGCGCCAGGAGCAGGGAGACAGCCTGGGCCTGTGATGGAGCGATGGTTCAAAGCCTTGGCAGCGCAAACACCCCGGGTTTATGAAGCAGAGCACCGAGAAGATGTTCATGTCTAATAGACTCTACATTTCACATTTGTTTATTAAAATGTTTCGCAACCTATATGTTTTCTCTTAACCAAAAGGACAATCCGAGATTGAAAACCAATCTAAACCAATTTAAAACCAATTAACCAACCAGGAAAAGAAACCGATGGGTAAAGCGTCAGTATTTCTTCTCTTGACAGCAACAACCATGGTCCAAATCATTACCTGGAACAAGCGTACTGGGTACAATTTCTGCCTGTCTGTGCAACCGTAGGCAATGAGACAGGCCTGAGCCACCGACTCAGGAACTTCAAATTACATTAATAATATTTCTTGCCTACCCTCCTATTTTTAAAAATTGGACAAACATCTTCATGTATCCTAATGTAATTAAAGTGTAAATTTGGCCATTGATTTTTTTCTTTTTTTTTTGTAATAACAATCAAAATTCATGAAGCACAAAACTGCAAAGAACATGACCTTTGTGGATAGCCGACGTCTCCACAGGCTAAATCCAGCAAAGCTAACACAACAGATCTGTCTCTGCACTAAGCCCGAGTTTCTGCCATGAATTATTCATCACACAGCCGTCGTCATCGGTCAGGATTTCAACTCTTCCTTGCCCCTTACCACATTCATCTGTTAAGTTTCCAATTAGTTAACAATAATAAATACCTGCCTTTCAATATAATCAATTTACCGCTGTGCCAATAAGAGCTATCTATAGAGAGAGTCGCTGATAGAGTTATCTCACTCACAAGCTTATCTTTCAGGAATCAATCTGGGTGTTGTAAATGTCTACTGAAGGACATAATATCGTATTGATCCCTTAGCAGCTTCTGGCTGAATTCCTTGACTACACAAATGAATTTCTTAAACAATTCTGTGACCTGTTTGTAATAAAGAAGCCACTAATACTGAAAAAAAAAATTGCTTTATTGCTGACTTTTGTCTCTGTGTTCTTAGCATCTTGATTTCATGGTTCATTCATTCTGAAGCAATGATGCTAATAAGATATTAAAAGATGCCGGGTGTAGTGGCACTTAATTTCAGCACTCAGGAGGTAGAGGCAGGTGGACCTCTGCGAGGTCAAAGCCAACCTAGATTTTTTTTGCCAAGCAGATGAATACTTGAACTCTTCATGGACCCAAAGCAAGACTCTGACTATTCCACGTCATTACTGAACCCACTTACCCATACCCCATATTCAGCCTCTGCCATTTCCACTTCAGGCATAGTGAGCTCCAAAGGGGCAAATTAATAACCGTCCTTACCTCACATTGCCTCCATGCTTGCACAGACTTCATTCTCCTCATTTTATACACCGTCATGCTTATTTGTTCTTTCATTTGCTGACTTTTAATAACCAAACCAAACCTGTGAAGCAATGAAGACTGACATGATCCTTGAATATTACCAAAATCTGTGTGCTCATCCCCACAGAGACAAACATGCAAATCCCTGCTTTCAAAGGACTTCAGAAGGTCATGGGCACTCTGGCCACAAACAAAGTTGGGAGGCATGCGCTCTACATCCTGGGTCCTCCTCACCTGCCCCGCCCTGTGCGGTCTGTGTATTCTCCCAGTGGACAGCATGAACCTTCGTCGGCTCTCTGACACTGATCAGTATTTACTTCTCTGTTCTCCTGCTTCTAAATAAGTGTACCACACATATTTATCTCTTGAGGAGTATTTAGAAGATGTGTTGATTTTTTTTCTACACACACACACACACACACACACACACACACTCAAGACATGAAGATTAAAAAGGGACTATTTGGGAAAAGGAAGGGATCAGTGGGGGACAGAGATGGTAAGACATACTAATGGAGGGGTTGAGGCGATCAAGGTGGTATTATGACAAATGCCACTTATACACTATTGTGTATAGTAATGTATGTGAATAAAAGGCTTGGTTATCTGGCCATTGTTCATACGTATAGTCATTTGCCTTTTTTAACACACGCAGTGAGAGCATGTGAACACTCACTCCAAGAAAGAGTGTTCTCTTGGTCTCGTTCAAGGTGTATCCATTGTGCACAATATAAAACAAAAAGTTTAAAATGTTATAAAAAACGTATTCCTTCCATTGCGTCACACAATGAATGATGAGGAAAGATCTTCTTTGTCATGCTAAGACAAACAACTCACACCTGTCGAAACTCACAACTGACCCAGGACAAAGACAATAGCCATGATCTATCCTGATTACACCAATGATGCTCACTGACAACTTTGAGCAGACGCTCTTAGGCAAACCCCTTAGAGGAAGGCAGGGACCTTGTAGCTCCTTGCACTGGTTGGTCCTTGTAACTACCTGAGACAACTTCTGTCTCACTGCCCACAGGGACGAGCGAGTAGATGTGTAAAAGGCCCAACCTCACCATCCCATGGAGCATTCGCCATCGCTACTTAATTTACTGTAGACCTTTGCCTGTATGCAGGGTAATGTGTTCAGTATGTGTCTACTACAGACTTCCAATACCTGAGACAGTGTTAGTGCAGAAATGTGCAACAAATGTGGGATTGCTATCAAAATGGATGCTAAACCCCTCTGCGATTGGACAAGTCTTGTCCCACAATGCCTAGCTAATTCATGATCCACAGTGGTGAATGTGCTAAGCTTGATACATAGCTATCCCGAGCCCCTCTCTTTGGCTGTTTTTTAACTTGGATAATTACGTAACTTTTTCTCATTTACTAAAGGTCAAAACATAAAGTCACAAGTACCTGAGACAGGGACAGCAAGTACTCTCACATCTGTGTATGAGCTGCCTGCTGACGTGAGCCACAGGCTCGTTCTATTTTTATCCACAGACAGCAGTGCTAGAGACGCGAAATAACAAACCCTGTTCCAGTAAACAAGCTTCTAACGAGGCTGAGCTTTAGAAGACTCATCTATCCTCATTCACAGCACTTGTGTTTATTGATTTACTTATGACACATTAGCACTCGGGAGAGAGCTAGCAAAGGCCCCAGCCAACTTTCCTGAGTGCTCCTATTAGCCGACAATAGACTCGTTTCCAACAAAGGTAATAGAAAAGGTTTGCTTTTTTTTGTGTGTTGTTCTATAAAATGGTGTGGAAATATAATGATTTAAAATAATTAATCCACCTAATCAATTCATCGGTACCATGTTTCACAGCCTCTATAATTTCACTGGCCATTGTGGGCTTTGACTATAGTTGCCACTCACTAAACAGCAGTCACTGGATAGCTTAAAGGGGCCACTCAGAAATATCCTTGCCTCTCTTATTCACGCTGATCCCACTCCTCTGCCCATAAGGTCCACTGTAGAGCTTGTAGCCGTCCACAGAAGTACAAGGGTCCATGCTGAGAAGGACACAGAAGAGAAGACAAAATCAATACTGAAACAACCTCTCCATCCGAAACACAGACAACAGCCCAGATTCCCTTGCACATGGACCTCGTCATTGCAACTCATACTGAACTGGTAAGCACCATCCATCCATGTTGAAGAGTCCCTCGCCCCATTAACTTTTGCATTTTCATTGAACAAACTGTTGGTTCATTGATTCCAGTGACATAAATACGTGATTCCCAAAACTCAAGGTCAAGACATGTAAATCTCCCACGTATTCTAGCTGTAGCTGGTGAGCTAGCTCAGTACCCTTCATTATCTGTCAGCATGATAGCTCAAGTTCTACTGTTCTCTGGCAATAGAACTTATCCTATTTAATACATTTAAAAATTATGAAGAATGTTTTAGAACAAACGCTCCAAGTCAAAACAAGACCTTAATTACTCACAGGGGCCTGTCATAGCAGCTCCATCCCAACAGACAGTTAAGCAATCGGTGTGTCCATTGCGAAGAGGGCGAAGCAGAGAAGACCGAAAAAAAAAAAAAAAGTTTTCCAGTCATCTGCTATCATAGCCATTTAGATGTTCATGAAACTACAACAATACTTATTCATCTTTTCCCCACCATGGTAAAAAAGCCTGCACCTGACACAAACCATTAGCTGTCACTCACATCCTCCCCAGCTGTTAGTACACAATGTACTAACTACGGGCCATCCACTCCAATCAGGATCAGTATTATTTTTCTTACTGTACAATTAAACAACAAACAGTATGATGTCTCTCGTCTCCTCATTAATTCATGGATTTATTTATTCAAACTTGAAAAGAAGTCTAGGGGTGTAGGCTGTCCATGCCCCAGTAGATGCCCCCAATCCCACGCACATATGGATAACATTATTTAGACTCAATGAGTTATACTTTTAAAAGTTTTTTTTTTAAAGGAAAAGGCATGAAATTTGAAAGAAGGTGTGTTTGGAGGGACGGAGTTGGGGGTGGATGGGACCTAGATGTGTTGTACACGCATAGGAAATTTTCAAAGGATAATTTTTAAATATTATTCTTTTTTTTTTTTAAAGTATTTTTTACTCATCAACACAAAGGTGAGATAAGTTTCTTGTATTTTTCTGAAAGCTGTCTACAGGATCATACGTCAAAGGCCCAAACATGAATTGTTCATCTTTCCTGACCCACAAGTGACCAGTTCAGCAAGGGCTGTGTGTCAAGACTCTTTCTTCACGGTCCTCTACCTGTGATTACTGTTTAATTTATTAATTCACTAATAACAATAAAATCAGAGCTATGGATTAAAACTCAAATGTAAGATTCCTAAGTGTGTTTATCATCTAAACAAGCAATCATTTGTTATCTTAGATTCTTTGACTAATCGTACTGTACATATTATGTAATTAATAAAATGTTTCATGCCAATGTCAAATTTATCACTAGGACATGGTTCACCTACTTTGAACACACCTAATACTTTCTCACATGACACAATGAATCCCCTTAAACAAACCACCCTAATCAAGACAAGAATTTTGACTTGTTACTGGACCAAATGTTCCTACATACGGGGGGAACCCTAGAATTCCAGAACACAGAAGAACACTTAAGCATGTTCATTCTGAGGTGTATAAAAGAAAGCACACGAAATGACAGTAAGACACTCCACTGACCTATCATATCAACCTGCCTTTCACTTGGCCATGTCATGCCAGACTTAGAGAGTTGGGAAACCATTAGTTAGTTTTCTCTAAAGAAAACCAGCACAACTGAACTTTCATTATCCTTTGTGTCTACCATCCTGAAAGAAATAAGATACTTGGATTGTGTACATTTCCTAGTAAAATTCATTGTTTAATGTATGGTAATATATGTGCCTATAATTGTATGGTGGTAATTTGGGGGACTCACGTCTAAGAATATGAATCATTTTCCCAATACTTATCTCTAGGACCACTCAGAGACAACGAACTTTATCCATTACATAACCGGACTTCACCACTTCAGATGCACAGCACACATCACCATCATTTATAAAGCCTACGCTGCCATCATCGGTCCTGGTTGGGATCTCTTCATTCAGACTCATTTACATGTGTCTACAAACAAGTAATTAATTCAATGATCCAGCGTTTAAAAACTATACTTCATGAAACCTAAGAGCGATGAATATTCCGGGTGCCTCCAGGATCGTCTGCCATGCTCATATCGTGTTTCCTAATTATCATCAATGAATTTATAAATGTAGTGTTTCATGCTAATTCCGCATTTATCATTCTCCATGGTTGGCCTTGTGGAGACTTCTTTCCATTTTTAATAATGCAATGCATGCACGCTTTAAGAAATTCTCTCAAGGGCATGAAATTTAATTCTCACTTACCCTGGGGTCGATGGCCTCCATCCATGAAGCAAGCAGCGTGCCAGAGTCCTTGATAAGCTGGAAAGTGTCCTTCCTCAAAGAAAAGGAAAAGAAGGTGAGAAAGGTCATGCCCAAATGTCCTCGACCCTCCAGTTCCCTAACCCGTTCATTCAGATAGTTACTAGATTTGTTTTTTGTGTGTGATAAATACCTATATCAAAATGACCATCTCTGTGTGTGTGTCTGCATCGCGAGTTATGGTATATGCTCACGTTGTGAAGCACTGTCTTTCAGCCCACAGCCTGTACGAACTTCAAAAAAAACTCGGATCTTAGGCCCGTGTTTTTTCTTGACATGCACCAATATGCAGAGTTTACATTGATACTTCATGCTTCCTTGCATGTATACATATAGTGGGGCAAGGCTTTGATTTATTTCCTTATGTACGTGTTTATTGGTCTACAAATGACATCAATAAAATGAAACATTCAGTACAAAATCAAACAAGGCCCTGGCCTAGTTAGATGGCTCGGTGGATGGAGATGCCTGCCACCCAGCCTGGAGTAAAGTCTCTAGGACACACATGGTGGAAAGGAGAGAACTGATTCCAGAGGTTGTCCTCTGACCTCCACAAGCAAATGCTGTGGGATGAACCATCCCGAAGGCAAATAAATGAAACAAGATCACTGCATATGCCTAACCCTCACCCACAGGCTCATTAACAAGACAGGAATTAAGCAGGGCCATGCCTGTCTTGGGCCTCTGCCGCCCAGAGACACGGTAATGACAATGGAGGAGCTCTACTTCACTGAGTCGCCATCGCCGGTCTGCGTGGGGGGGTCTATCTCCATTCTCATCTAAAGTTGTTTATTATTCAGTAATAAATGACTTAATCCCAAAAGCTCAAGTATAGCATCCTTCCACATCTCTGCTATTTGTCTTTGGAATTAGTCCCTAATTAAATAAGCCCCCCCGCCATCAATTATCCCCACTGTTGACAATGTAAATGAATCAAGTTATTTCACACAACCCCTATTCATTCCTTGCACCATGGCTGACTTTTAAAATTATATTTCATACTTATTAAAGTGCTACAGTGAAATACACTTAAAAATCCAAACCAAGAACTCTTTTACAATGGACAAAATGCTCCTACCCAGAGAGGCCATGGAAACCTGCAGAACTTGGAAGCCAGGTCACATGTTCACCCTGGGACAAAAGAGCAAAGCAGAGTAAAATGAGATTAGACACAGTTCACATTCATGCATCAAGTTACTGAGTTTAGAGTAACACATGGTAATACTCTCCTTCTTCGTCACACACGATACAGGCTTCACACATTTTATCTGCATTTTTGTGTCGACTGTCGGAGTCACATTTATCTGTTTAGAGTACAGGAACATGGCTGCATAAAAACAATCTAAGGAAAGGTTCCTTGGCATTCCTAGGTAAGAGCATGCCTAGGTAAGCTTCCACGGGAAAGACCCTTCCAATAGAAAATGATACATTTTATCCTATCTTTACCTACAACCTCAGACAGTTTGGAATTCATAAACCACCATCATCGGCATTGGGTTGGGTCCACTTCTAGTTGTCCTCATCTAGTTTGTTCATTAACTACTTGATAAATCTCTAGTAACAATACAACAGATATCTATTCATCTGTGCTAGCTTGAGTCTACAGTCCCACTGACCGTTGTTACTGCTACTCTGCATACATTAAGAATGGGCACAGACACTTTTATCCCCATCTTTCCTTACTTATTATGTACATTGAGTAATTATATTTTTTTTAAAAGAAAGGATTTCATACAGCCCAGTGCAGCCTCAACCTCACTACACAGTAAAGCAGACACTGACAAAATTAAGGTATTTCCTCCTTTGACCCCAGAATCTTGGAGTCACTGTTCAATCGCTTGGATGTATCTGATTTTGCTTAGTGTATATTTCATATTCTGTTAAGAAGAACAATCAACTTTGCACTTCCATTAACCCAATGCAAGAATGCCAGCCATCACTTGGAGTCACGGCCACCACTATTAGCCACAGGAAACATCTGTCCCTTAACCCATTATCTCTATTTATTATCATTAATAATGCTAATAATAATCAGTGTCTTTCTCATTTTATTATACTAATCCCCCTTCATCTTTACTTATTTATAATTGTACATTGATTCTTTATATTTTAAACGACTCACAATAAAACATACCTCTTTCACATGTCCAACCAAGTTGGATTGTACTTTCTCTTATTGATTTCCTGACAGCAAAATAATCAAGACCTGTGAAAAGCAAACTCAGACAACATCATTATAAAATCCTAAATCTATCTGTAGCATCGTTCGGGACTGGGCAATAAGTTATAATCATTTTTATCTGGGGCTTCAGTGTTCCAGACACACTTCACCACCTATGACTCACACCAGCAGGCATATCGATCCAGGGTCCTGGCTACTTACTCAGTCTTATTTACCAATTAACTCTCTAGCTCCCTGGGAATAATCAAAAGTATACAGACTAATGCACTTGAGACATGGATGACTCTCAGCTAGTTCTTCATTGATCTAGGCAATCATCTGCTGCAATGATATATAACTCACATGGGACCCATAGGTTTTTTACATAGACTGACCAGTGCAATCCCACATACCAGTTCCATAATCACCGTGACTACTTTCCTTCAATTATATTTAACAGATCTCAAATAAAGAGTATATATACATTAAAACTCACATCAGTTTCTAAATGCCACACCTATAGAGCTACGACTGTGGACAAACTCCAACTCAGCTCGTGTGTCCATTCTGAGGAATACAGCATAGAATACTTTATTTAGAAAATATGCCCCATTCTCTCTTAAGTATTTGTTTCCATGTTTAAAATATTCATTTTTTATATTTATATTTTCAGGATAAAACGCTCAAATACGTCTATTTATCAATATTGATTGGGTCATTAACGAGAAGGTACACTTGGAGCAATGACCAATCTCTTTTTCTTTTTCTTTTTTTTTTTTTTGGTTATTCGAGACAGGGTTTCTCTGTTGTAACTCTGGCTGTCCTGGAACTCACTCTGTAGACCAAGCTGGCCTTGAACTCACAGAGATCCACCTGTCTCTGCCTCCCGAGTGCTGGGATTAAAGGCGAGCGCCACCACCGCCCGGCTGACCAATCTTTTTTTAAGCACTTGGAACCAGGTTCCATCTGGAACTTGTGGAGTCTCGACAAGGGCTGTACCACTGACTGAGCTTCTTGCTCTTGTGGATGGAGACACATGTACACTCTGAACTTAGCCAAAAAAGGCAACACATCTTAACTATCTCTTCTTTTCTCTTCTAATAGTAAAATAATTACAGCTCCTTTTAAAAAAATATTTTAGTCAACATTCAAACAGGCACATGATATGTTTAGGTCAAACCCACCCCTATCCACACAGACTTCACTGCTCCCAACATCTTTCATCTCGTCATGTGGTTTGCACAAGTAGATAAGGATCCATTCACTCATATTATTTATTCAAATTTCCATTGATCCTTTCAGTCATTTTCAATAATTGTACTTCACACCTTTTTTAGTTATAGACGAAACACGTTTTATTGAAAAGACATTTTTTATACAATGTTTGTATAACAGGTGCCTGGCTCTCAATTCCTCCCAGATCCTGCTCATGTCCCCAGCCACCCAAATCCACACCCTTCCATAAAAACAGTCCTCTAAAATACTGATGAGGAGGAGGAGAATGAAGAGAAGAAATAAAACAAACAAATCAGAATTGGGGAAAAAAGAGCCAAAGAAAACCTACAAGAAATATATACAGAATCCAAGACATACACATTTATACACAGTGAGAGATCATTAAAAATAAAACAAGAATCCATAATATGTTGGCAAAATATCCGTACGGTAGGAAAAAATGTCCAGACAAGGAATGTTGAGTGACAGAAACTTTGAATAAAAGTCATTGAGTTCATTTTATGTTGGCCACGGGGGCATGGGCCTGCCCTTCAGGGTGGTTGGGACACCCAGTGAGACTCCATGGGAGAAAATTAATTTTTCCTCCGTAAGGGGTTATCAATTGGAGATAGTTTCTGGGTTAGGGGTGGGAGCTTGTGTCCATTTCCCCTCTCAGTGCTGGGACCCCATTTGGCTTAGACCTGTGCAGGCCCTGTGCACGCGGCCACAGTCTCTGTGAGTTCATACGTGCATCAGTCCCGCTGTGTCTAGAAGGCCTGGTTTCCTTGGTGTCTTCCATTCCCCACTGGCTCTTACAATCTTTCCACCTCCTCTTCCATAGGTTTTCCTGAGCCCTGAAGGGAGGGATTTGATGGAGACACCTCAGTTAGGCCTGGGTGTTCCAAGGTTATAGGGAATACTTTTAGCAACAGCATATTCAGGCAAATGAGATATGATGACTCTAATTGGTTTCCACGTGCCAAACACAGAGGCATCCACCCCCATCTGTATAGCACGTTGATGAGGGGAGGCACAAAGCGAACAGGTGCTTTGAAAAGACGATGCAGTGCACTCGGGGACCTTGCCTCAGTTTACTCTACCATTCAGGTGCATATTAGCTTTTCGAACCCCAAAATACTGCCCAATGTGTGCTCACTATTATTACTCATTCATCTATTTATGCTCATAATGATTACATCACGTACTATGTGTGAACCGTTAGCCAAGGGAGTAACATTCTGAAACACTGTATTTCTTCGTCTTTACGGCACTGGGGATGGAACCCCAGGCCACACACCCCTGGGGCGAGTACTCTACCACTGAACTACCCGCTGCCCTTCTCTCCAAATTATCCTTCACCAGTTTGAGAGCTTTACATTTACACTGATGGATTGTCTTCCCTCAGGGCATTTTCATAATTTAATGTTGGTTTAGTGTTGATACTTAGACTTGTTTATTGACCCTTTTTCTAATATTCATATATAAAATTATAACAATAAAATAAAAACGCGTGAACACCAAAATCAGTGACATAATCCTTCCATTTTTTGCCACTTCACTACAGGATTGGTACCAACAGAGGTGGTTAACTCAATTTCATTTTGATTTGGACTTCTGAGTTGAAAAAAATCTTCTATTCATGATGTCAGAATCATCAGTGGTGAGAACTAGGCACAGTTATTGGTTCTGATCAAACCTGGTACAATACATGGTCACGTATTTATGTTGGTGACAATTGCCTTTTGCTGATCGCTCTGAGCACATCCTCTAAGAAAGCATGCAAAAGGTGAGTCTGGAATTGTTACTCACAGTTGTAGCTGTGACCCTAAGAACACAGGTAACCTTAGAGCTCAGGACGAGGCAGATCCATCCATCGAGCTGAAGGTAGCCTTTCTGAGAAGTACAGAACAAAGAAGAAAGGACTGAGATGCTGTCCACTGGCCATTCCATTTACCTTCCAATTATCCACTCAGGTTTACTTTCTCTTCCGAAACAGAATAGCACTGAATTTTCTACTAACTCCAAATAAGAACATTGGCCATTACTTCTATAATCCATGTCATCAGACAGAAGGAAGATATTGGAAACACTAATAAAAACCTCACGCTTCTAATATATAGTAATAATGAACTTCCTCCTTATTCTGTAAGTTTAATAATGATATGATGACCCCTTATTTATATCATTATTCCTATGAGGCTATTGATTCTTCATTGGTCTATTTGCAATACAAGCAAAATCCATTAAAACAATCAGCAAGGACCTAAGGCTGGTCTATCCTCACGTCTGTAGAGGCTCACTTCTGAGAGTCAGTGTGGACCTCAGATTTCCAGAACTGTAATTACGTTCCATGACTCAGAGGTCATAAGTGGAAGTCATCACCCCGACTTAGGTCCTCTCCTTTTCTCATACTTTCTACATTTGCTTATTAATTAATCTGCCATTTTACTAATATTTAGGTGACTATGAATTACAAAGAGTTAAGAACAAGATACTTAAGCCATCTATAATGTCTGTTACTACTTTGATGAGGTCTCTTTTATTTTTCCTTTTTGATCTCAATTTTGCAAGTACTGACTAATCAGCATAATGTCTGATTGCCACGCTTATTTCTCAGTAAGCCATAGTCAGCTTCGGTGGGTTCTAGGTGATGCTTTTACCAAAAGAATAAACTCGAAGAATTTTCCAAACTAAGTTAAGGGATTTGGTTATACTCACATTAGTCTCTGAGCTCCTGACATGCAGGGAAACTGGACGCGGTGAGCAGAATGTTAACATCACCCGGAAAGATTCTACACTGACAGTGCAAAGAAGAAAAATTGCAAAAAAGAATTATATTCTATCCACTTATACTTTCATTCCCCCTTCCATTTTACTAGTCACTTGGGCAGGAACTAGATTCTGGTAGTTTTTTGGTTTCCTTGATAAAACAGTAATGAGTACCCAAGCCCTGAGCAAAAGAAGGACTTGTCATTACTTTAAAAAAAATGCATTGCCTTGGCTACTAATACCATTGAGCCATTCATTTCTAGACACACATCCCTGGTTTCCATGTTTATTGCTGTCCTTCACTGGGCTTGATTCTCATGCTGAACAATCCTGAGTTGCTTTATCTTTATATATTTGTGTAAGGATTCCTTCATTGATTCAACTTTAAAAACAAATGAAAACTGAGTAAGTCAAAAGACGACCATACCTAACAGGTACTTCTAGAATCAGAACGTACACACTAGACGCCTTAAGGTATGGAACTCAGTCTTCCAGACCTGTTGTCACGATCCATGGCTCAAACCCAACAAGATGTCATCACTGATCCAACCTGGGCCTCTAGTTTCTCCAGTGAACTTGGATCACTGTTTATTAGCTGATTACTAATTCACTAATGGATTATGAATCAAGATTCATAGCTATGAATCATGAAAACCAGATCCATAAGTATAATTTACAGCTATTTGTAGGCTCCTGTGCCTCAAGTTATTATGTCTCTTTACATAGATCATAATTTAAAAATATTAATCAACCAAGTATCTCATGGCCACATCATGGGCTCTGGGTCCTTGGATTCTATGCAGTGCCTTTATGGAAAGAGGTGGGCAGTATTGAAACCGAGAGGAGAACTTTCACTCAAGTTGGTCCCTATGCTTCTGACATACAGGCAACCATGAACCTGGTGGACCAGTGATGAAGGCATCTGAGAGTACGAAATAAAACAGGACATGAGGAGACTCTTACTATGCGCATATACATTTGCATGCTCTCTTTCATTTCATTTGTCATCCAAGAAAGGCCAACGCAAAGAACTCAGTATTTTTGGAGATTTTCAACCTTATCATACCCTCACTCGCTTTTTGCTTACATATCATGTTTTCTGACTGTGTGTGAGTTTTCTGTGTGTTTGTCCCTGCATGTGGATATTCATCGCGTGATGTTTCTCTGTTCGCTTGTTCTTTCTATGTTTGTTTGGGTCTATTCCGGTTTGTCTGGGTTTGCTGTTCTTGTTGCTGTTATTTGCGTGTCTGCGTTATGAAGAAAGGGAGAAAGAAGGGGTAGAGGTGGATCGGTGTGGAGGGGAGGAGGATCTGGAAGGAGATGATTGAGGGGAAACCATGATCATACAATGTATGACCAAAAAAGTTAATTTCAAATTAGAAGGGAAAGTAGCAAGGCTCAAAAATAAAAACTAAGAAAGTAAATGGTTTGTAATATAATGCTTTTACTGGAGAAAACAAACAGCATCAGACATGCCCCAGCCTTCTGGGGGACATTAATTTTCTGTCTTATAATTCTCACCCATGGCTATAACACCTTTGAGCCATTTATCTCTTAATGAACTCCCAGTATTTTAAATATTATTATCATCATCTCTTGCTGTGGCGAGCCCAGACTGGCATCAAAATCACACTCCTCTGGTCTTAGACCTCTGGACAGCGGGGATTCCACTAAATCACTCCGCTGTTATTCTTAATTTATCTCACCTTATTAGTCAGTTTAGAATAATCAGACTATAGTTACATTTTTCTCGTAGAAAAAGTAAATCACATTGAACATGACCTTGACCCTAAAAGAATTTAGTCATTTTCAGCCAAAGATGTGAAACTTTGACCGTTTTGTGAATTACCGGAATACACTGCTTTTAAATTCATACAAAGCATTATTCCCTTAAGTGAGAAATACTTCTCAATCTAACTTTAATTATTCAATCTAACGATTGTCATGATTTATTCATTGATTCAATTATAAAAACAAAAAAAAAAAAGTCATGAATACAAAGAACGGGATGTATACGAAAGAACGGACAGGAAAAGAGGGCCTGTGGCCACGACTGCACCCCTAGCTTCGGTACACATGTATCACATTGTGCCTCACAGATCTCCAGATCGCCTCTTCCCCATAATTTATGCATGTTTCTTAATCACAACTGATCATTAGTACTATTGAGATAATTACGATTCACAAAAATCAAATATAAAGCCCTTGAGTATACTTCAGACCTTGAAAGGATTTTTTTGTCTAGCTGAATTATCTCTTTCTTTACACAGACTCAAGGCAGCAAAAAAAAAAAAATTAATCATAATGTTTCATGAACGTGTCATATTCATATTTTGGCAGTGTCTGCTCTACCCAGATAACACACAGTCCTCTTATCGTTATAGAGAACAGTCTTTAAAAGCAGCCCAAAGTAAAACAAGAACACTGACGATACACAGTCACTATCCTACAAACGCAAAGAGAAGATGGCTAGGCTTCTGACCAGGGAAGCATGTGTAAACCAGTGTGGTTACCCATATGTAAAGATGTAAGAACATCAGGACATTGGCATGCTGTGTGCGTGTCCGTGCACACTGCTTATATACCCCTCCCTTCTTATCAATCGTCTAAGTATGTACGGCCTTAGCATGTGTTCTTGAGAAAAGGCACATTGAACATGGCTTTAGCCATGCCAAACCATTACTTGTAGTTTTACTTCTGGTGGTACCCTTGTCCACCCTGTCTGAATGCAGTATTTTCCTTGTGTAGATTACCTGGACTCTGGCTGGGAAACTAGGTCTTATTTTAAAACCGTGTTGATGGTTTCTTTTACTTGTATTTGTTGTATGTGATCTACATCTTAGTTGCTAAGTATCTTAGCGCTATATTTGTATTTATATTTTTATTAAATTTTAAAGGTAGGATATCACTCATATCTACCAGTAGCATCATGGGTATAAGGTAGATAATATCGGACATGGACCCGTAGTCACGACCCGCGACTCATACATTACATTGGTCATCACTGATCCGACATCAGCCCTCCTCTCCTCCTTACGTGTGTTTACTAAGCAACTGATCAGGACTACATTTGAGACAAATACGGATCACAAATCTAAGGACAAGATCCTTGTATATACATCAGAGCTCTATGGTATCTCTTCCAATCATGCCTGTCTCTTTTGTTACATATTCTAAACTGATACATACATACATATATATATATATGTATATATATATATGTATATATAATTATATATATATTATATCACTTTGTCAACAGCTGCTGTTCATACATTATAAGTAGTTTTTATCAATACAAAGAATAGCCTTTCAAAGCAACCCAAGTCAACACAAGAACACAGATTATACTCACATCGTGACAACATTAGGAAGTGAAAGAGTGAATCAGAAAACTCATGACCAAGGGAGAATGTAAAATCAGCTTAGGGATATCCATTCTAAGAAAAGCAAAAGAGACCATAAAGAGATTACAAAGAGATTGACAGTCCATCCATGTAGTCCTCCTGTAAACAGGACTTCTCTCTTAGTACACATTTAAGTATGTATAACGTTATGATGTTTTCTCCCTGAGAAAACACAGCGCTTTGATGTTTTCTCTCTGAGAAAACACAGAACTGATTTTTACCCTACCAAGGGCATTGCCTGTAGTTTTAATTCATCTGATACCCTCAGTCATCTGAATGAACTACTGTGTCTGGTAGACATAAGCACTCTTTCTGTTGAGTTATGTTTTAATTGGAAAATGTTTTCACACTTTATTTTAACTTATACAGTTAAAGAAGTAGACTGTCTCTCATGTTGCTGCCAGGATATGTGGACTTCAAACATCCAAACCTGTACTCATGATCCATGAAGCATATTCTACCAAGGGTCATCACAGATCCAACATTCCTCTACTCTATTAATTCAGGCATGTTTATTGAGCAATTGATTGCTAGTACTATTGAGACAATTATAAATCACAAAAATCTAAGGACAAGATTCTTGAGTATACTTATGAGCTCCTCGGGATCACTGCCATGCTGAGTATCTTTCCGTTACATATTTTAATTTTTAAAAAATCCTGTTAATATTGAGTTTTAAACATCCCTGTATTAACCCTTTGGCCTTAGCTGCTCTTCCCAAATGATAAATAATTCTTTATCAGTAGAGAGAACCGCCTGAGAAAGCGACTCGAACCATTATGAGAACACTGGCAGTACCCACACTGTGTCTGCATTACGAACGCCACATGCTCATCACAAAGCTCAGGCCGGATGCAGAATGTGTGAATGGCCTTAAAGGCTCCATTCTGAGACTGTAGAGCAGACGACAGTGTAAAAATCATGGAAACTGTGCTGGCCAATCCAAGCATTCTGTCTGCTTTTCTTACCTTTTCTTCTCAACTCTCATCAAAGGGCACATTTCACTACTGTGCGCTGTTCTTAAGGAAACACGCAACCATGGCTTACACTCTACCAAAAACACTGGCTCTTACTTTAGTGCAAATGGCATCTGTTAATACAGGCTGTCCAAAATCAACTTCTTTGTTTTGTATATATAATTACAGCTCTTGCTATGGAGTTATAACTTAATTGGTACACGCTTGACCAAGTCATTTTTCTATCTAGCTATAAACGTAGACAATCATTCATATCTGCAGCTATGATCATGGATGCTTTATGATGCGGACCTCAGACTCCCAGACGTGTAGTCATGATCCACGACTCATACTCCACCACCAGTCATCACAGATCCAACATCAGCCCTCCTCTTCTCTACTAATTTCTGGGTGCCTATTGGCCAACTCATCACTCGTGCTACTGAAACTTCAAAAACAAAATCTGAGTATAACTCAGGCCCCTACCGGCCATTAGGGACGTGACGTGTTTCTTTCCTTACACATTATTAATTTGGCAAAATTTTCTTGAACATTTGCTGCACCCAGATGCCATTTTAATGATCCAGACAGGGTAGCTCTTCCCGACTACAAGACAACTTTCAACAATGCTATGAACCCTCTTGAAGGATAACCCAAACCAAGACACGATGCCGACTATACTCACAATGAATCCACCCTACGGCTGCAAAGAGTAGGTCACAAAAGCTCCTGACCCGTGTGGACAGTCAGCTTGGGGTGTCCATTCTGAGAGTACAAAGCAGAAAAGAGTATGAAAAGACTGTTCGTTTAGGCACACACTGGCATGCCAGAAATGATCCCTCCTCTTATCACTCGGCTAAGTATACAATGTAATATTACTGTGTTCTTCTTTAGAAACCAAGCAGCCATAACAAAAGCATGGCCTGTCATTTTAATTGAAGTGGCATGGCGTCCACAGCCATTGAATCTGAACGAGCTGCTCTTTGGTATGTAGTTTTAGCATTCTTGTTGTGCAACTGTGTCTTGATTAACATCGACTTCCAATTGTTTTGACATTTTATTTTGTCTAATTGTTAAACTAGACTACTCTTAACATCCGTCACTAAGACAACGGATATGGACAAGGATTTCGATGATGTGGACCTCAGACTCCCAGACCTGTACTCATGATCCTCGATCATACAGCACCAGTGGTCATCACAGATCGCACATCAGCCCTCCTCAATTAATTTTCTGGTTGCGGAGCAATTGACCACTAGTACTACTGAGATATCATGATCAAAAATATCGCAGGACAATATCCATGACTATACTTGAAATCTCCGCAGATTCTATTGACACGAGGAGGATGTAAGTCGTTGCACATTTTTAACCTGACAATTATATTTTACATATTGTGCTTCATGCACATGCCACATTTACCCTCTGGCCATGGCTGCTCTTCTAGGATGGTAAGTCCTTTATCAATACATGCACAGCTATTAAAAGCAACACAAGAACAACGAGTGTACTCACACTGTGCCAATATTATGAACCCAAAGAGCTGATCACAAAGCTCACAACCAAGGGAGAGTGTGAAAAATCACCTTGCGGGGGAAATCCATCCTGAGATTACAAAGCAGAAGAGAATATAAGAAGATCAAACTTCTGTCCACTTCTCTGTGCTAAGCTTGCTAGCTTGCCTTAGCCCCTCTTATCACTCATCTGAATAGCTGTGGCATTACTATGGGTTCTTCTTGAGTCAAAAAAAAAAAAAAACTAGACATGGCTGTGACCCTACCAAAAATGTTGCCTATGGTTTTAATTCATGCAAGATCCTCACAATGCTGTATCAATGAACTACAATATACAGTAGAGCTTATTAGTACTCCCGCTATGGAACTCTAATTAAAAAATGCTAATAGACTTGAAAATGTGGATGAGGAAAGCTCATGTGGCCTCAAGCCTACACCAACAACTATAGGGAACTAAGAAGTTCTAACAGTGGGAGAAATGGTCTTCTTTAGGGAAAAGCACACCAATCAGTTTTCCAATACCAAAGGGTCAGCCCCAAAAACATGTATATGAGTAAAATTATCCTTATTAAGCAGATTACGTTTAGGAATATACATGTATGGATGTATGTATGTATACATATATGCATGCAACAGCATGAATTTGAATAAGGACAAGGAGAAGTATATGCGAAGGTTTGGAGGGAGGAAATAGAAGGAAAATGAGACAATTATAATTTCAAAAACTTTTTAAATGCCTTACCGATTAATTTTTATTTATATTTTTATTAGTCGTAGCAGTACATTATCATGTACTTCTGCCACCAGGGTCATTGGTATAAGCGGGATAATTTATGATGTGGACCTCAGACTCCCAGACCTGTAGTCACGGCCCACCTCATAAGCTCCCCATAGTCATCCGTGAGCCAACATCGTCCCTGCTCTCTATTGATTTCTACATGTTTGTTGAATGACAGCTCATTATTACTCCTGAAATAGTCATTGATCACAAATATCTAAGGCAAGATCCAAGAAGACTTTAGAACTATACAGGACCTTCAGCCACATGAGTCTCTCTTTGGTTACCCAATCTTAGTTGGGCAAATTTTTGATAAATGTTGTGTTTCACCCATATGCCATGCTAACCATCTGGCCACAGTGGTGCTTCCACAGGACAAGCAGCACATCAGTATGTAAAAGTGTCCAAACCAAGACGTGAACATTGACTGTACTCAAACTGTATCTGTCTTATGAACACAAACAGAAGATCAAGAAGCTCATGACCAAAAGGGAATGTGTAAAATCAGCTTGGGGGTATCCGTTCTGAGAGCACAGAATAGAAAAGAATACAAAAAGATTGACATTCAGACTACATACCAATGCAGGCTACCTGTTTACATTATCACACTTTTTTAATCCCTTATGGAAGACCACAATATACTATGATGTGCTTTTTTCTTGAAAAAACAAATGCCCAATGCTCGCTGAACCTACAAAGAAGATTGCCTATAATTTTAGTTCATTTGGCATCCTCAGGTGTCATGTCTGAATGAATTACTGTGCTTAGCATATACTTTATATTCTTAATTGGAAAATAACTTACCAATTAGCTTTTATTTATAGTTTATCCAATTGTAAAAATAGAATCTTCTTAACGTCTGTCAGTAACAGCATAGTATAAACTAGGTTTTTATGATGTGGACCTCAGACTCCTAGATCTCTAGTCATGAACCATGATCATATGCAAGCAATGGTCGTCACTGATCCAAATTATCTATTTATTTATGCATGTTTATTAGGCAAATTGATCCTAGCACTATTGAGATGATTACGAATTACAAAAATCTGATGACAAGATCCTTAAGTATATCTCAATGTTCCTCGGGATCTTTTGTCAGGATGGAAAGGTCTTACGATGCATTTTGCACACATGTCCTATTAACCCTTTGGCTACGGCTGGACTTCTCAGATAATAAGTAGTTCTTATCAATTCAAAGCAACCATTCAAAGCAACATGAACCAGCACAAGACAGTACCTGTACTCACACGGTGTGTAGTTTACAAACACAACGAACTGATCCCAAAGCTCACGAACAGGGAGAATGTGTATGTCAGCTCTACGGTGTCCGTTCTGAGGATAAAGAGCATAAGAGATTATAAAACGATTCACTTGATGTTTATTCATCCATGCCCTCTGCTTCTTCATCTTACTCCTCTCTTCTTATCACCTGTCAAAGTATGTACGCTCTCATGATGTGTTCGTGAGAAAGCGCACACTAGAAATGGCTAGGACCCTCTCAATAAGACTTCTGATAACTTTACTCCATGTGGCACAGTCATTCTGTGAATGAACCACTTGCTCTATAGTATTAGTACTCCTCCTGGGTGTTAGCAGTTTTTAAAATCGATGAATCCTCACATCTGCTGCCCGGTCACGGGCAGAAGCTAGATAATTTATGATGTGACTCTAAGACTTCTAGACCCGTAGTCATGATCCACGGCTCACACAGCACCAGCAGTCAGCACTGATCCCACATCACCCTTCCCTTCTCTGTTAACGTCTACATGCTCGTTGAGGAATAGCTTACTACCATCGGGATAATCACGAATCGCAAAATACCTAAGAGCGTATGTTAGATCTCTATGGGAACGCTGCCAGATTGAGTGTATCTTTCAAAACAACTTACTAATTTAACAAGACTTCGTTAAACACTGTGTTTCATTCTCACGCTATACTAAGCATTTAGCCGTGACTGCGCTTCCGGATGACCACTGGGTGTGACCCATTGTGTGAACAGTCTTTAAAAGTAACGCACACCAAGACATAAAAACTGATTATACTCACGCAGTGTATTCTTCTGAACATGAAGAACAGAGCACGAACCTCATGGCCACGAAAAAATGTGAGTATCAGGTTGGAAGCATCAGTTCTGAGAGTACAATGCAAAAGAGAACATAAAAGGATTGACATATTGTTTACGTATACATGGATTCTGCCTCCCTGTCTCTCTCATTACAAGTCACAGAAGTTTGCAATATATTCTCCTATGTTCCTCTTGAGAAAATGAACAGCCATGGCTATGACCCTACCGAGACAATTTAGGTCTAGTTCACGTGACATGCCAGAAATCACATCTGAATGAACTAACTTTGCATATATTTTAAGACTCTTGCTGTGGGATTGTATCTTGATTAAAAAACCTCATTAGTTGTTTTTATTTATATTTTACATTAAGTTTAAAGGTAGACTATTCCTAACAGCCATCACAAAAATCTCGGGTATATGCTAGTTATTTAACGTAGACCTCAGACTCCCAGACCTGCAGTCATGACCCTCAACTCATACGGCACCCGTGGTCATCACTGATCCACCCCAGCCTTCCTCTTCTCCATGGATGTATGCATGTTTATTAAGAAACTGGCTATTAGTTCTATTGGGATAATTACAAATCAAAAAAATCTTAAGTACAAAAATCTTCATGATATGTCAGAGAGCCACAGTTTTGTTTATTGTGATGAGCATCTCTCTCGTTACACATTTTTTTAAGTTGGCAAAACTTTGTGTTTAACACATATGCCATATTAACCTTTTGCCAATGGCTGCTCTTCCCAGATGGTAAGTAGCTCCTTATCAATAAAGGGAAGTGCCTTTCAAAGCAACCCAACCAACATAAGAACACTGACAGCACTCACTCATCCTGTCAGATTAGCCTGCGTGACCTATGTCAGTGCATATTAGTGATGCTCTTTTCTTGTGCAGAGTTACGTCTTAATTGGTAAATATCTTAGCGGTTTATTTGTATTTATACCTTTAACAATTTTAAAGGTCACTCGTATCTACCGACAGTATCATGGGTGTAAGCCAGATGTCAGAGGTGGACCTCAGCCTACAAGTCATGTAACCACTGGTCAGCAGCGAACCAACATCAACCCTCCTCTTCTCCATTACTTTATGCACGTTTATTGAACAATGGATCAGGTCTAAATTTGAGATAATTATGACTCACAAAAATATAAGCCAAGATCCCTGTGTATATGTCAGAGCTCGGCAGAGTATTTTGCTCTGTTGTGTCTTTTATTACACATTTTTAACTTGATAGAGCATTGTTTAGCATTGAACTGCTAACACACGCTCTATTAACTCTTTGGCAATGGCTACCCTTCCACATGGCTACAGGGAATGGTCTTTAAACTTAACCCAAACCAAGCCATGAATACCGAATATACTCACATTGTGTCTATCCTATGAACATGAAGAGGGGAGCAGGAAGCTCATGACTAAGGAAGAATCCAATCTGGGAGTACAAAGCACAAGAGAATACATCCTGTTTACTTATCTATATAGTCTGCATGCTTAAAATTAACCTTCTTCTAACTATTCATATAAATATACAGCACACTACTTTGACGAGTACTTTTGGGGAAAATAAGTAGCTATGACTCTGAGCTTAACCAAAAACATTGCCTATATACTGTTATTGATATGGCATGACATCCTCAGCCACAGAGTCTGAATGAATTACTACTGCTGGATACATATTTTAATAGTCTTATTTTATAATTATGTCTACATTAGACAATTATTTCTTTTTTGTTTTTTAAGACATGGTTTCTCTGTGTAGCCCTGGCTGTCCTGGACCTAACTCTGTAGACCAGGTTGATCCACCTGACTCTGCCTCCTAAATTCTGCAGTTAAAGAAATACAATACTCTACCTGGCCCAAATTTATTTTTATTGGTATTTTATCTGGTTGTAGAAGTAGATTATTCTTAATGTCTATCACTAAGCTCGTGAGTACACGTTAGGTATTTTATGATGTGGACCTCAGACTCCCCAGACCTGTAGTCACGATCCACGACTCATACACCACCACTGGTCATCATTGATCCAACATTAGCCCTCCTGCTTTGTATTAATTTATGTATGTTTATTGAGCAAGGAATCACTGGCATTATTGAGGTGATTATGAATCACAAAAATCTAAGGGCAAGATCTTTAAGTATACTTCAGATCTCCTTCAGATCTTTTGACACGATGAGTGTCTCTTTCATTACACTTTCTTAATTTAACAAAATTTGTTAAACACTGGGTTTCATGCACATGCTACATTAACCCGTTTGCCATGGCTGCTTTTCCAGGATGATAAAGAGTCCTTTATCAATGTAGGAACAGCCACTGAAAGCAACATAAACCAACACGAGAACAATGAATGTACTCACACTGTGCCTGTGTTATGAACACAATGAGCTGATCATGAAGCTCACAGGCAAGGGAGAGTGTGCAAATCAACCAGGGGGAGTCCATCCTGGAAGTGAGAGTCAAAGCAGAAGAGAGAATGAAAGGACCGTTCACTCGCCCATGCCCTCTGCTTTCCTGCCTTCCCGTCTCAGCACACTCATCTAAACGTGTTGGCATTATAATGTGTCCTTCATGGGAAAACAAGCATAACATGGGGCTGTGACCCTACCAAGGACATTACCTATGATTTTACTTCGTGTGGCATTCTGTCTGACTGAACTATTATGTTGCTGTGTATATTATTACACACGTGCTGTGGAGGCAAGTTTTAGATGGAAAGGATCTTGACTATTTATTTTTATTTTCAATGATGTCCAATTGTAAAAGTAGGCTATCACTCATCTCTTCTACAAGGGTCATGGGTGTAGACTACCTATTTTATGATGTGGACCTCAGACTCCCAGACCTGTAATCACGATCCTCGACTCATAAGGCACCAGTGGTCATCACAGATCCAACATCAACCCTCCTTTTCTATGTTAATTTTTCATCTATAATTAGTACTGTTGAAATAATTATGAATCACAAAAATCCAAAGACAAGATCCTCCTCGAGTATCCTTTAGACCGGTACAAGACTATATGCCACACAGATAATCTCTTAACCGACAAAATCTTGTGAAACATGGTGGTGTATTTCCCTGAGATGTTAATCACTTGGCTACGGTTGCTCTTCCAATAGAAGAACATGAAACGGAAGCATTTCACTAACACATGTCCGCTGACTATACTCACATGGTGTCTACGCTGTGAATATAAGTAGCAGATCATGAAGCTCACAACACAAGGGAAATGTAGAAAACCAGCTTGGGGGAATCCGTTCTGAGTACAAAACAGAAGAGAATATAAAAAGATTGGCATTGAGTATCCTTATCCATGCATTCTGCTTTCCCGTGTCAGCCCTCTCTTCCTATTGCTCATAAGCGTCTATCACTGTATGATACGCTCTTCTTAAGAGACAAATGGCCAGAGCTCTGGCTCTACCAAGAATATTGTCAATGATTTTCTAGTTCGTGTGTGTCCTCCTAAATCAATAATCTGAATGAACTACTGTGCTTGGCATATGTTTGGTATTTTTGCTGTGGATTTATGACTGAATTGAAAAATGACTTAATCAATTTATTTATATTTTATTTAATTTTAAAGGTATACTATTCCTAACAACTATCAATAAGATTAGGAATATATGTTATTTTATGACATGGACCACAGGCTTCCAGACATGTAATCATGATCCACAAGGTACACGGCATCAGGGGTCATCACTGACCCAACACCAGCCCTCTTCTTCTCTATTACGTTATGCGTGTTTGTTGAGCAATTGATCACTAGTATCACTGAATTAATAATGACTCACAAAAACCTAACGGTAAGATCTCTGAGTATACGTCAGAGCTCCTCGGAGTATTGCCACACCCAGTATCTATTTTGTTACACATTCCTGATTTCACAAAATATTACTAAACACTGTTCATGCACATGGCATATTAGTCACTTGGTAACAGATGCTTATCTCAAATGAGAAGGAGTCTTTGAAAAGAACCCTGACTGTACTCACACTGTGTCTATATTATGACCCCAAAGTGCTGATCACGAAGCACAGGACCAATGGAGAATGTGCAGATGACATTGGGGTTATCCATCCTGAGAGTACAAAGCAGATGAGATCATAAAGATTAGCATTGTATCCGTTCATCTATGCATTCTGTCTGCTTCTCATGCTCCTGTCTTCTTAACCCTCATCTAAGTAAGTATTACATTACTTTGTTCTTAAGAAAACAAATGGCCATGCTTTTATCCACAAAGAGTGTGGGCTTAATTTGTAGTTTATATGTCATCCTCAGTAGTGTTACCAGAATAAACAACTTTGGTTTAGTATACAGTTGTATTACGCTTGCTGTGGAGTTACACCTTAATTAGTAAAGGCTTTACCAATTTAATGCCATTAATTTTAGTTAATGTGGCCTCCATGGTCATCAAGTCTGAATGTGGACTGTGCTCAGGATGCATTCTTAGTACTCTTTCTGTAGAATACAGAATTCTCTATTGGTTGGAAAATGACTTCACTATTTATTTTGTTCATATTTTATCTAATTCTCAAAGGCTGTTCCTAGCGCCTGTCACTAAGGTCATAGGTACACACTAGGTATTTTATGATGCGGACCTCAGACTCCCAGACCTGTAGTCACGATCCATGATCATACGCCACCACCAGTCATCACAGATCCAACATCAGCCTTCCTTTCCAGAACTAATTTATGAATATTTCTCTCACGATTTATCACTAATGCTATTGAGATAATTATGAATCACAGAATCTACAAGGATCCTCGAGGATACTTCAGAGATCCTCAGGACTGCGTAGCCTAATGAGGATCTCTTTCGTTATACACTATAAAATTTGGCAAAATTTTATATTTGACACACGGTTTACTACACCTCTGACCACTGATGCTTTCCTCGGATCACAAGTAGTCCTTTATCAGGACTAGCTGGTAAAGGCGACATGGACTAGCACCAGAACGCTGACTATACTCACACTGTCCACACCGGGAGCCCAAAGACCTGATCATGAAGTCCAAGACCCATGAAGTATGGAGAAATCAATTTGGATCCTGAGAGTGTAAAGGAGAGAGAATTATAGAAGATAGATTGACATTCTGGTTACTTAACATGCATTCTGCCTGCTTGCAGTATTCCGCTCCTGTTACCACTCATCGAAAAATGCAATACCACATTTACGTGTTCCGACTCTACCTAGAACACTACCTCTCTAATTTTAGTTCATGTGGCAACCCCAGTCTTCAAGCCTGACCGAATTACTACGTTTGGCATGTACCACTAATATTCTTCTTGAACAATTATGCCTTGACTAGGAAACGCATGACGAATGTACGTTTATTAACATTTTACCTAACTGTTAGAGTAGAATACTCTTAACACCTGTTACTACGAGCATGGCTATATGCTTGGTAAATGGCGATGTGGAACTCAGACTCCCGGACCTGTAGTCCTGATCCACGACTGATACGCAAGCCGTGGTCATCGCTGATCCAACATGAGCCCTCTTCTTCCCTATGAATTTATATGTGTTGATTCAGCAATTGAGCACTAGCACTGTTGAAATTATTATGAAATAAAAACAGGGCTCCTCAGGATCTTCCGCCCTTACGACCATCTCTTTTGCTACGTATTCTTAATTTGGCAAAATTCCTGTGTTTCATGCACTTGCCATATTAACCCTTTAGTGGCAGCAGCTTTTCTAAGATGATAGTAGTCCTACTGTTTGCAAAGCTCCCCAAACTAACCCAAGAACACTGACTATACTCACACTGTGGATATATCAGGGGCACAAAGTGTTGATCAAGAAGCTCAACCAAGGGAGATTGTGTAAATCATCCTGGGGGTGTCCATGCTGAGAGTACAAAGCAGAAGAGATTATGAGAAGACTGGCGTTGTGTTCATTCATCCAGGCATCCTGTCTGCCTGTCTTCCCCCTTTTTTCTTAACTCTCTAAGTGTACATTACACTAATTCAAGTTCTTCTTGACAGAAAAATGGCAGTAGCTCTGGGTTCTCAGATATGATCTACATGTTTTATGACGTAGACCTCAGACTTCCAGATTAGTAGTCATGATCCACAAGTCATATGCCACCCATGGTCGTCATCGACCCAACATCAGCCTCCTCTTCTCTATTAATACCAATATTGTTATTGAGCAATTGGTCAATAGTACTATTAAGATAATTATGAATGATAAAATTATCTAGGGAAAATATCCTTGAGTATATATCAAACGAGATCTCTTGCCCTGTTGAGTATTTGTTTAATTATACATTCTTAATTCGGCAAAATGTTAAACGTTCTATTTCACACAGAGCTTTATTTACCATGTGGATAAGGTCAGTCTTCCAGAGGACGTGTAGCATTTCAACAATAGTGTGAGTAGTCTTTAAAAGTAACCAAAGCCAAGGACTACACTCGACTGTTTCTATCTTAGGGCTACGAAGACCAGAGCAGGAGTCTCACGACTTGGGAGGAATTATTTATCAGCTAAGTGGTATCCACTCTAAGAGTACAAAGCAGAAGAGAACAAGAAACGATTAAGATTCACTTGACTTGTCCATGCAATAAGACCACTTTCAATTACCCCCTCCTTACCACCACTCTCTCTACACAATGTACTATTTTGGGTTCTTTTCGGGAAGACAAACAGCCATGACACCGATCCTGCCAAGAGTGTTGCCTATAGTTTTATCAGATGCAGCGTGGGAATCTCAGCCATCAAACTCAAATCAACTGCTGTTTGGTATATATCTTAGTACCCTGGCTGTTATTGGACAATGCCTTCCAATGTGATTTTTATTAATATCTCATCTAACTATAGAAGTAAGCCACCCTTAATGTGCCACTAAGATGATGGGTACGTCCTATAGGTTTTACCATATGGACCTCAGACTCCCAGACCTGTAGTCGCCATCCGCAACTCACAGGGCTTCAGCCCTCCTCCTTCTCTACTGACTCATAAGCAACTGACCACTAGTAAGTATAACTTAGATAATTATAAATCACACAAGACCCTTGAATATACTCCAGAGTTTCCAAGGACCTTTGACCACGATTGGTGTCTCTAGTTAATCTAGAAGGAAAAAAAAAAAAAGCTTTCCGACATGGTGTTTCACCGCATGCCCCATTAACTCTTTGGCGAGACCGCTCTTCTCAGGTGATAAGCGCTTTTTTGATCAATACGTGCACTGCCGAGCATTAACAACAACATGAACCAACACAAGAATGTCGATTCTGCTCTACTGTGTCAGTCTTAGGACCCCAAAGAGCTGGACATGAAGCTCACCGCAAAGTGAGGATTTGTAAATCGGCTTAAAGGCAATCCATTTGGAGATAGAAAGCGCAAGAGAATAGAAAAAGACTGGCGTTCTGGGCACTCTGAGCACTGGCCATGCTCGCTCCTTGCGTGTCTCGCTACTTCCTCCCTATGACGCAGCCCGCACACACTGCACTACCATTCCCTATTGAGAAAACAATGGCCACTGGTCTTCCTCTGCCAAAGACATGCTCAGCCATCACGTCTGAACGGAGTGTTACATTTGGTATGTATTTTAATATTATTGTGCGATTAACTCTTGATTAGAAATTTATTTTATTTACATTTTATCTACTTGCAAATGGAGAGTGTTCCTAGTGTCTGTCACTACAATCATGAGCAGACACTAAGTATTTAACGATGTGGACCTCAGACTTCCAGACATGTAGTCATGATCCACGACTTATACGCCACCAGTGTCATGACACATCCAACACCAGCCCTGTACTTCCCTATTAATTTCCAAATGGCTACTGAGATAATTATGCATCAAAAAATAATCTAAGGACAAGATTCTTCAGTATGCATCAGACCTCTCTAGGCTCTTTCTCGCACTGAGAATTTCTTACATTAAACATTCTTGCTTTAGTAAAATTCTGTTGAACATCGTGTTCACCCACATGCAATAATGACCACTCAGCCATGATTGCTCTTCCGGATGATAGCTAGGGTTATGTCCATACAGTGATCAGTTTCTAAAACTAATGAAAACCGAGACATAAACACCAAATCTACTTACACAGAATCTATTCTACAAACACAATGAGCAGATCGTCAAGCTGGTGAGCAAACAAGAATGCATAGGTCAGCTAGGCAGGTTCCATTCTGAGGGTACAAAGGAAAAGAGATTACAGAAGAGCTGACATTCTGTTTACATTGCCTCGCCTTCTCTCTGCATTCCCTGGCCCTTTCTTCTTATTGCTGGTAGAAGTGTGGATTATACTATAACATGTGGCTCCAGCTCTGACCCTACCAAGTAACCTATTTTATTTTATATGGAAGCCTCAATCATGGAGTCGGAACTAGCCACTGTGTTCGGTATGTAGTTTTACTACACTTACTGTGGAATCATATCTTAGTTGAAAAATAATTAATTTTGAAAGTGTCCGATTGAAATAGCATAACACCACTTTCCCTCCTACTGTACCTAAGACTAAGAACATGAGTGTAAGCTACATATTCTATGTGGACTTCAGTCCCCCAGACCTGCAGGCATGATCCACAACTCATACACAAGCAGTGGTCAGCACAGATTCACCATCAGCCCTGTCCTTCTCCACGAATTTGTGAATGTTTACTGAGAATTTGATCATTAGTACTATTGAGATAATTATGAATGACAAGATCTAAGGACAAAATCCTTGAGTTCCTCAGGACATTTTGCCATGATTAGAGTCTCTCTTGTTACACATTCTTCTTTTTTTTTTTTTTTTCAAGACTGATATTTATTTGTTATACTAAAAGCTTAGTGGACTAGGTGTACAAATTGTGGTATTTGCATGTCTAAACAGTAGTGAAAGAATCAATTGTGTCAGCATGGCTAACTTAAGCAAAAAGAAGCCAGAAGAGGAGGGACTGTATGATTTTATGAATTCAGAAATTAATCTGCGGAGGTAGAAATCAGAACAGTGGCTGTGGCAGAGGGGGTTGGGAAGGGTACAATAACTGAGCAGAAGGCAGTGTGCAGGAACTCTGGAGACAAATGCTCATTGTTATACATTCTTAAATTGGCAAATGCCATTAAACACTGCGTTTCACGCACATGTCATGTGAACCCTTTAGGCACAGCTGTAATTCCCAGCTCCGTATATTTTTATCGATATATGTGGAGCCACTGAAAACAATACGAAGCAAGGAAAGAACACTGGCTGTACTCACGTGGTGTCTACATTGCGGACTCAACAGGTTGATTATGAGGCTCGTGACGGAGGGAGAACTTGAAGGTCAACTTGGGGAGGAATACATTCTGGGAGGTCAAAGCAGAAAAGACAACAAAGACATTTATATTCTGTTCACGCTCCGATGCTGTTTGTCTTGCCCCTCTCTTCTTAGCCATCGTCTGCAAGTCCATCACACAGGTGTGCTTCTTGGGACAGAGAACAGCAATGGCTGACACGCCATGAACAACGGCGTTATTTATGCTTTAAACTATTCGTAAGAATAGACTGGCGCTTGTAACTGCTGCCAGGGCTCTGGGTGCGAGTTCATTAACTTCTGATGTGGACCTCAGACTCCCAGACCTTACTCATGATTTAGGAATCATACTACTCCGAATGTCATCACCGATCCAACATCAGCCCCCCTCTTTTCTATTAAATTCTACGCGTTTTTGTTCTTGTTTTTCCAGTTGAGTACTCATACTACTGAGAAAACCACGAATCACAAAAATCGAATGGCAAGGTCCTTTGCCTATTATCTATTTATACATTCTTAGTTTGCCATAATTTTGTTAAGCATTGGGCTTCACACACTTGCCATGTCTGCTATTTTGACGAGACTGCGCCTCCAGATTATAAGCGGTATCTCCTCAATACAACAAGCCGTCTTTAAGCAGCATAAACCAAAAGGTGAACACTGACAATACTCACACAGAATCTATCCTAAGAACACAAAGGCTGGATCATGCCAAGGGATACTGTACAAAATCAGCTTGCAGGATATTCATTCTGAGAAAGTAGAGCAGAACAGGTTACAGGAAGAATGACATTCTGTTCTTCCCCATGCATTCTGTCCTGCTTCTCTTGCTTATTCCTTCTTGCCCCTGATCTAAGCATTCATTCGTCTACGATGTTTTCTTCTTGAGAAAACAAATGGTCATAGCTGGGACCTGACCAAAAACATCGCCTACAATTTCAGTTTATGTGACATGCAATATTCTACAGCGTTTTGGTATATGTAAGTTGTCTTTCTGTGGCATTATGTCTTGATTGGAAAATAACCTACTAATATATTTTTACTCTATTTGATTGTAAAAGTATACATTTGCTAGAACCTGTCACTACGATCAAGGTAAACACTAGATATTCCATGATGTGAACCTCAGACTCCCAGACCTGTAGTCACAATCGATGACTCATATAGCACCCATGGTCCATCATTGATCCAACATCAGCCCTCCTCTTCCCTATTTCTTCAGGCACAGTAATTGAGCAATTGGTCACTCGTACTACTGAGATAATTCTTTGAGTCACCAAAAAAATAAATAAATAAACAAAACTAAGGACAAGATCCTTAAGTATACTTCTGAATTTGCCAGCCATGGCTGCTCTTCCTAAATTATTATTAATTCCTTTATCGATACAGTAGACAGCCTTTAGAAGCAACAGAAACCAACATCAAAACACAGATTGTACTCACACTATGTCTATATTTACACCTGGAAACAGCTTGTTATGAGGCTCACGAACAAGGGAGAGGTGTCATCAGCTTGTGGCTGCAATTCATTCTGAGAGTAACAAAACAGAGACACCCATAAGAAGACTGACATCTTGCTCATTCATTCATGAACTCTGTCTGATTGCCTTCCTATCTCTTCTTATCACTCGGCTAAGTTTGCATGTCGCTATCATATGTTCTATAAAGAATAAAATCCCTGGACATAGCTCTGACCATACAAGGAAAGTCACTCAGAATTGTACTTCATGTGGTATCCTCAGTAATCTTGTCTTCATGGCCACTGTATTTTTAATATAGTATTAGTGCTTCTACAGCAGAATTATTTTCTCAAACATTTGTTTACTCTTTTATCTGTACGAGGTGTTTTTTTTTTTTTATCTGCATGTAAGTATGTGTACCACATGTGTGTGGATATTTTACGGTGTGCACCTTAGAGACCCGGACATGCAGCCACGATGTACAGCTCGTACAGCACCCACGGTAATCAGTGATCCAAGATAAACTCTCATCGGCTCTACTAATTTCTACATTTGCTTAGTGACTAATTTATCATTTTACTATTAACACGTAGAGCCCCGTGAATGGCAAAGGCCTAAGACTGAGATGTGCAAGCATGCTCCACAGCCATTCAGGGAGGTTGCCTTGCCCTCTTTCATTTACATACAAATGGAATGAAAATTCAGGAACATAAAGATTAAGATAACACACTATATTAAGATAACAAACTGTAAGAAATTCCCAATATTTAGCTCACAGTTGCACACCACATATCGTTCTGGGGTGGACCTCAGACTCCCAGACCTGCAGTCATGATCCACGAATCACACACCATCAGTGGTCAGCACCGCTCCAACACTGCTCCTCCCTTCCTCTTGCATCTCCTACATTTGTATTGCCTATTTGTGTCGCTTGTAGTAAGTAAATAAGTGTCCGTCACAAAATCCTAGCACAAGAAGCTGACACACTGAACTTCTTCAATGAATCTAGTGCCACTCTGACTCTGTCTTTTCTCTTCATTTTGGAAATCCTCTAACGGCATTCACACTCACATCCCGTTGACCACACAGTCATAGTCAGGCTGACTGGAGCTTATACATACCTTTTCAAGACACGGAGAATCTTATCAAAGACAGTCAAACCAAGACAAGAACTTTGACTGCACTGACATCGGTTCCCATGTTCCAAAGACATGGAGATAGGGCAGGCTGGGACTTCCCAGCCAGGAAACCGTGTTTTAAGTCAGGATCCATCTAGGGAGTACAAAGCAGGGAAGATCATAAAAAGATTGATATTCTGTCCAGTTATTTCTCCATTTCTCCTTTTATCTGAATCGAATTGTTGATCGCTTCTTAAGAATGGATGTCGATTACTTCTTAATGGAGTTCCAGGTTTAGGTTTTCTGTGTGCATGTTGTTCATGCTTCACATGTAACCCCTGGCTTTAGAGGGAAACTCCAGACATCCATTGCTGTGGACCTCAGATCGCCAGAGCTGTAGTCATCGTCATTGACTTATAGAACAGAAGCGGGTCATCATTGATCCATATTAGCCTTCTTCTTCGCCAATAACATAAGCGTGCTTGTTGGTTAATACACGCATTCACTAATAATAAAAATGCCCATCGACAGGAGCAGCTTAAGAATGATTTCGTTTTGTTCTTCAGAATGGCTGAGTCCCTTGCCCAGGCACATTCTATGCTCTGTAATAATAGCACAGAGCATCCCGCTGAACAAAACAAGGCAGAATGATTTTGACTACTACTCACACAGATCTTGGGTCTTTGCATGAGCACTGAGGGTAGCTGTATAGTGTGTATTGGCATGGCACCGTGTTTAAAGCAGACTGGAGTCACTGGTTCTGAAGGGTGAAAACAGGAGATTATACAAACTTAATGATTTAACTTGAGAAAGCCTTGTAAAACTCTTTTGTTCATACTTATGAATCTGTGGCAGTTGCTCTGTATTTTTTCTTAATAAAAGTATTGTCTTGGGTCTGGTTCACTTCAGTGTATTGATTTTTTGCAACATTTTTATAATGAAATTTTAAAAAATTAAGAATATCAACCTTGAACTGTCCTTAATCAATATTGACAGTCACTTATATTCCCTATATTTAATGGCCTCAGACAAATATATAAAATAGTCCCGATGCACATGGTTCTAAAGGATTAAACACAGTACATTTACATGACCTGGGCTCCTCACCCATCACATGCACTGATGCGTGGCCAACCTTCTTTTCTCTTTTCCTTCCTTTCTCTGTTCTTTCTTTCTTTCTTTCTTTCTTTCTTTCTTCCTTTCTTCCTTTCTATACTTACTGACTGTATAAGTGATCAATACAAAACTACAGAATCACAGGTCACTTACTCTATATCTCTACACAAACATCTCATTAGATATAGGAGCTTAGGCAACACTAACCTTGTCTGGACATGCCATGTCCACCAGAGGTAACTTCGGAACCTTTGCCTCTGGAGACTGACTACATCAGCCATTGTGGGTCCATTCTGGAAAATAAAACGGAGCTTAGGAGAACAGAACACTGTGGTACTACGTTCTGTAGACATCAGGTTCATTGAACTTTAAGGATGTGAATGAATCTACTTGTAGCTAAGGATGGGTCTGGTTTTCTTTGCAGGGTTAAGTTTTATTATCTGCATGAAAAATATGAATCAAGTCTAATTGTAAAGACGAAAGATGTCTATCTCTTATAGCAGTTCTCCATGTAGACAACAGTATGTGTCTGCCTTGAAATATGGATGAATTAGTCACTTTATCCTGAGGGATCACACCACATTGTCTGTCTGCTCACAAGCTGTGTGTTTCTCCTTGTGTGTGTACTTCCTCTTTCATCATACATCACATTTCTGAAGAAAATTGAGAGTCACAAGTTAGCAACGTGGAAGCAAAACATAAATGGATCTGCCTTCAGGCACACAGCCAAGGAAGGGGCTGTAAGGGGTTGCTCACACCCACATGAGCATGGTTGGGGAGGGGGCGGAAGCAGAAGGGTGCTCAGTTGCAAGTCAGTAGAGGAAAGCTCATGAGGAAAGAAGAGACAGAAGACGAGCAGAGATGGTGGGAGGCTAATGGGGAGGAGGGAAGCAGAGAGGAACAGAGAGATGAAGAGAGAAAAAGAGAAGGAGGGACTAAGGAAGGGTAGAGAACGTAGACAGAAAGGAGGGAGAGAGGATGAGGGGTTGAGAGAAGAAGAGAAGGAGAGAGAGATGAATGGAGGGAGGTAAGGAGAATGAGAAAGGACACAGGGCATAAGGAAAATGGAAAGGATGGATGGAAGGAAGTGGAAAATGAGGGAGGAAGGGAAGGAAAGAAAGAGGGAGAGAAATAGAAGAACCAAGAGAGAGATAAATAGGAAATATAGGGGGACAGAGAAAGACAAGAGCAGAAGGGAGGGGGAAAGGAAGGAGAGAAGAGAAGACAAGCAGAGAAAGGATGGAAGGAGGAAAGGGCAAGGCAATCAGGAAAGCAAGTGACACCCTCCTCTAAGCTGGCTTCCATGGCTCCAGTGGATTAGCCCTTCAGAAATGCACTCAACGGCTTTGGACTCACAGCATTCCGTAGTCCAGACCCAACACAACCACTTTCTTACTTGCTGCTTCCCATCGTCTCTCATCTAGCTCTGTTCCACGCTTCATCGATGAACTAAGAAAATGGCCACTTCCTATGAATACCTCTGTAACAGGGAAAGGGGATGGCTCAGTGGAAGAGTCCGGTCACACAGACCATGACTGGTGTCCTCAATACTGATAGAAACAAAAGAGAACACGTAATAGCCATCCTAACAGCTTTCAGTCCCACAGAGCAAGTAGGGAATTCCCTTTGAATATTTAGAGACAATGTCCTACCTGACTCCAGGGATCAAGACTAAGATCAAGACTTTTGTTCACTTCGCACAGATTTTAAAGGTGTGACCCGAAACACTAGCATGAGCTTAAACGTCAGACCTCGAGGCTACTCCTGTCATTGTAAGAAGGCGGAAGATACATCAACTGTGACCCAAAATAAAATCGTATCATTTTGTATTAACCACTTACGACAATAAGATCTTTCTACCTTCTTCATGAGTGTGTGTGTGTGTGTGTGTGTGTGTGTGTGTGTGCTTTCAAGGTCATGTACATATGTGTGCCTGTGGAGGCCAAATGTTAACTGCACAAGCCATTGTTCAGGAGTCGCCCACCTTGTGTGCTTGACACAGTGTCTTTCTTTGGCCTGCACCTCGTCACTTAACCTAGGCTGACTGGCCATCATGTCCCAGGAATCCACCTGCCTCTCCTCCCCGAGACCGAGGATAGCAGCAGCACTTTATCACCTGAGTTACACCTCCCCAACCTATTTTTCTTTTCTCTTTTTAATGGCTAACAGACCTGAGGGAATTTATCCTCAGGCCATTTGCTCATTCTGGTTTCCCACACTCTTCCGTTCATCCCTTTCAATATTAGAGCAAAGACCCATGAAGCCAGCAGCTCTGAGCACAGACTTCAGTGTTCTGGACTTAGAAAGATAACCACCCATCCTTTGATTACCTAAAAATGACAAGTCATTCTATAATCCAATCTGAGGAGCCCAAACCAGTACAGAAACAGAAATCTTAGGTAGAGAGATTGATAGGCTAAGTCTAGATTCAAAAATTGCTCATCAGGGTCTAGCTCAAAAACTGGTTGAGACTAACCTTGGTGCTTGCTGTATCCTAAGTGCAGCAGGAACTGTACTGACTCACTGCCTGCCTGATGGAAGCATTAACTTTCCTACAGCTGAACACCAGACAAAAGTTTAAGACCCGAGACCAGCCCATGTGACTGCCTAGCTACACATCCCCTTGATTGCCAGGAAAGAGCTACATCGTCTGAGTGAGTCTAGGTAGAGGGAAGTAAATCCTGACAGGGTCTGAGCACCTCTCTGTGCCAACAAATATATACAGAGTTATCTGGGGGCACGCGAAATGCTTTATCCATGCAACTTGAAGGAAATGGGACAAAAACGTTACAATAGGAAAGTATATCTAAGTAAATAAATACAATCATCATTGCAAAAATGAGGGGCTTGGTTTATTTGCCTTTTACAAAGGGTCATATGGGACTGAATTTAACCATCCACTTTTTTCATAACAAAAGTTCCTCACTGGCCTGCACTCTGGCTTTGTTAACTGAAATAATAAAGTCCATTTTCCTATACTTCTGATAGTGCCATTATACCCGTGATTCTACAGAACTAGGACAATATTAATGTCAGATTATTTCGTATGTATAAGCTTTAGAGCCGTTTGAAGGATCTTTGGTGATTCAGTGTGTCATCACATCTATTTTCTTACAGATATTAATAAACTGTGACCGGAACATGTTGCATCTGTCATTAACCGTGGGTGCCATTCTTGAGTTATTTGTGATTCATTTAATAGTCAGGAGAAGCAGTCAGAGTAACACAAGAATATGAACTATACTTACAAAGGACCTCCCAGCCAGGAAACAGTGACTTAGTTGGTCTCTCTTATTATATTTCTTATGTATCAATCAGATAGCAGAGAGATCATGAGTAATACTTACAAAATGACTCACTATACAAGTGACTTAGTCAGCATCCATCCAGGGAGTACAAAGCAGGGAAGATAATAAAAAAGATTGATATTTCGTCCAATTATTTCTACATTTCTCCTTTCATTACTTATTATCTGAGTAAAATTGTTGATCGTTTCTTAAGAAATCAAGTAAGGTTTAAATTAAAGGTTTGAACCTCACTAGTTCTGAAGTATTAATTATACTGTATATGTGAGCTTGGATAAAAGTAACATACATCTTTATGTCAATTATTTTTTTTTCTTTCTTTCTTTTTTTGAGACAGGGTTTCTCTGTTGCAACTCGGGCTGGCCTGGAACTCACTCTGTAGACCAGGCTGGCCTTGAACTCACAGAGATCCGCCTGCCTCTGCCTCCCAAGTGCTGGGATTAAAGGCGTGCGCCACCACTGCCCGGCTGTCAATTATTTCTTAATGGACATCCAGATTTTCTGTGTTTATTAATACTATTTTTGGTCCAGTACTTATTTTCACAATTTACCAATGCCACAAACAATGTATCTGCATTTGCATTCAGATATATATTTACATCATAATTATATCACTAAAAAAGTGTATGAGAATGCCTGACTCTGTGTCCAACTCATGCTGTATGCACCTAGCTGTTACTCTTAGCTGTGGACCTCAGACTTTCAGAATTGTTGTCATCGTCTGTGACTTATACTGCCGAGCCATGTCATCATTGGTCCCTATTAGCCTTCCTCTTCACCAGAGATACATACATGTTTGGTTGATTAACATATCCACTCACTAATAATGAGAACGCCTAACAGCTTAAGCATGATTTCATTTTTTTTCTTCACAATGATTAATACCCTTGCCTAGATAATTTTATATTCTATAATGGATCATCTCATTAAACAAAATAAGACAGAATAACTTTGAATATTTCTCACGCAGGTCTAGGATTTTTATATGAGCACTGGGGGTAAGTGTAGAGTTTGGGAGCGTGGCCCCATGTTGAATAGAGACTGTAGCAATTGGTTCTGAGGGATGAGTGAGGCAGATGATGAAAACAGTCTCAGCAAATAAATATAGATACAGAGTCATTGGTTGCATACGGGATTCTTTATCAGGGCAATTTCAAGGAAACGACACGAAAAAGTCCACAGAGGAAAGCGTGTCTAAATAAGTAAATACAATCACTATAGAAAAATGTGAGGGGCTCGGATTATTGCTATCTCTGCAGAGTCCTGTGCACTGTAGCTATCCACTTGTTTCGTAACAAAGCATCCTCACTAGCCTGCATGCTGCTTTCATTAATCCAGATGGCAATTTCCCTTTTCTCTATTTGACAGTTGCCATTACTGCTGTGATTCTAAAAATATTGGACAATATTAATGCCAGATCATATTATATGTTCAGTAAGGGATGGACTGACTCATTTTGGTAATGCTTTTAATTAAACTGAGGAGCCGAACTGAAATGCAGTGAAAAGTAGAAGGTAAATCACAGTTGCTCATCTGGGGTATGCTGTCAGCCTAGACTCACAGGTGAGCTCTCATCAATTGGGATTTTATTCAATTAATAATCAATTTCAATAAATAGATTGTTCTTTCCTTAATAAAAAAAAAAACTCACGACATATCTCAAAACAACAAACATGTATCCGAATGCTCCTTGCCCTTAAGCCTTGATCAATACATCGCTAGGATGCCATGCTTCATAAATATATTAGTATCGACTCTTATTGCATTAAATACTCACATATTCGGAAAAGAAATGGCCCACTTTGTCTGTGTTCATTTATAGGGTTCTTGGTTGATTTATACACTGCTTTAGTACACAGAAGCCCTAGAGTACAATCTGTGTTATTTTTGATTGCTGGATTAAGCTCATATCCCAAAGAGATAATAAATGGGACTTTTCGCAATGGACCTCAGTGTTACAGGGCTTAATCAAAGTCCTCCATTCAGACACCCCAGGGTACTCATCATTGATCCATAAGCAATCTTTGACCTCTTTGTCTTTCAGAGACAGTTTTGTTTATTGACCCATTCATCGCCTCACTGGCAGCAATAAAATAAATATTCATGAATTTAAAGAAAACAGACAAGAACAATAAGCTTGTTTGGAGCCAAGGTCTCCCGATAGGTTCTCTTCTCATAGCTTAGCTCTTTCCCCAAGCTCTTTTTCCAGGGGTCTTAAGCAAAACCATGGATGGATCAATTCGCATCTCTCCCCCACAGACATCACATCTGCCTCTCTTTCCTCTTCCCATGTGCCCCCTTCTCTGTGAGGAGCTGTCTGACAGCACTCTGCAGAATAATGCCAACAGGGTGCTATCTGCATCCCCATCACAGAGCCCATAACCCCAGGTAGCTACGTGAAATGTGGCCACTCTGATGGAGAAATTGAAATTTTACATTTCACTTCACTTTAATTACTTTCGAAATAAGCAGTTACGTGTGTATGATGGCACCATACGGGACACGCAGCCTTAAATTTTGTGAGTGGATGCTTTTTAAGGAAACCGCAGTGTACAAGTAAAATGGTTTGTGAGTAATATATGCCAATTTGGTTTATAGCAAGCTTTGGTAATACGTTTGTATCATGGGTCTGTAGATGGCTAAAGTCAACTAATTCAATGAACACTACGGAGAAATCGGGCCCGATTGACAGGATTCTTCGATTATTTTGTAATCATAATGTGTCTTGACCACAACGAGAGCAGCCGAAAGCCTCATCTCAGAGCATAATTCAGCCAGCTATAGTCTTCATTGTGTGGGGTCAAATCCCAAGTTTTAAAACTATAAGCCATTTAGATTGAGATCATTTTAAAAGACATTCGTTTGATACTAAAATATTCATGAAGTCAGGTCCCATTTTTCTCACTGACCCAAGAACAGGCCACATTTTTATTTCTCTAACTACTCATTTTAAACGATAAAATGAACTAAGTTCAATTCATCACTTAGAAACGAGAACAATTAAGATTCTGCATACCTGTCTACAGGTCTGCCCTACAGAGGGAGCAGCATAACCCTGTTTTCAATAGACTATTTTTGAAACAAAAAGGATAAATTTATAGTATACTCTGATAGAATGCACAATTAGCACAAATTTGCCAAAAAATTACATGAATCATAAAAACAGAAAATAAAACGAAGCCTGCTGTTCTTTTAAAACATCTTGGATTTTTGCTGTGATTGGGTTCACCCTACTCTGTGGGCCATTCCACTTCTCCTTACAGGTAGGTCTTCACTCAGTGCTTTTGCGCCTAGTTTGGGGTGAATGATCCTCTGCTTTGTACTTCCATTAAGTGCCCATGAGCAAAGCGAGAGCAGAATGTGAGATGTCACGCCGTTACCAGCACTATTCCTCACCCCTCAGAAGTAACAGCTAAGATCTTCATTCTGGGAAAATGGCCATATTCAAGACCAGGTACTTATTCTGAGAAAAAGGCAGGCTGCCCAATGAACTGAATATATTCATTTCAGTAGAATTTCAGGCAGATGTTATGACTGCTTTACTTGATTAACCATGAGAGCTGGTTTCATCAGTTTTAGTATACCCAAACTGATATTCCTATCCACTAACTTACTCCGTTTTTAATACAAAATTAAAAAGAGAAAAAGAAAGGTCTTTGACTCTGTCACTCAGAAGAAAAAGGGTTGTTGACATCTGCCTAGATTAATACTAGTCTGTCCATCTGTCTACCGAGATATCGAGGAACACGAAGGCCATAGAACTCTTAGCAAAGGAACTTCCACAGAATGGGATGAAATTAATTCATATCCCATTAACCACCAACCAGTGGCCTGCACTGTCATCGAATTTATGCATTTACTGGATCATTTATTCATTAACTTGAAGAATAATGTAATTACCCGTTATCTCATTCTAAGGAGAAAACAGAATGGCCACTCCTCCTATATATTCACCACCCCCTGCAGTTTTGCACAGTGACCCTGTCTACACCTGCAGGGCTTGCTACGGGCGTGCACAGTACTCAGTGTAGTGGGCACACAGCATATGCCTTGGAGAGCGGACAGTGTGGCTGAGAAATTTCCTTTAAGTACTTTGAACTGCTTATCATAAGACGCACCTGAACAGTGAGGTCTGAGCAACTCTTTAGGAAAGAGGAAGGCACCCGGTCTTTGTTTCAGCCGACTTCAAGATGGAGGGGGAGGATTGATGGATGAGTGACTGAATCAATGACTGGTTAATTAGTTGCGTGTTTGTTTACATTTATAATTTTTAAATTAAAAATAAATACGTGCTCTTTAAGGCAAGGTCTATTTAGGTAGCAAAGACTAGCCCATAACTCACGGTAACTTTCCTACCTCAGCCTCCTCCTAAGTATGGGGATTGCAAGCATACGCCACTATTCCTACCCTTCTGTGACGGATTCAGACCGGAAGCCATCCTTTTATTCACTTATAAGAACAGCCACTGTCTTCACGCACTCTAGGGATAACGGGCTAAAGCATTAAGTGATGTTTGCACTTATCCATTCGTTTATTATAAAATCATCAACAAATTATTCAAATAAAAGAACAATCCAGTTTCTCAGCCACACTGCCGTGTTGCATGATTCTCTTCAGGTGAGAAGGGATGCATGCAAGGGGGTCTGTAAGGATCATTCCATCTCAGTGCTCAGGCTTAGATGGTTCCCTTGATTCCACGACTACTCAGTGCACAGTCTTGGAGGTTTTGTGAACTGTGTCATTCATCCAAATCCTTCCATATCAGCGTGTTTAGTAAGATGGCTCCTTGTATTAAGTTATTAGTGAATGAACCTATTTATGTTAGTTTTACGAAGTTTATATTAAACTAAATACATAGCTTTGTTATAGACTTTTAGTGGTCCTTTTTAAAATAAGTAATGCCATGTGCAACTTGACATTTATCCAAAAAAACGTAACAGAGGGGATAGCTAGGTGCTCTCACAGAGATGAACAATCTTTGCTTCCTTTGCCCCTTTTATAATTGGATGAGAGAGCACTCTCTACGTTGTTTACGAATGTTCTGACTGACACCCAATTGACACTCATGAACAACGAAAAGCCCAAAGGCAAATTTCCCATAGACACAGTTGACCTCACAGTCATAGACCGGGTTTGATCGAGACATTGGATCCAGATGCCTCATGCATACTCATCATCGATTTAGACCTCATATTCTGTGCTTTTATTCAGTCATATTATTCTTGACTTACTCATTGATTTGCTAATAATAGAATCAATATCCACAAATCAAGGGAGATAAGATCCTTGAAGATACGAATACATCTTGACAGTGCACATCCCACAGAGCTGCAGCCAGCCCTCTCTGCTGTTAGCCTCAACATGGTAAACATGAATGAATCCAATTCTGTGCAACATGGTAAACATGAATGAATCCAATTCTGGGAACCCTATCAAGTGTTGTCATTCACAGAGCTATGTTTGGGCTTCTTTCACTTAACATTTATATATCAGAGGTGGCACAATGGACTACCATCTGACGAAAAGATTCACTGATTCAATAAATCCTCCGCTCAGGTAGGGGACCATGGGTTCAAGACACTGTGGAAGTGTCCATTATGACCCAAGTCATGCTAAGACATCCTAGAAATAGCCAAAATGCACTCATGTTTTTATCTTGAGAAATTTAGTTGTGCTGAAGTGGATTCATCCTGGTTATTGACTCACGAAACATTTCCGTCATTGGCAAGCTCATGGCCACATTTGAACCTGTTCCTTAGGAACCGTTCTGTGGACACCATGGCGCCCCTCTCCCAGCGAAGACACAAAGTTTGGTTCTCACTTACATCAGTGTCTTCCATCCTCATCCAGAGGAACACAGGTAAGACGTTTCCCAGACGGTAATCACGAACCCACACTAGCCGCGCTCGTTCTGGGGAGTAAAAGGCACAGATTCAAACAAACGAGTGTCATTTTGCTTCTGAGGAAGAATCACAGTTGGGGGTGATCAATTAGCCGTAACCGTTGCTTTGCGTTCCAGTCGGAACACTTTATATTTATTACCTTATGGGATTTGGGAGCGAGAACACCACTTTATATTTATGAACCTGCTTAAGTTTTTATTTTAAATAATGTAATGAGCACCACTGAACCAAGCGGTGAAACTGAGAAAAATAACTCTAATTATTAGAAACATCTGGTGTGTTTGCTACCAACATACGTAAGTGAGGAAGGCTGTCCTTTTATGGTTGGACCTTGTGCAAAATCGGAGGTGAGAAATTTACGTGTGATCTAATCTCTGTAATGATCCAAGCTTAACCTTCTGGGGTAAGCATGTGCTTGTGTGTGCAGATGCACACGCATATGGGCTTGTGTTCACGTGTGTGCGTGTAAAGGTCGGAGGGCAGCCTTGGGTGTCGGTCCTCAGAAGCCACCAACCTTGTTTCATGATGCCATGTATCTTACTGGAGGTCAGTCTGGAGCTGGTCACCCAGCGAGCCCTAGAGACCCTCTTGCTTCTGTCTCCCCAGCACTGAGTTAAAGGTGTACCCCATCACACACAACTTTTTTATCACATGGGCTCCAAGGACCGAGATCAAGTCCTTGCAATTTCGAGGCAAGAATCTGACTGACCTGTCTTCCCAGCCCCTGTCTAAATCGCTCACTAACTGATGCGATTAATTTCCCATGGGATAATTTTTCTAGCGAAATTTTAAGAGTTTTCAGCCATCAAGCCAACACTGGAACACTGATAAGGTAAGTTCCTACATGCACCACCGGATGGAAAGGCCTCGAAATCTCTGCTTTCCCGTGGATGTTGGGACTGGATGATGTAAAGACTTAAAGATTTTATCAATCCCATGGTGGCATGTGTGAAAATCTCATCATTGCTCACAATTGTGTTTCAGAGTATTTCCTTTAGTCACTGCTTACAAAAATGTATCTCCTTTTTCTTGACATGGGGCAACTCACCTCAACTTGTCTCCTGTTTCAATGATCACATGACCTCTAAGAGTGCGAGACACGAGGCACCTTAACTAAGAATCTCAAAATCAACAACTCACAGAGCATGCATATGGTTGGGTTCTTTCCATTTCTTGCTTTATTTTCATTTATTCGTTTACTCTGTGTGTGTGTGTGTGTGTGTGTGTGTGTGTGTGTGTGTGTGTGTGTGTGTGTCAGGGCATATGTGTGGGGATTGCAGGGATGGAACTGAGATCATCAGAATTGGTCACGATTAGTCACAAGTGGCTTTACACAAAAAGACGGCCCATCTGCCCTGTTTGGAGTTTTGTGTTTGTTTTGTTCTATTCTTTTGTTTTGTTGTTTGTCTGTCTGAGAGAGAAAGAGATGTAACCTTGCCTGGCCTTAAGCTCCTGCTTCACCTCCCCAAACGCTGGGACTATGAGCATGTGCCGTCTGGCCCAGACATGTCTTTCTTATTTTGTATTAACTGATATTACTCTGTTTTTCACGGCTATTTGTATTACAGGAATGTGGGTTGTGCCACGAATCCACAAAGATCGGACTTTGGGGAGTTGCCTTTATGGAATACAGACACCACTTTGCAATAGTCCTCAGATTTCATAAGGGTTTAATCATTGTCCTCGTTCAGAAACCCCATGCTCCTCATCATTGGCCCATGCTGGGTGTTCGCTTCATTTAAGAACATACTGATTCGCAGTTAACAGCGCAAAGTCCCCAAAGCAAGATCTTTGGGTTGGGGCTTTGTTTTCTCCTCGGGATATTCAAATCACACTATTTCTGTAAGAGTGCTCAAAGGTGCACTGTGGATTATTGAGCATCTCTGTTGTGTTGTGTTGTGTTGTTTTTTCTGAGACAGGGTTTCTCTGTTGTAACTCTGGCCATCCTGGAACTCACTCTGTAGACCAGGCTGGCCTTGAACTCACAGAGATTCACCTGCCTCTGCCTCCCACGTGCTGGGATTAAAGGTGAGCGCCACCACCACCCAGCAACATCTCTGTTATAGATCAAATCCTCGTCTAGTTTTATGTAGTCCTCTTTTAATTGATTAATCCATTATGTCAAAGATGGCTCCATGAATCATGATGAAGCTCACATCTTTCACCTCTGAAACACTCATAGCTCATCTATGTCCATAAGGGCCATCTCAAAAGACCTACTCTTGGAAATGCTGAGCTCAGCCACAGCACAAAGAGTCACATTAAAGGTTCTGAGAGTAAGTTAAATAACCATCATTTCTGTTGTGCTAGTCTGGATTAAACATGATTTTGCAGATCACACTGCATTCCCAAAGTTGGTCTGTACATGGAGAGTGTTGTCTGTCTTAGGTATGTGAGTGTCACTCATTTTGAAATCAATCAGCTAGCATCTGACTCCAAACAAGGCCATGAACTAGCGGTCTTACCTTCGTTCTCATCTACGCTCCTTACTCAGGACAATGGTTCCATATTACATAATTAAATCAGGGGTCCTACGTTCACCACAGGAGGGAAAAGAAGATTTAGAATAGATTTAGAATTGAATGGGTCAGGTAAAACTACATAATAATAAACTTTAGATTTAATATAGTACTTTGGATTCTAAATATGGTAAGCATGTAAGTCCACTACCTCACCCAAGAATAAGTTCTAAAATGATTATAAACATCTGTTGAGCAGGTGGATATTTAACAGATTGCTAGCTGATGCACGTTCCCGTCTCTTAATAAACAGTAAATACCCCGGCAGCTCTCTTAACTACACCTACTAGCACACTCAATATGAAAGAGGGTCACAGACTCCGCTCTATTTTATTTCTGGTAAGTGTTCTTGCTATTTAGCAAGCACTAGAGCATTAATTATCCTTGGCTTATTATACTCCTTGTTGCACAAAGAGATGTGTCTTTCTCATTTTATGTACAAAATACTTCCAATTTATTTCTATATTAGTTCTCTCAAAATAACACAATTCATATCATTGAACTATAAAATCCCAGGGGCAAGTTAACTGAATTTTTCCAACTTCTGCTCAGAGTTAATTTTCTCACAAAAGACTGCCTGTCTCTCACTGAGAAATGGGCCCCAGAGTTACACCCAAGCTTTACCAGACTCAGACACCTCCCCCAAACAGGTATCATAGATGCAGCCATGGCTACCTACTCTTCAAGAATACTTTCTTAAGTTGATGTGGTCATTCACGGATTTGCAAGTAGTGGCTACCCCATCGGTAGCCGTTTTCTGTAGAGCAAATGGCCGGTATTGTTTATCTCTGAGAGCCTTTGGTCGAAACGTATAGCTTAATCAGCAAACTGGCTTCTTGTCAAGCCCTGTCTCACGATGGCTGTCTGTCTATCTGTCTGTCTGTCTGTGGGAAACCTACATACTAAGCTTGGTAACATGGCACACACCTGACAGGACTGACATCTGCTCTCCTCCGCTGTACTTCTGTCATGAGCAGTTCATAGTAAGCGGGTTGCTAGCATGGAGCAGGCATGGCTGATGCATTACAGGGAAGGTAAGTGTTTGGAATGTCTACCCATCTCTTTAGGAATGGTCCTTAGCTGGGCTGACAAGGAAACGAGACAAAGAAAAGCAAATGAACAGAAAAAGAAATGGAAAGCAAACATTCGTGAAACTGAAAATATAGTCATCTCCAGCCCATAAGATAGAAGACAGGCTACCTGCAGGTCTTCAGCTCTTCCTCCTTCCCTTGCTCTCTGCCCCCATCTCCCAGTCACTCTCCTCCGCAGATCACAGGTCACAGGTCACAGGTCACAAGACACTCTCCTCCAACCTTCCTTCCCTCCACGCATTTGTTCCAGGAGCCAACTCTGCAGCTACTCCTTGGGAATCCTCAGCTTGGGAATACCTCCTCCAAATCCAATCCCCCAGCCTCATCCCCAGCTCTGTAGAAGACAACCTGCTGTGGCTTGCCCTTCCTCTTGGCCCCCTATCTCCAGTGGATCCCACTGATTTTCCTCTCCAACTTTCCTCCCCATTCATCGCAGCTCCCCACTCCAGCAGGGATTCCCTGGGAACCCACCTGCCAAGCCTGCAGAGAAGCAAGTAAGCCAGAGAAGCGGGGAGGTAAGCTTGAGGTCTTCACCCTTCCTCCTCTCCTCCATATCTAGCCCCCCAGTCACATTCCAGCTCTGTAGCCAACTACCTATTGTGGCTTTCCTCACTCTCTGCTCCCATTCTCAGGAGACTAGGCAGATTCTGGTGAAACACCCTGCTTTTCTCCTCATGTGGACCCCCACCCCCTCCTCTTTATCCCCCTTGCTAAGTGTCAACTCCCAATACCTAGAAACACATTCTTCCCGGAACTCCCAATCGCCACACCTATGAGGATCCCAGAAGCATCTCTTTTTGCCCTACAGGTCCTTTGTGTATACACTATGGCTTCCAGTTTAGTGTTGTTATGGGATTCCTGAGTGTGTGAGTGCGTGAATGAGTGAGTCTCTGTTTCTTGTGCCTCGTCTTGGGCTCTTTTCTTCTCATTTGTTTTGTTCGATTCCTACTGCGATGTGTTTCAGGTTTATCTTGGTGTATTTGATTTTATTATTATCCCTTAGAAGCCTGCTTTGTTTTCTAATGAGAAACAGGAAGGGGGTGCATCTGGATGGGAGAAGAGGTGGGGAGGGACTGGGAGGAGCAGAGGGGGCGAGGGGGAGAGAGAACCATAGTCAGGATATAGTATGTGAAAAAAAAAATCTGTTTTCAATAAAAGAAAATATAAAGTCAATACAGAACATCAATAGGGCAAAGAGATGTTCTTCAGAAAGTTCAGTAAAAAATTTAAAAGCTCTCGCTAGCTATCCAAGGAAAAGGAGACAGGACAAAAGTTGGAAGAGAGGGAGAAGGCTATCAGAAAAGGCCCTGTAGACAGTACAAGAACAGGAGAGGAGTACTGTCAACAGCTGGGTGCCAGAGGATCAGATTCCCCCAAATTAGCACACTTCTTGAAAAACAGTACGTTAGAGTCTCACAGAAGAGAACTCCAAGGAGTTAAATCAGTAATTAATAATCTTCCAAGACAGAAAGCAACACACCAAGACAGGTTCACTTCCAATTTGGAATTTCCGATTTGGATAATCTATCTCAAAAATTTAAAGAAAAAAAAAATTAAGGCAATTCTACAATTTTCTTCAGAAGACAGAAATAGAAGAAATATTTCTGTCTACTTCAAAATGCTGCTCTTATACAATACTCAAGAACAAAAATGTTATGTAAGTTTTCAGTAAATATTTACAAATCAAATCCAACAATGAATAAAATGAATTATATACTATAACCAAGTGGAATGTACCACAGGTGTCCAAGCCTGACTCAAAATTTAAAAATCAACATATTAAACATGTCGCTGCAAAAGACTAAATAAAGAAAAAAATCAGATGATTATATCAATAGATGTTGAAAAAAATTAGCAAAATTCAGCACTGATTCATGTAAAAAAAAAAAAAAAAAAAAAGAAAGAAAGAAAGAAAGAAAAAAAGACTTTTTTCCGAGACAGGGTTTCTCTGTTGTGACTCTGGCTGTCCTGGAACTCACTGCGTAGACCAGGCTGGCCTCGAACTCACAGAGATCCGCCTGCCTCTGCCTCCCATGTGCTGGGATTAAAGGTGAGCGCCACCAACACCCAGCAGGAAAAAACACTCTAGAGCGGTGTACAAGAATACTTCTGAAAATTGACTCATTAAAAGAAAAATACTTACTGCTACCATAATGTTTAAGAGTGTAAACTAGCTAGGTTTCCAACTAACATCAGAAACAAGCCAAGGCCATCCCTAACACTAGTCATTTTCAAAACTGAACTGGAAATCCTTGGCAAAGCATTAAGAAAAGAAAAGGAAATAAAATGAAAATACACTGGTAGGAAAGGAAGAAACAAAGTTTTGTTCCTTGATGACACGATTTTGTGTGAAGAAACACTGGAAGGAATTGACATAGAATTTACAAGGCAGATTAAGTGATTAGGGAAAGATTACAGGATACAAATTAAACGTGATTATCAAGTCAAATTTGAAATAAGAATATAAAACTAAAAATTATATGGATATGTATTAATAAAATGATAAAACTGATTAGGAAAATCAAGTACTAGAAGGGGAGCTGCGCCAGGTTAGTGGAGAAGAAGGTTTGATATCATAACTAACAATTTTTTTCAACTTAATTTATGGGTTCAATGTAGTTCCAATGAAAATAACACCAACTTCTGTCTGTGAATACTGATATACTTTATCCTAAAGTTCGTCTGGAAAGTCAAAAGACCAGTCTCCCCAGCAAAGCAGAAATGTTTATGGAGACTGAAGAGCCTACGTTGTTAGGGCCAACCCACTGTTTTCCAAAGCTAAATATTCCTGCTATGCAGTCTATGGAACACACTCGACAGTCATTCACAGGAACTGCAAACTAACCAAACCCATACATATGTTTACCACAGCCACGTTCTTATCGTCAGCAACCAAGATGCTGACGCCTTTCACAGGCAGCAAACACTAGTCCACGCGGACAGATGATGGCGCTTCATCTCTCACTAAATACACGCGCTGCCATGGCACGAAGCGGCGGGGAGGAAGTGTAAATGCATTTTACTTGTGAAAGACGTCCACCGGGAAAGCCTTCCTGGCACCATCATTCCAACTACGTAACTGAGAAAGTTCCCTGTGGGCAGACATTAAAAATCAAGGGTTTCCAGGGTTGGTGGGAGAGGGAGGATGAGAAAAGGAAGAGAGGGCGGCATCGAGGATTTCCAGGTCAGCGAAACTGCGCTGCGCACGGCTGGGATGATGGTGCCTCATTGTCCACCTGCCCAGACCCATAGCAAGCACGCCTGAAGGAAGCCTAGCATGAGCTGCAGACTGGGACCACCAAAGGCCCAGCAATCTCAATAAACATTCTAAACGACTGGGTGACACAGACCGTGGGGAAGGCTACGAGACCACACCGGTACGTGAGGCACACCCGTGGCTTACATCCAATTTTTCTATGAACCTAAACCTAATCTGAAAAATTACAACGAAAAAGATAGAAAAAAAAAAGGGGGAATGGGGAGAAACCTTTAGGAAAACAACTGGCTGACAATCAACGCCATCCAGTTCTCCCCTGGAGCCCTCTTCTGATGCCCCTCACCCGGAAGTGACCCTTGGCCTGGAATTTAGCACTTTCAAGTTCAATTAGTCCCGTTTCTCTCCCTCACGTCATCACATGCTCTTGGAACTGATCTGCTCTCCTTATTTTTCTCACTCACTTCCACACTTTGTTCCTGTATTGATTTACTTATTATATAATTTGCATGAAAGAATCTCAATAGACAAAAAAAAAAAAACAAAATCCAGCTCCTCGTACATTCACTTCCTGTAGACATGGTAGTCACTTTATCTTCCCAGTGGTCCTCAGATCTCTGGAGTTTAATAACATTCTAGATGACATGCCCCACGATCACTGGCCTGCGTGTGAACTCTGTCTACAGTCACTTGAACCACCATTTGCTCAGACACAACGATGAAATCAAGAGACAGTAAGTCCCAACGAAAAACTAGCGTGACAGTGTCAACACAGCGGTAGCTGCCTCTGCACAGTGAGCGTCAGTGCCACAAGGGCGACTGGCCTTCCTGAACTACAGCAATTCGGTGCTCATTAGATCAAGTCCGGCTCCTGCTTATTGATATTTTAACTCTGGCCCAATAAACAAGCATGAATCCACCATTCAGAATCTCCTTAATAATAAAGAACAATGCCATCACTTTCTTAGACCTCAATGTTCATGTCCAAAGGGCTACTAATCAGATTTAATACATTTACGTAGGAATTGTTTGTTTCAAATGCATTTGTAACAGTACATAAATTAGGAAATCTCATAAAGAGGTCACCTTTTGTCCTGTTCATTTACATATGTATGTATTTAAATAATTTGCCTAATTGTATCTATAAATCTACTTACAGTGAAACAACAGACTTATGAACCCTAAACAGCCTAAGAACAAAATTTGGATTGTTCCTAAATTCTACTAGCATTTACTAAACAAGTGTCAATGAAGTCTACTCGTTTTACATATTTGTTTGGGGTGTGCGTGTGTGTGTGTGTGTGTGTGTGTGTGTGTTTTTTGTTTGTGTGCCATAGTTCTCTCCTTCTACCATGTGGGAACTGAACTCAGATGCTTGGGATTGACAACAAATGCCTTAACCCACTGAGCCATCTCACAGCCCTAAAGAAGTCTATTCTTATAGTGGACCTAAGAGTTATAGGGTTAATCAAAATCATTGATTCAGACACCCCAGACATCTCACCGTCATCAGTCAGGGCTTGGCTGTCTTTGGTTTGGTTAGTCCTACCTTTGTTTATGAGTTCATTCATTGAGCCTGAAATGTAAACCGGAGAACAAGCTCTGCACATTACTGAGATATATCTGATGGCTTACTTTCTATAGAACTGAGACTCTCTGATGGTGGTTATGAGGAGGTGTGATTAATCAGCCTCCTTACATCATATCAATCCCATTTTTATACTTCTCTTGCTCTTCTTTAATTAAATATTTGTCTCAATTTTAGGGATAGTCCATGTGGTAGACAACCTCCAAGATGGATCTTCAATCTTGGATCAGAGCTGTCTGTGTGATTAATAGATCACAGTACGGAAGTGGTGTTTTATGCCCTGGATAGCTCTCTAAGGTTATACGAAACGCTAAGGATCTACCTAATTCTGTCCTGCATTGATTGCTTTGGGGAAATTAACTGTCGTGTGCTCTAAGGACTCTCTCTCCTAAGCAAAGCTTCATGTGGAGAGGAAATGTGGTCCCATCAACAACCAGCTATGGACATGCATCCTGAAAGCATTCCACACACACACAGCTGAGCGACCACTTTGCCTGACATCTCATCTACAAACTGATAAGAGACCCCACACAGAAACCCCTGAATTCTGGCCCCATGGAAACTGTGAGGAGTAACACGCTCCAAGCTTTGAAGCCATGGAATCACTGGATGAGTTACTCCATGGCTAGAGATCACTATGCCCATGGCTGAGCACCCTGTTTCTAATGTACTTGGCATCAGAAGTGTCTCAAATTTGGATTTGTTTTTCAACTTTTTTATTTGGAATATTTTCATTAACATAATGAAATATATTTACAATAGGATCCAAGAAGAAATAAGGCTCCTATATTCCCTGATCACCTCAGACGTGCGCACAGAAGGAATCTTTTACAATTGTCTCAGTGGACCTGCATTTTTACTGTAACCCATCCCAAGGTCCAGTGTGGAATCTCCCACATGCTCAGAAAGTCTCAGATTTAAGAACACATGCTGATTTTGCAGGTCAGGGGAGCTAAACCTGTTCAGCCATGAACCACCCTCCAGTCACCACGAGGATGTTAGCATTGCCTTCTTTCTTCCATGCTCCCACCTCAATGAGTTCATGGCCTAGGCATTTATTATTGATGAAATGTATAAGTTGCTAATGACATAAAACAATTTCCAATACTGAAAAATTCTGAGATCAAACAAAAGCCCCCCGTGATTAACAGATTTAGGCTGTGCTGAATCATATTAGCCACAAACCCTAGTTGATTCCCTCTGCTGGTGCTGTTAATCACTCATTTATTTTATTCGCATCTAGGCATCTATTCCCTGGATATAATTTAGGAATAAACAGTCTACCTACAGAATAAATGGGATGAGCTAGTCAGCGAATGTGTGAATTGGGTGGTCTCTTGGATCACTGTTTCAAGGTGGACCCTCAGCAATGCACAATGAGGTCCCTTGAAAAAGATAAATGAAAGTGGGGTGTCTGGGTAGCAGCAGACAGACAGCCCTAATGGCTGCATTCATTTCTCCTGTGGGTGGTGAATTTTAGTTTCTGTTGTATTAAAAATTAAGGAGTACATAAGTCAGTACCCAAGAAGTAAGAGTTATTTTAGAGTCAATAATGGGAATGCAATAGCAACCAAGTTTTTATGAGTCACCCAATCCCTCATGAGTCAGCCTATTAAAGGATTTAAACCTGTGGGCTCCATTCTTCATAGAGTATGTTGTACTTTACAGAGCCAAACTACCTTCCATTCTTCATAAGATGTGCTACACTTCGCAAAGTGAGAACACCAGGGCTGATGTAATTGTTCAGTAAAGATGCGGATGTTGGTGTTCACCTGCGTGGTTAAGGGACTTAAGGACCTTTGTACGGAACAGCTAAATTTCGTATCCTGGGCGTAGGTGGTAGTTTATCACTAACTTATATCAAAGGAACAAATGACAAACATGTACATACAATAAGAGGATTACTGTAGGACCAGCCATGGAAGTGAACTGAAGTTTGTAGTTAATAGAATTCAATCCAGCAAGATCAGTTAATCATAAACGAGTCTAAATTAATCAGATATCTGGGCTGGCAAGATGACTCAGTGGTTAAAGCACTGGCCGTGAAAGCCACAAGACTCGAGTTCTATTACCAAATACTACCACAGGAAGGAGAGCACTAACTCCCAAGAGTGGTCTTCAGATCTCCACGCAGGCACACTCCCACACACAATAAATAATAAAATGACAAATTTTGAGTCATATTTTTGTTTCACAAAACTTGCTCCTAACTAACCCAGGGTCTGCATTCCTTTAAGTAACTAACCGAGATGTGAGCTCCTTCCTTCAACCACCTCCAAGGGTATATCAAAACAAATAAAAGTTGAGACGATGGACCAAAACATTAGCCATATCCGTCAGCCTGGTGATCACAGACACAACTGACAAGGTCTTTTTAAAGAGAAAAGTCTTTGAGGACAGAATTAGATCGCTAATGCTTATTGCCATGCGCGCATCCATGCTTGGCCTTCTTTCAATTAGACAATTATTCAAACAATCATTTTCATATAAATAACTTGTCTCTTGTCTAAATAAAACCAGAGGCCAGCAGCCCAACACAATCCAAACAGCAACACCATGGATCGTGGCACAGGACATGTCCTTCAGGGAAATGGTCAAAGAGCCTTGATCTATGTTTATTATGAGACCCAGTGTCAGTGTCATGAATAATACTACTTGTTTCGTCTTTCTTTAAAAAGTTGGTCATTGTTATTCAGTTTTCACTGGTACTATTATAATACAGTTTATAGATGGGAAGGACCAAGGCCAAGGTCTTCGACAATGCCCAACATCTGCAAGAGGCACATCTCACAGAAGTAAGGGGGCATTTTCTTTTTCCGATATTCCTCTGAGTCACGGTTTAGTTAAAACTTTTTGATTGAGACATCTCAGAAAACTCACTGCTCTATGCTGGATATATTTCCTCCCCTTAGTCACTGCTTTATTAATTGATGTGCTGACGGCAAATTAATATGGCAAACTAATAAATCAAATCTCCACCGAATTAATAGATCTGGTCACTTCTCCCCAATATATGCACACATTGAAGCCAATCGGTGTTCTTATATCCTATCATCTCTGGGCCATGAATAACTGAAGAACCACAATCTTGCTATGTAACTAAAATAAACAGACAATTGTGTACATTGTCCTGTACGCTTTCTCCTCAAGAAATTAACACCCTAAGTGTTATCAGTGGGGAAGTACATAAAGGAATCACAAGGGGGAAAACAGAATATTAAACAACCCTGAAAATGAATGAAATACAACTTATCTTCTCTTACTGGATTTTAGTGGCGCTAAATCGCATTAATTACCAACCCCCAGTATGACCACCTACCTACCAATGCTTAGTGCTAGTGTTTGTTGGTTTTACTTATGAATTATATCCATTTATTACTCTGGGAAATGTAAGAAACACACATAAGCCAACCTCCCAACCCAAGACCATAAAACTCAAGCTATTACTCACATAAATCTCTTCTCTCCTTACCCACAGAGGTAAAAACCAAGACCTTCTACTTTCCAGGATGATTCAGTTGGTGGGAGTGCATCCACTTCGTGAAGTCAAGCACAGACTTTGAAAGGAAAGGGAGAGCTTACAGTTAGATGTCCCGCTGCCCACTCATCTCACAAACAGTGGGGTCCAGAGGGGGCTTTCACACATGGCCAGCAAGTATTCTAACAACAGTCCTGTTCCTGCTGCTCACACTTATGCCCCTTGCCCCAGCTGCTGCTCCCTTGAGAGTCCCTCCTATTTTTCCATCTTCAGATTACACATATGAGAGAAAACATTGTCCTTCTGGGTTATGGAAGCTTGTCTCCCACATCAGGTCAGTCAAACTTGAGTATCATAATTTTCTCATTGCTCAAGAATGGCACCTCTTCCTACTGAGGTTTTGTTGTTGTTGTTGTTGTTCCAAACAAAAAATGAATGTGAACACTAGCATAATAAAAAGAGCCATTGATGAATCTGTTTATATGCTGTCTATTCATAAATCTCATAGCCAAGTGATTGACTGTTTGGTTATAAGGGACTCTCTGGCACAAAATTGGTTATACCTGACTCAGCTTCATCGCACATTGTCACAAATCATGCACATATTTTTTTGACTTACATGTCCAAGTAATTCATGTGTTTATTTGCGCATATAATTACGGATGGAATGAGTTCATATTGTATCATTACAAAGAATTACGGCACACAAATTTTGATGTGCATATGACCTAAAGAGGGGTTCTTTTGAGTTCTACTAGTTTGGACAACATGTGTGTGTAGCAGGAAGCACGGTTATCATCCTTGGGCTGTAACACAAGCTCCTCATTGACCTTTCCTTTGAGTTATTGATCTAGATGCGAATACGCCCCTTCACTCTCTTACAACAACATTAGTAACCTTGAAGGCCAACAGAAGAGCTGGGAACAAGTAGTTATCAGTCACACACATTCCCAACCCGCCAGCATCACCAGGTCAATGATCATTTGATAAAAATAAAACTCACTGGATATAGTTGGAACAGTCACGGCCCAAACCATCTAACTCCATAGCTCTCAACCTGTGAATGACTCCTTTGGGGGTCAAATGACCTTTTCAAGAGGATTCTTTCGCAGGGATTGCCTAAGACCATCTCCATATCAGATTACGACTCATAAAAGAAGCAAACTTACAGTTATGAATAACTGTAGTAACAATAATAGTAATAATAATAATTATTATAATAATAATAAATTTAGTGGCTGGCAGTCACCACGGCATGAGAAGCTGTATTAAAAGGTCAAAGCATTAGGAAGGTTAAGAACCACTGATCCAACTCATTCTTAATAATGGTTCCTTTCTTTTAAAAAAGTGACCCCACCAACCATCCGGTAGCAGAGCATTCTTAGTACATGGCCTGTCACCATGGACCACCCTGCATTTAAAGCTTAGGTCCCACTTTTCCCATGTGGACATCAGTTAGGAAGATGAGAGAACAGGTGTTGCATGCCATCCCTAACTGGCTGTATTTAAGAAGTCATTTCAAATACGATCACATCCACATAACAGAATGACGTTAGTGCCTGAGGACCTACCGACCTAATACTCGTCACTCATAGAAATGCCCATGTCCTTCGTCGTCATATTTATTCCATAAAACTCAGTGAACACAGACTAAGCATGTTCAGCATTATAGACTATGTGGTCCACACTTGGTCTATCACATACTTATAGAATTATCCATCCTCCTTACTACAACTAACAGTACTACCCCTCCTGAATGCCCACAGGGATACCTTGATGCACCTATGCATGTGTGTCTGTGTATCTAGGGGTCTTACATACCTACGGATGGGCTGTTATTGGTATAGTATAGGGGAAGTCAGCATTAACAAGTGACTGACAGCTGTTGCTTCCCAGTGTGCTCTCCTAACTGACCCTTAGGTAACATCTGTATGTTCCTCACATACTCCTACAGGCCTGACTTGAGAGCCACCGGAGCCCACGAGGCAGATCCCACTCCAGCCTGCATTTCTATCAGGAACTTCACCCCCCACAACCCACCAACTGTGTGTGTTCTTCATACACTTCAGCTAAGGGTATAACCAAAAGTATCGATGCGTACGCCGCCGAACGACTCATCACCGATCCAAGGTCAATGCATTTCCCACATTTATTTGTCTGTATGTTACTGTTTGTGCATAATTTATTGGTTTTGTTTTCTCATTCAGAGTTTCTCTGATTAAAAACCTTAGTGCCCATGAATCATGAAAATCTAAAAACAAATTTTTTTTCACTACTGCAGCAAGCGATTTCCAGGCTCATGTCCAGGAAGCAGGTAAATAAGATCTCTTCGTAATTAGACCTAAGGCCTGAACATATAGATTAATTAGTCATGCTGCCTCCTACCTTTCCTCTGCTCATGATTCATTCACCCTCCGCCTATAGACAGTGGAGCAAAGGGGTATACCTCAGACTCCCCAAGCGGAGACCACAGACAGCACCCGGCTCATGTTAGGGACCTCCTGCGCACTGTTTAAAAATTTAGATCAGATCCTACTGATAGGTAAACGTGTTGCAAACCTTAACAACAACAAAAGAAGAGAGTTTAATGAGTGCAACACCCCAGCCTTGTCTTTAGAGGACCTGGGCTATGCTAAAATCACTGAATCTCAGTCCCCAGCAACCGCAGAAGCCTGGCAGTTGTGTTTACTTTTCTTTTGTTTTGCATTTATACTTGAAAGATAAAATTGTGCACATAAAGTGTGTGCACATGATGTTTTCAAGGACTTAGACACCACAGAATGACTAATTCTAGCTGGTTGATGTCTGAATTACCTGATTGTCACTTCTGTGTTAAACACTCTTCACATCTGCAATCATGGCTTCTTTTTTTGTTTTTTTTTTTTAATTTGGGTTTGTTTTGATTTTTTGTTTTTTATTCTGTACCTACCTGCTTTTGGTTTGGGGACTTTTATTTTTTCAAGACAAGATCTCATTATGTAACCCAGGATGGCATCAAACTCAGAGCAATCCTCCTGCCTCAGTTTCTCAATGACAGGGAGCCTCATGCCTGGCTAACCTTGGATTTCATGCCTATTGGCAGCTGTCATTCACCCTTTTGATGTAAGCCCATGGATGGCACAAATCACTCAACACATCAGAACCCAAACACTGTACTTACATGAATCCCTTTACTCCGGGCCTACAGGGGTAACAGCCAAGAGCCTCAGTACAGACAGGAACCGTCAGGTGCACGCCATTGAATCTGTGGAGTAAATAAACCCCATTAGTAAGCTGGAATAACCTTTACTAAAGGCTGGCAAACATTTTAGAAGTAATTAACATATTTGGTACAAATTTTGGAGAACTTTAATTTTATAAAATACAGGCTTTAGAAAATTCAAGGAGCAATACAGCCTTGGGCCCTCATTCTAATATCTTAGTCTCTGTGTACTGAATCTAGCAAAATCCCAGATTTTACACATGCCCATGATTAGCTAAAGACTGGCTCTGATCTTATTTATTGGGCTCTCCAATTAGGAATTTATGTGACATAATTTAAAACTCCCTTATATGAAGATCCTAGCCTATAATAAATATTTTATTGTATTATATTATATTATATTAATATTATATACTATAACTTATATGTATTATATATATGTGAGGGTATAGATAATATGAAGAAAGGAGAACAAGATTAAATAATAAAACCACTAAAAAGCATACTAATGAGTTCAAGTAAGTCCTTTGAATACGCTCTCAATAGCTAACATAGCTTCAATTCAAAATAAGTCCTGAAAGGGGCAGTGTCCACATAGGATTCCATGCGGGGCTGCTACCTTCCTGGGAGATCTGAATTTGAAATTAAGTTACATTGTGTGGATATTCCTTTAAGCAGCAGTTCTTTGTAACTACAAGAAAATTTAGGTTGTTTTATTCTTTAAGCATGCATTTTAGATGGATGTTTAAAATAATCATAGTCTTGAAATTGCTGAGAATTCTGATTCATTGCCCCTGAATCTCAAAGAGTAACACGGCCAGGAATTTGAAAACAAAGAAAATTGCTTTCTTCGCTCTATGTCACAATTCTAAAATGTATCACTGTGGCTGAGTAAATATTGTAATAAATAAGTAAATAAGTCTAATCAATCTACACGCTTATTCGGTAATCCGTAGCTAAATTAGGAATTTTAGATGTAAATCTCATTTCAATTAGAACACTCACAATCCGAATGCTCAGTGTGGCTAGTGACCACTCTACGGACAGTGCATGACTGAAGGCTAACTTCTCAAAGAAACAGGGATTTATTTACATTATATCTGCCTACCTAGCTATCTACCTATCTTTCACTCTATCTCCATCTCTGTCTCCTCCTTCCCTCCCTTCCTCCCTCCGGGATCTCACTATACAGTCCAGGCTAGCCTTGAACACACTTTGTTTATGCCTCAGTTTCTTGCTGAAATTACTGAGATGTATCAATATACTAACACTCTTTTTCTTTTTTTTTTTTTTTTTTTTTTTGAGAAAATGTCTTCCTTTGTAGTTCATGATAGCCTCGAATTTGTGGACAACCATCCTGCCTCAGCTTCAAAAATGCTGGGATTCTCTGCGTGACCTACCATTCCCAGCTCTCAGGCACCCCTGTTGGTAATACAGGGATTTCATGCTCACCACTGGCCCATGTTTACCCCCTTTCCCTTAGTCTGCCTAGAAGTCAATGTGAACACGTTATTATGAACGTCACCAGTGGGTTAAATCAACAGTGGTATAAAAGTAATGTGGATTATTGAAATGTTGGCCACAAATAAAGTGGTCTAATTATGTGTTAATGGCACTGAATGGTGTTGAAGTGAATTGAGGTCTTCCATTTATGCGTTACATTTCTATTGATCTGAGTTAATCGGAAATTATCACAATATCATCTTTGTGCCACAGGCAGACTCCAGTGCTTTACTTTGTGGTGCTAGGGATGGAGCCCAGGATCACACCTGTGCTAAACAAGTATCCTCTCACTGAGAGGCATCCCCAGGCCTTCGGTATTCGCTCATCATTGTTGATTACCATTGGTTGTGTTGTATACAACCTAAATATAATTGTATAGTTTACAAAAATACAATACGATACATGCAAAAAATGTAGTATACAATAATTAGTCTAGATTGATAATCATTGTTGAAACTAGTCTGTAATATTAAGAATCCACTCAAAATGGCCACTTACCACACAAGTTACAAGTCTGACAATACCTTCTTCATTCTTGCCCATTAAGAAACATAAGTCTTCCATATTAGAGACATGTTCACATAGACTATGGGGTATGGAATGAAGGAAACGTTGAGAAGTTAATAAAAGAAATAAATGTATGAATCAAAGACATTTTACCAGTACAACGCAGCTGTACAGAACTCTGTTACTCATAATACTTCTTCGTAACAATTCAGTAGTTAAGCTTCCGTTAATATTCATTTACGTAAACTATGTGTTTATTCATTCATCTTTAGAATTCTTAAAACTCCAATGAACCAACCACCGAGTACAACTAGTGAAAAACCACCAGCCGCAGAGGGTTATTAAATTTTAAATTAATAAAAAGTTAACCAAAAGAGAAATCTCATTCCTCATATTCACATTTCAAGTGTTCAACAGCCCTGTGAGTCAAACAACCACATCAGACATTCCCCACTCTGCACAAAGACCCGTGGGCCAGGACTAGAATCTGCCCTTCATCCCTGTCATAGACCGGCACTTTGCTAATGAGCTTAATCAGACTGCTCATGAGCTTGAGTCACAATACACTGTCATCTTCTGCTCATGCTGATTCTCTTTCATTTGATTTGCTGATTTCTATCTTTCAAAAGATTTATTTTTTTCTTTATTATTTATTTGCACGCGCGCATGTATGTGTGTGTGTGTGCATGCACGCGTGCGCCAAGCGTGTGTGCAAATGCCCTTGTTGGTCAGAAAAGAAAAGGTATTATGGGCCCCTGGAACTGGAGCTACAGGTAATTGTGAGATGCCGCACCCGGGTGCTGGGATCCGAACAGGAAGCTCTCCTAACCACTGAGCCGTCTCTACAGCCCCAAGAGCTGACGTTGCCTAAGGAAATGCTAGTGAGCATGCGCCACTGGTGCAAGCAGCATCCTAGACGGGCACTGCCTTCATCCCCTTCTTCTCACTCCTCACTCAAAGAATAAACCCCTAGAACTTCATTTATGAACAATGGTCTGAACAAATCCTGTAATGTACACAAGAAAACCCGAAACAGCTGGTTGAGAGAATGGAACGAGCCGGTTGTTCCGAGCATATTACTGAGTTAAAATCATTCCATGTTCGTGCCATTCTCACCAACAGTCCAGGTTCGGGGCTTTGAATTCCTGTATGCACTTACGGGATTATTTACTTTTAGTACTGAAACGAACATGCAACACCCCGTCATGTTTGTGTGGCTACAAGCACGCTGGCTACTTCCTCAACACACTTGAAAGGACCTCTGAGGTACATAGTTAGAATCACAATACTAGGGTGAGAAATGTCTTACCGTTCTTTAATCTGGTCTTCGGGTGTCTGTCACAAGAGCATCTGTGAAGTCTAGCCCCTCCCTGATGGGACTCCGGGGGCACGGTTTACAGTGTTCCTTTCATAAGACACTAGCATCCCGCCCATGACTAGATGCTAACAGAGATGACTGAGATGCTGACAGGTGCCCTGCGAGTCTTGACTGACCTGGGTCTGGTTTGTTCCTACCAAGGTAGCTGCTCTCTTGGTCCTGACCTAGAAGCAAGTTATATCCAACTGTATTGAGCAGGTGAGACCCAGAGGCAGCAACTCTAAAACAAAATGGACCTTGGAGGAGCAACAGAAAAAAAAGCATCAGAGCCGTAACCCAGGCAGTTTCCGACAGAGAGGTGAGGTGTTGGGTGTAAGAAAGCCAGTAGCCTTTGGAGCAAATGAGCAGGCAGCTTGGCCATTGGGAGAAGGCTACCAGCTGCCGACTAGGGAAGATATTTGGTTCTAACACCTTGAAGAACGGGGTTACTGAGCCTGCTTCTGGTCCAGTGAAGTTAAATTCATATTCAAAATGGGAACTGAGGCAACATAAAACTTCATTTTATTATCTTTGCCCTATTTTTGCCCTCTTGGCTTAATTGCTGATTTGTTTTTCATTAACTTGCTTACTTATTTATGAAGTCCCTTGAACTCTAACGATTTTAAAACATGAAGACGGGGTCTGCAGAGTTATCTCAGGGTTAAGAGCATTTGTTGCTCTTGCAGATGAACTGGACTCAGTTCCCAGGAACCACTTGGTGGCTCACAAACATCAGTAAGTCCAGTTTTGGGGATCAGACTTTCATGGGCTCCAAGCACGCAAACAAGTACACATTCACACACGCAGCCAAAACACTCATACACGCAGAATAAAATTTAAAACTGTCTGAAAACATGAAGACATCAACTCTCACTTACATTTTATGTACCTTCTGTCTTCAAATAAGAGACAGAGGGAAAAAATAGAAATCATGAAACACCACCTTTGGACCCCATCCTTCCACATGCAAAGGCCTATCATATCTGAAACGGCATGTTTCATACACTGGCGGGCGTCTGGGCACAGCGCACACGTTAACAGATGCCAGGGGCAAGGCGCTTTTGCCTGTGTCTCTCACATTGGGAGAGCTGTGTAATTCTAATCTCAGGCCATGGTGTATTATACTCATCAGCCCATTCTTTCCGTTTTATATGTCCATCCATTTTTTAAAAACTATCGACAAACATACACAAACACACCACGATGAAATAGCATGTACCATGTAACAATAAGAACCACATGATACGTGTGTGCGCGCGCGTGTGTGTGTGTGTGAGGACATAAGCATGAACACAGGTCCTACGTGTGCTCATTTTCTGCAGGTGCGTATGGGCGCATGCATGCTCAGGCCAGGAACCAAACTCGAGTACTGTTCCTCAAGCACTGTCCTTGCTGCTCTGTGATGCAGGGTCTCTCACTGGCTTGGAACTCCTCAGGTAAGCTAGGATGGCTGGCCAGAGAACCTCAGAGACCTTCCGTCTCTGCCCCCCCAGCACTGAGAGTAAAAGCACGCCATTATGCTCAGCTTCTTGTATATGGGCACCATGAGATCAAATGCAAGCCCTTGTGTTTATACGACAAGAACATTACCAATTGAGCCATCACTTCAGCCTGAGATATTCCATTTTTCTTTGCTGTTTTCCACACAGGGAACAGCCTGCTATATTATTTCTAACTTGGTAATTATTATGCCTAATTGGATTAATTACCCTTGGTTCATGACAGTCTCATCGCTGACTAGGGTTCTGACCATCTTTGATTTTATTTACAAACTCATTCATGTTTAATAATGCAATAAACACCCATCAGCAAGTTCAAAGTGACGAAACTAGCCATTACTCACATTGTTGGCCCATGGCTCGTTGCCCACAGCGGTCACTGCCAAGGTCTCCACCAGCAGGCCAGCCTCCGTTCATATCAGGGCCTCCATTCTGCGGAACACAAGGCAGATATTAAACAGCATGAAGTAGAAAGACTTCCTTCATGGCCACTAGTGAGCATGGCAGCTAATCTTAATCTCGGATCACGATACTGGCCCCATCATGTATGTATTCATTCATTCATTCATTCATTCCCTCATTCATATCCATCGTTCTAATGAGTATATATGAATTCACCTCCCAAAAGTACTAAAGCAGCTTGATGGTGGTGGCACACGCCTTTAATCCCAGCACTAGGGAGGCAGAGGCAGGCGGATATCTGTGAGTTCGAGGCCAGCCTGGTCTACAGAGTGAGTTCTGGGACAGCCAGAGTTACAACAGAGAAACCCTGTCTCCAAAAACCAAATTAAAGAAAAGAAAAGAACTAAAGCAAATCTTTTGTAAACATTGATCCTTAACACTTCCTGTCCACAAAGGAAACAGCAGACACACTCTTCCAAACAGACCCACGTACAGAGTTGGAGACATAGCCATCTTTCATTCTAGATACAGTCTCATCATTATTGCCTGTTCATCCTCCCATTATGTTCATACATTTTTAAATACAATAAACACAGATGAACTGAGCACTAACCCAGAGCAGGTATCTCAGTACATCCCAATGATTCTTAACACAGAGAGGTAAAACCCTAGTTTGTAAACGCTTACAATTGTACATAAAAATTAACCTTCGAGTCAGAAGACATTGTCGGTGTCCCACTCTTGGGCTCCTTTCATCTTGCTATTATTTCTTTACTTATTAAATTCCTTTTTAACTGCAGACCGAGTACACGCAATGTCACTGACCGTCCCAGGACCACTGACAGCCCTGCACACCTGAGGGCCGTCCTCCTCACAGCCCAAAGGCAACAGTTGCCGGGTTTGGTCCCTTAATAACGTCCCCCAGACTCAGAGTAGAACAGCAGTTAATACAGGTCAGTGGGTGTGAAGAACAGGAGTCGGTCAGAGATTACAGTTCGTGTTTGGAGGAACATTAAGTTCTCAATGGCTAGCGTACAGAGCGGCAACTCTAGTTAACAGATGTGTGTGCTTAGAATTAACACAGAATGTCCATGTTAGAGTCTCCTCCCACACATAAGCAGTGCAGTGTGGGGTACTGGACACAAAGCATCAAAGCTCAAATACATCCAATTTTTATTTGTCAATTAAACCGCCTTAAAACAGGACAGAGAGAAAACGTCTCCTCACCGATCTCTGTATGATGCTCTTTAATGTATGCATAATTAATTTAATTTATGCATAATTTGCTTTATACATAACTTTACACCACCCCCTTCCTGAGGGAAGGCTAACCAGGCCTGACACCTGAACAGAGTGGCCAGGTGATCGGGAGAGAAGGGAAGAAACTGGCTGCTGGGCCCCTTTGCTCATGAATGTCAGGCTAGCCGACCTGGGTTTTTGCTCATGAATGTCAGGCTAGCCGACCTGGGTCAGTCTGGGTTTATTTGAAGGACTCTCATAGCTCCTGGATCCAAGGCAGGTGGACATTATTTCTTGTTCTTTTCTAAATTTTAATAATAAAATTAACAGCCCCAAAGCATTCTGAGCTGTTTGTATGTTACCCCACATGTAACCCCTGTCCTCGGTTCACAGCCCCCCACATTCATCCTCAGGCCTTATTTTATTTAGTATTAGAACCACTGAGGACTGACCACACATAGCCCCCACTCTCTCGCCCCCATTAACCTGCTGGTTCTCCCAAACACCTAACAATGGCTCTTCCTTTTATACATGTAACATTTAAATACATGTATGTTCTCGAAATGTGTTTTTCAAGAGCCCACAGTCTGCTGGAGACACACCGCTTGACTTTAGGGCACACCCACCCAGGACTTGAACCCAGACCCTCACACACGCTTGCTGCTTCTACCTATAATCAGAGTCATGAGGCAGGAGTGGTCACAGAAATACACGCACTATGATGCCCACCCCCAAATTCAGCCTCAATTTCTAACTAGCTGGGTAACATCACTAAAACTGACAAGCCCCTCTGTGACTCTCTGAACCCAGTTCCCCATCCACAAGACATTCACAGCACTGCTCCCTGAGCAAAGTTAAGCATTCTCTTCAAACCCAGGTAGAAGCCCTCCCATGACATCTCTGAGCCCCTTGTCCAAATCTTTGCTCCTGCAGCTGCAGCAGCGCCCGAGCGATGGTGATAGACAGACAGACAAACCAGGTTCCACCCCAGCAGGCACTCATGAGCTGTGTAACTGCAGAGACGTGACCTGGTCTCTCTGTCTTAGGCCCCAGACTCGCAGGATTTGTAGAGGACAGGAACACCTTCCTGGGTCCAACACGGTGAAGGGTTACCAACCGATCGATGGACCAGGTGGACTGATGGACGGACTGACAGACCGATCCTCAAAGCCACGCCTGCCCTATGCACAACCTGTCAGGCAGCCCCACACCACACACCTCTCTGCAAAAATAGTCTCCTGAAGTTTAGGAAATCAAACTCAATCCATGCTCAGACCTAGCCCTGGGTTTCAGGAAGAATGAACCTTAGGCTGGACAACACTGGCAGCTGTTCCTCTGAGGTCAAGATAACATAGTTAAAAGAAGAAATCCACCCAAAGAAATCCACACTGTAGTTAATGAGTTGATCTCTGGGAGTGTGTGCTATCGGATTCATTGCCGTGTTTTGTTTACATCCGTTTTTCTCTAGACAAGGTCTCCTGAAAACCCAGGCTGGCCTGAGGATAGTATTGAACTCCTGACCACCCTACTCCCACCTCTCTGAGTGCTGGGATTGGAGCACTGTACCACCACACCGGCTATTATGCAATGCTGCGGTTTCGAACCCGGGCTTCCTGGATGCATTCTACCAGCTGAGCTACATCCCCAGCCTGGCTCTGCCTGACATTCTTCAAGCTCAAATTGTTCCCCTCTAAACCAAAGGGAGCCCCCACTAACCAAGCCCAGCCAGTTCCATCCTCTCCCCTCCCAGAACAGGGCCTCAGACGGCGGTGTGAGAGTCCCCCCGTGAGGCCCCAGGGGTCATCAGCACCTGCGCCCAGCGCAGAATACGCACAGCACACGTTAGCATACATTATTTCATTTCACTCCCACAACAGTCCTGTCAATTAGACGTAATCGTCATAATTAGCCAATAGTTACTGAATGCAGACACTGTACCGATCACCCTGCAGCCTGCTGTGCACGCACGGACATTCCTTGGGCGTGGATGCGCCTCGGCAGCAGACATCCTCTCTCCCATTCTGCTCCAGACAATAGGTCTAGATGCTGAGAACAGGGCAAACCCTCTGAGAACGATCAGCCCTGCGAGGAAAGAAAGCACTCAGGCTAAACAGGCACGGGGTGTGGGGCTGACACACTAACTAGTACCGTGGTGGGGGGAGGGGGAAGAAAGCAGATATAAGGGGAGAAAGCCCCACTGAGATGGTGAGATTTGGCCAAAGATACTAGAAATCCTAATTTACCCATTGGCAAATTGAGCCTCAGAGAGGTTAAGTGACTTGCAAGTGGTCACACAGCAGGGGAGAGGCAGAAGTAAGCAGTGACTACTCCCTGTGGGTGATGATTCTTACCAACACTATAAACCCTATCTTGGCAGTTATAACGATTGTAAGGAAATTAAAATATTATGTTTTAAAACATCTTTTGGGGGGCAGAAGGGTTTCACGTTTCTGAAGCCACCTCAACTGGCTTCAGACTCACTCTGTGGACAAAGGTGAGCTTGAACATCTGATCTTCCTGCTTTGATCTCCTGAGAGTTGAGATTGCAGGCCTGTGCTTCCAGGATGCCCAAGTTTACAAGGTGCTGGGTATCAAACTTGAGGCTCTGTGAATGCTAGGCAAGCATCCTACCAACTGAACTACAGCCTTAGCCCCTTTTCAACTTGACCTATTCAGTTTGATTATTTCAAACTGCGTATGTGTGTGTTTGCAGCTGCCTGCCGAGCGCAGGAGAGGGTGTTGGATGTATTCGGGGCTGGAGTAAGTGGAAACCGCCTGATGTGGGTTCTGGGAACTGAACTTGCATCCTCTGAAAGAGCAGGCAGCACTCTGAACTGTGCCATCTTCCCGGCCCTGCAAGTCACTTCAAATGTCTTTGTGGTGCACACCTTTAATCCCGACACTTAGGAAGCGGAGGTGGGTGGACCTTCGTGAGTGTGAGGCAAGCCTGGTCTACCTAGGGAGTTCCAGGACAGCTAGGGCTACACAGTAAGACCCTGCCTCAAAAGAATTTAAAAAAATAGGCACTTTGGGCATTTCTATGCTACAACTGGGTAAACTGAGGCATTAGAGTTAATGCACATACAGAATGCTTGATGACAGAGCCTGACATAGCCTGGCCCGTGGGCAGCTTTTAAAACTCTAGCTGCTAAGCTGAACCCAGTTCTGCAGAGAGGCCATTCTTAAGAGTCTCTGCGCTCCTTGCCTCGCACCCCCTCGGGCGGGGGAACCATTTTTTATACCTGCTCCATTTGCATTCAGTCAGAATAGGAAATGCTGGAAAACTCACTTGCTCGATTCTCCCTCGGGATGCCGGAGTACGTGTGGCCCCTGCTTGCGTGATAATTACAGATAGAGCACACTTGAGAAGATGTTGCTTAGAAAATAAACTAAAATTCAATTGGATGAGAAGTTGAGCCCCAAAGGGTGAGCCTGACATGAGGGGGTGCTAAGGAACACGCAGATATTTTTTCAGGTGTGGCCATAGAGGCAAGGTAGTCTGGGAGGCGTGTAGATTTAGAGAGAAAAAATAAAAAATAAAAAGTAAAAAGAGGCTGGGTCTCATCTGCCCCCCCCCCGTATGACTTGGGGGACAGTCTTTTACCATCTCTAAACCTCAGTTTCTTCTCCCTTTGATTGACAGTGGAAAATGCCATCGAGGAGGGTGGCTGTGATGATCTAGCATAGATAAAAGAACACCAAGTTCAAGAGGAGGGCTGAGCGTGAGGCCAGGGCTCTGGGCTTAGTCATCCAGGAGAGCCGGTGGAGAGGCAGCAGCCTGCTGTTCCCAGCACACGTGAGAGCAGCAGGGACTGAGAGCTGCCAGTGAGTAGCTCCAGCACCATAGCTGGGACTGGGTCCTCGTGACCTGGTCGGCCACCTGTTATCTCAGAACCACCTGAGTCGGTCGATACATTCGGAGGCTGAACAGAAGGCAGAAGCTTCACCAGCAGACTGCTAGAGGAAACTTCTCCTGGAAGAGCCAGGGAGCCTTTGATCTTGGTGAGAAACTGCCTTTTCTGTCTCCCCCATCTATCGGTCTCTCATCTATAGGGAAGCCTGCTGGCCTGTGTTTATCTAGCCCCCATCTCACTCGCATTTATCATCCACACAGCCGCCTTGCTTGGGCACTCAGGCATCTTCACGCAGGAACCTACCCATCCATCAGACTGACCCTCCATCCCTCCACCTCTCTGTTTTGCAAAGGAATCAGACGGACCTGGGTTGGAGCCCCGGGTCCTGCTAACTAGCCGATCTTGGGCAAATCCTTGACCCCTCATCATCTCTCATCGATAAAATAATGAGCAATCAGATGGAGCTGGGACGGAGATTTAAAAGGGGAGTGGGCAGTCCAGTGTTTGGTCTCAGCAAACTGTTGTGAAATGTTCGCTCTCTCTGTTTCTGCTACTGGGCTGGGATAGATAAGAGGAGAAAATCCACGGCATTTTGCACGACATGTGGGGACGATGTTTTAGAACTACCTGGGATGTTTTGGCCGTGGCCTGAGTACCTTGGGGAGTGGTCTGTCCTGGACACACAGCATAGGATGCCACCTAGTGGGCCAGCAACCTGTGGGGTCCCTTGACCTGGCCCCCTGGACTGCAGGCTGCCCTTCTTGAGATGTGGTGCACACTCTATCTAAATCACTCAGGGGCCCTGGCCTGCCAGGCTCCTTTTGTTTATGGACGATGGCCAGCTCTGTCTTGTCTATCCAGTCCAACTCTTTTAGAGGTTTCCGGGAAAAACGGATAATTCAAATAACAGCTGTTGGCTGCCGTGTCTGTTTTTCGTTTGATATGGGGCTGGGGGATATGCGTATACCTGTTTCTGACTTGCTCTGTGGCCCTGGGAGGCACCCAGGATTGGCCCCATTCTCAGAGAAGACAACTGAGGCTTGCTAAGGTTGTATTTGGTTAAAGCTCTGAATCTCAAGCTGTACTTACCTTTGAGAACCCCACAGGCCCCTTGAAAGTGCAGGAAGTACTTGGACAGAGATCTGAATAAGCCAATCATAAAAGAAATTTATGAGTCCCTCACAAAGATGTGGACACTGCACAGGTTAGACAGCAGAAAGGAAAAGCTGTTAATTTTTTAATTGTGATAATGGTGTGACGCATGTTTTTAGAAAAACTGTGGTAATGAATATCATCTTTATGTTTTCATGAAGGAAGACAGCCTTCTTCTAGAGATAAACATTCTACGGTCCTCAGAAGAGACAATATGATCTCTAGAATTAGCTTCAAAACAGCCCAAAGATGGGGGTTGGGGCAGTGGAAATAGAGGGAGGGTCTAGGGGTCGGATGAAGCAAAGAATGAACGGATTCGGTGGACACGACACTTCGATGATGACATACCAAAGTTAAAACTGTGGTGTTCAAAGAGCACATTTTCTGAGTTTGTGTTGCCTAAAAGAAATCCCCATCATAAAGGCTGGCTTTCTTTTTAATCAACAAGTAAAAATGAAGAATAGGAAGTGAGTGGGTAGGCATGTGGGGGGCATTTAAAAGCTCAGAGGGGGCTTTGGGTCCAAGTTAAGTCTAGCAGAGTGTCATGGGGCTGGTTCACAGGGCACAAATGTCTCTAGGGGCATAGGGACTGAAGAGGCATTTACTGCAAATCGGGAGGGGGGGCTGGAGAGAAAGTGTCAGTGTTGGGGGTGGGGGGCACTTCAGAACCAGGCACCCACCAGATGCACACCATCTAAGTCCCTGCTGGCCTTCCTGCACCCCCATGCCCTCCCCTTGCTCTAAAGACCCCACAGCATCTCTCCTTAAGGCAGAACCAGCAGCCTGTGTACCTCCCTGCTGGGACACTGTGCCAAATTGGTTAAGAGAACAGTACTGTCACCTGTCAGACACACTGAGGAACCAGCTCAGCCACACTACCTAGTTTTTCCATTTTGTTTTTGTTTTATTTTTAATTAAGCCTTTTTGGAAAGCTAAGAATTGATGCTTTTCCCCTAAAACTGCGTGCCAAGCTGGCTCAGCTGCTCCCAGTCTCACTCACTTTGCTTTCAGTCACAGGACAGCAAACTGACTCACCTTGAGACCCCAAGACCGCCTGGTCCACTACCCCATAATGACTCTCCACACAGTTCCCAGAGCCCCACTTTTCTGGCCCTCCTGCAGCAGCCAGAGGCTCTGGCCCCGTCTTCAATCTTCCCCAGGGTTTCTTGGGCGCCTGGCCACTGCGCACTGCCTGCAAGCTCTCTCCCTCATCTTTTATTCCTCACTCTGGGAAGCAGACACCGGACAGCTCCGACCCTCAGCGGCTTGCCCGCCCGCCGCAGCTCCTGCAGCAGTGCAGCACAGACTCTGTGAGAGAGGGGCGCAGTCTGAAGCCACCCTGGGACACTTTCGCCCCCCACCCGCCTGACAGCCGCCCCGCGCCCGCCTGCCTCCTCTGCATTTGCCGCAATTAAAAACGCCGCTGCAGAAAGGAAAAGTGCGGGTCCGTTTTTCGCGTCTCCCCCTCCTCATTTAAGGATGCAAACACTGTAGCCCAGGCAGCCCCCTTGTGGCACTTGGGGGCGCCACAGACTCTTGGCTGGTGTCTGAAGATTTTCAGACTACTTCCACTGCACCGTGAGTTGGCACAAATCTTAAGCGATCCAACTCCTATCCGACGCAGAACTCTGCTTTCTGCTTCTCTTTCTTGGGGGCACCTCTCCCCTCTCCTCTCCCCATCGGCCCCTCCCTCTGAAGAAAGGAAAGCAGCCTGAGTTCTCCTGTTGAATACAGCTCTGAGGAGCAGACAGGTGTCTGAAAACCTTAGCTGGAACCAGAAAAGGTTGTGGGAGTGGGATCCTCTCTGAAAATGATGTTTGCTTCCCCTCTCTATAACACAGAAGTGGAATTGTCTCTTAGAATGACGTTTGGTTTCCATTTCTCTCTCACAGAAGGCAAATTGAGATGAGAGGAAGTTTAGGGTCCCAGTTTGGGTCTGAGGAAGGGGACTGGGCCCCCTCCCACCATGAGTGGTAAGTGTAGGGCACTTCCCTGAGGTGAGGGGGCTACCTTAGGAGGTCTCTGTTCCCAGGTTCAAGCCCCAGTCACTTACAGCTGACACTTTTTCACCAGGAAGCTCACCAGAGCTCCAGATCATTCTGTACTCTCTCACAGGCTGTCCACACTAATAAACCCCAACTCCCACCACCTCTATCTGCAATTTGCAAACAAATAGGACCCTCTCCTCATCAGGTTAATAATGTCATTTTCATAAGCCTCTGCTTATAGGTATTTACACCTAATTTTAAACCTGTCCTTCAAATGGATTGGGCCACGAAAAAGCTGAGATCTCAAGTACTGCTGGGAGGTGCTTATAGCTAATCAATCTGTCCTCTGACCACCCACCACCCCCCCCCAGCACTCGGCACAGCCTCGCTAGGCAGTCTTCAGCAGCAGGGTGTGGTGGGGAGCCTTGGAGAGCCTTGGGTTTCATCCTGGCCCAACCTCACACCAGCTGAGAGACGGTAAGTATGGGACTTGGCCTTTCTGTGCCTTGGTTTCTTCATCAATCCAATGTAGATCCTGAGGCTCCTATGTGTGCGATTCCCCAGGTAAGCTCTGGACAGACAGTCCAGCTCAGGAAGCCCAGAGGCTCCACAAATCCCAACCGGCATCACCCACCCGTGAGTGCATTGATGTGTGTGATAAATTATTCCCTGCTTGTTTTCTCCATCAGGATGATTGCAGTTCGAAGACAGGAAGCCGACTGACCGACCGACCGATCGACCGACCGACTGACTGACAGACCGAGCGATCGGCCGACCGGCCAACTGACATCATCACTTTGTCCCTAGCCCTGCTCTAGGGACCTAGGAGGTAAGTGTGCTGCAGTGTCTGGGAGTGTGAATGCGTGGAGAGTCAGCCATTCCCCACGGTCTGCAGGATGCCTGAGCCTGCTGGCCGCCCCTCCTAAACCTCCCTATCTTAATTGGCCCTTCAAATGAGTGACAGGGGAGAAATGTCTCCCTCTGTCCTTCTGCTTTCCCCAAACGTTGTCCTACACCATGCAAATGCTAGTAAAAGCAGATGTGGGCTCTGCCTGGCATTTCAGCTGCCTGCTACGCCTCCTATGCATTTGTGCATTCCCCAGGTTGAGGGCTGCCTCCGGCTGGCCTGATTTGTGCGATTAAGCTGGCAGAGAGGCCTCTGCCAGGAGATGTTGCAGCATGTATGCAGCGCGGGGTCTTGAAAGGCCAGGCTGTTTTCTTTCTGATGACACTTGTTACATGTCACCCTCCTCCTGGGTCCCACTGCTGCCTCCTCAAGCATTTATGAAGTGTCTGGTGGAGGCTAAGCTGCTCTTGTCTCCTCGGGTCCTCACTTCAAACCGGTGAGAGAAAAACTCTCATCTCCGTTTCCCAGGGAAAAAAAAAAAAAAAAAAAAAAACCCAAGACTCTGACAACTAAAGGGAATTGTGTGGTCTCACAGCTACAGAACGAGAGTAAAGCCTGGCTGCGCAGCTCCAGAGCCCCCCAGCCCTGTTGCAGCTGCTCCTGCAGCTCCCACTTCTGCAGGGCAACCAGAGCCGGCCAGGCAGCCACCGCTCCGTCAGAAAAAAAGCAGGAGGCTTTGCATTGAGAGGCTTCTCCCTAGCAACTGGCGAAGGGGCCATAAAAAAAAAAGAGAGAGAGAAAAACAGACAGAAAGGGGAAAAAAAATCAAGAGGGCTCAGAGCTGCTTAACAGCTAGAGACGGCAGCTGGCCCCACCCTGGAGGGGAGCACCACGCCCTCCCCTGGGCTTCTGGAAGAACAGCAGGGCAAAAGACTCTGTCCCAGGTGCAGAGGACCAAGGGAGAAGCACCCCAAGACAGGTGTAGAAGCCCCCAAACTTGTTCTCATGGTGGGTGGGGGTTTTGCTATTCAGCACAGCACAGGGAGGACCCTGAAGAGAGGGAGCTTGCCTCCTGTAAGGACCTGAGGGCCGAGGCACAAGCAGGCTGCTGTGAAGCCGCGGAGGCTGATGCAGAAGACAGGGGAGGGCTGAGCAGAGCGTCTCATTACGCGAGCCCCCAAGCAGGCTGCTGGGGAGAGGGAGCTCCCTGTTGCTGGAGGCACCCGAGCAGAGAGGCAGGCCGGTAGGTGATGGGGAGGCTACAGCAGGGTTCTCTAGCTGTCTGGCAGCCCAAAGAGATGGGCTTTTGAGATGCTCCCACGGTGCCGAGTCCTGAGCAACCAAGTGGGGCTGGTTGGACAGGAGCTGGCTGGGGTCAGGGCAAAGGTGCATGGCCTTTGCCATGGCCGTGCCAGGGGTTAAATGGCAAAGGCACACTGATAGTTTGGTGGAGTACTATTATCAAACTGAGGCATTGGGGGAGAGAGGTGCTGAGACTGGGGGTGAGTGGTTGGGGAAAGTGGGAGGTGGTAGGGGCTGTCCTGCAGCCAACTTCCTGTTAAGGGAGAGCCACTTGGGGTGTCCAGAGGTCTTCTCTACCTGATTTCAGGTCAAAGGGTACTGGTCTTAGTCATTCGAAAGGCAATAACATGGTCAAGAGGGTAAAGGGCACAGTAATTGAGGTCTGCCTGGTTGAGGTACTAGCTGGTCCCAGGAACAGCAGGCCACTCTTCTGAAGGCTGGGCCCGAGCCACAGAGTCAGGGAGCTACTGCGGTATGACCTGAATGGTCTGGGGGCTTGTGAGAGCACCCGACCCAGTGGTGGGACTAAGCAAGCCTGCACCAGTGAGGCTGCACACTGACGGGTGAAGCCCACGAAGCTACAGTTTAGGCCTAACTCCCTTGACCTATTATTCACGGGGGTTCACCAGGGGCTATGGGTGGCTGGGGCTTTTAGCAGAGGGACCTCTCAGCTAGACACACCTGCGGTCTGCGGTGTCTACAGGCGTCTCCTGCCGCCGTCGTTCGCAGTGTTTTCTCTCGGTATGTGTGTATTATGGGTGAGCGTGTACAGTCGTGGGACAGCTGCGAGGCTGGGAAAGGCTTCTTGCCTGTGAAATAACCAGGATGACCTGGCTAGACCTGGCTCAACATGTCCACGGAGAAAAATATTTCAAAAGGAGCAGGGGAAATTTTTTCAAAATGACAGAACGACTTGAGCAAAGTTCCCGTGGTTTCTGCTGCCTGACTGTCCAACTCCGAGCAACATGACGCGGGGGGCCTCAAGGTCGCTTAGCTGCTCTGACCCGCCAAGCGGGGGCAGCATCGTGTTGCAGGTGAGAGAGCTTGGAGGCCAGAGAGCCTGCCTGGCCACTTCTGGGTTAAGTCTGCCAAGGCTGGGGAGGCAGTTTGTACTCCCAGAGCAGTGGCGTTGGGCTGTTTTCGTTGGTGGTACTGTTGTTTTGCTGTTTTTGTCTATTAAAGGGTTTGTTTGGAGCTCTCGATGTGGACATTTGACATTTGGTGATGTGACATTAATGAGTGTCACCGCCCTTCCAGTATTATGGGGGAAAGGGCCCTGTGGGTACGGATCAGGAAGCCAGTGGCACACACACAATGCATACACACGCACATCCACAGGTTTGAGAATAAACATTTCTGATTGGACTCAGAAGTGATTCACTGTGAATTTGAAAAGTCACCCAAAGTCCAGCCCAGGAGCTGGGGTCACAGGACAAGCCCTTTAGCCCCTACTGGGTAGGGAGGGACACCACCCTACATCCGCTGATAATTCCTATTGCTCAAGGCACAGGGATGAAAAGTGGGCTTGCCTGAGTGGAGAAATGGGTTTCTGTGGACAGCAGGGTCACACACAGAAGAGACGTCTGCCTGACCAGTGAAGGAAACCAAACACTGAGGAGAGAGGCGCCTTTGTGCAGGCAACCAAGAAGGGTCCCTTCTGTGTAAGGGGCAACAGGCAAGTCACACTTCCCCGAACACCCAGCACACAGGAGGCTCAGTGAGACAGGGGCTGGGCTTTTCTGTGCCACTGGGAAGCTAAGCTTTGTGGGGGCTATCTGGAGACCCCCACCACTATTCCTCAGGAATGATCCCTGCCAAAGGCAGTAAAATAGGAGCCTTCAAAAGCTGCCTGGGAGCAATCTGACTTCTTATATTTATTTATATGAAAATAAGATATGCTCTCCACCAAACTACAGGAGACCCCAATTAAAAGCAGTGGGGTAGCCGGGCTGGCTCCAGGTGTTTGAGAAAGGCACGGGGGTCCCTTGGGAGGGTCTGCAAGGATGCAGGAGCTTCAGCAGGGGAGCCAGGAGGTTTTACGCATTCTGGGGGCTATTTTGATCGTTTGTTTGCTTCTGTCAGTCCCGTTCTCTGAAAAGACGCTGCTGCCTTAAAGAGAAGGGGCATGGGGGGCACCTGGCTGGGCTGGGCTGGCCTGGGGAGGACTGGGATTTTACTGGGTACCCTGCATATTGTTACTGCGCCAGATGATTTATTTGAGATATTTTCTCATTGACATCTCAATTGGTCTGTGTGAGAGAGATTATGGGTTTAAAAGAAAAGAAAAAAAAAAAAAAACGAAAGGAGGGAACCAAAGCACAGAGACGTTTGTGGGCTAGCCAAGGACACACAGCTTGAGTTTGTTCTGTAGCTGGATTGATGCTAAGGATGGATACCTGTGGTTTCTGAACTTACTCCCACACCAGGAAAGAAAGGATCCCCAAGCCACCTCACCCTACACACAGAGACCAAGTCCTTTGTCCCTAGAGGCAAGGCTAACTCAAAGACAGTTATGCCCAGCTCTGTATGTTCTACCCCCAGAACTACTGCTCCAGTCACTACCTGCTGTCTCCCTCTCCTAAACCCTGGGACCAGACGGCAAAAGACACGCTGAAAGACAGAGACAGCTGCAGCTAACGCCGCGGCATCCACTGACAGCAACCCCAGGAGGGTGGTGTATGTCTGTGTGTGCGCGCACATGCGTGTGCCAATGCACGTGCAGTATTTCGGCGCTTTGCACACTCACCAGCACCACACAGCAGGTGACATAGCTGTCCGCCCAGAGGGGTCTCAGAAGTCAGTTTCAGGAATCACAGAAGGGGCTTCTGGAAGGGACAAAAGAAAGCGGTGATTAACATCTGATCCCTTTTGTTAATTATTGGGAAGGGGGAGCCTTAGAATAGGAAATCCTATGGGTAAGGCACCACAGTTCCAGCGACCACGGTCGGGGAAACGTGGACACAGGTGGGGTACACGTCTAACTGTGAGTTTACTGTAAGGAGTGCATCAAGCTTGTTCGTCAGCCTAGGCACAACATGTCCAGCAGGGACATGGGAGCATGAAGAGAGTGCAAGTGTTGGGCCAGACCCATAAAGGACTTCTGTATCAGGCTTTTTCCTTTCCCTTTTTCTTTTCCCCTTGGACTAAACCCCAGAAGCTCTGAAAAGTCAGCCGGAGGATTGAAGGAGAGATGGTAACAAGGTCAAAATGGTATTTTAGAAAGACCACTCAGTGAAAATAAACCTGTGTAAACCGTTTACCTAGCTACTGCACCGTTAAGGAGTTGAAGTAAACACAGTCAGGGATGTGTTCACAAGCTTAGCTACCAGAATGTTCTCTGTGGCGTTATCAGCAATGGCAAAGAATGAAAACCGCTTAGGTCTTTTTAATCGGCCATCGGCTGAGCAGGATCACATTAATTAAAATGTGGGTGTGTGGCATGCCCTTCTCGCTGATCCGTGTAGATACCACCTTTATTTATGTATTCAGCGGGTTTATTTTTTAAATAATACGATGAACAGCGAGGAACCCCGTGACCCGCCCTGAGGAGTAGGATTTTGACCATTCGTCTATCTTTACACGTTCCCCAGCGGAGAGCGGTACAGCTGGGACTTTCAATAATAGAGTAGGGCGTAAGCCACGGAGTTGCATACATACGCCGGAATATTAAACAGCTCTTAAAAAGAAGGAAAGAGCCAGACCTATTGTCTCCTAATGGACCTCTGCATTTTACAAAGCACTAGATTAATCATGATCCTTTGTTCACAGACACTTTCCCATCATCGGCCCAAGGCAAACCGCCTTTTATTCTGCTAATGTATGCATTCATATATTCATTTGTGATAATGTCATAAATACTTGTGAGCTCGCTCCCCAAATCCAGAGCACGCAGCAATTACTTACACCTGCCAGGATAAAGGTCCCCAGAATTCAGGGTGGCAGTGAGGTGGTTAAATCAACTCCGGTGTGTGCGCGCGCTCCAGGATTACAAGGTGCTGGGCGTCATGAGAAAGGCTATGGATCTTTGTTATTGCCAAGCACATTCTGGAAGGGAGAAAAACAAGCTGATACAAAATGCAAAAGGAAAAACATCAGCTCTGAAATAGCCTCTGTACAAAAGAAGCGAAGTCATCCACTCTGGAGGTGTGTTTATAGACATATGCAAATGTACAGAAAAACCGCAGGAGGAGAATTACAGCAGCTAATTTGAGGAGGGGGCTAAGTGCCACATGCACTTTGATTTTTACCAACCACCATATTAATTAGCAATGCATTTCCTGTATAATTGCAATAAATATTTTATGCGGTGGTCTTTTTCCTACGGGTTTTTTCGTTTATTTGTTTAAGGTTGTTTTTTTTTTTATTGGCTTTTTAAAATAGATAAATAAATAGAATAAAAAGAATTTTTAAACATGCAAAGAGCTTTTTAACTGACAAATACGAATCAGTAATGCGTGCCCAAAGCAAGTTCCGCATTCACAGGGTACTCAAGGTTTATCTTTTCCTTTTCTTTCTTTAAAATTTTTATTTTATGTGTTCTGAAGCTGAAGCCCTGGCTCTGTGCAGCCTGTCAGTGACATGCAGCCGGCAGGTGTGAGCCTAAAGCTGTGACCTCACCAGCACAGTCTCCCACCCTTAGTCTGCAATGTACCCATGGGGAGCATTTTCCTTTTTGGTCCTTAAGAGGCCCAGAAAGCAAACGCACTGGCCCATGTTCTAGGGGATTAGCTGTATGGAATGAGAACTCCTGGGAATGTGACTTGAGATAGATGCTGGCAAAGGGGACGCGGGCCTCTAGAGAAATGCAGACACAGCAGCCCCAGTGTGTCAACGGAGGAGCCTGCTTGCTGGCAAAGAGCCGGGGCCCTGCTGTGAGCACTGACAGTGTGACTCTCATGCAGCGCACACCGTTACCGTGTGCCCTCAAAGTCTAACCCAGGCGGTTCTGGCACCAGAGTTACTAACCCATTTGGGTAATACGTGGCACGCTGAACTCCTCGGAAGACCCCCTTCTCTCCAAGGCACCCTGAGTCTTGCTTGCATACTCAGCTTCAGACCCAGCTAGAGAGGCCCCCTGCAGCTGTCACAGGCTGTCAGAATCTCAGCACACACACAGGGCTGAGTGTGTGATATGGATAATATGATTACACCCACATCTTCAGAGAAACACTTGAGGCTCAGAGACCCCCAGAACCAAAAAAAAAAAAAAAATTAACCCTTTCTAAACTCAGCAGTCTGAAATCTCAGACCTTTGTCTGGTCCTTGCAAAGTGACTTTTCCACTAGCTGGGTAACAGTCTCCTCTGAGGAAATGCAGACCAGTTTCCTGCCATGACTTTAGGCAGAAAAACAATCTGAGACAACAGTCTTCTGCCTTTGAGTTCAGCGCTCACCCACGTGTGCCACCTTTGAGGTTCTGTATTACGTCCACAGGGTTTGTGAAGTGGGCTCAGTACCTGTGAATACCTTGAGGTAACAGGCAAGGATTTCACAAATGTGAAATATTTTTGTGACAAAAAAAAGAAAAAAGAAAACCAGTATCTAGATGGAAACTCCCTGCACTCAGCCTGCAGTCTGCAGTCACGACCACGTGGAAACTGGTCACCTGAAGAGGCCTGTGTACACCACCCAGACAACCCCAATAAGAGCTAAAGCTGCCTCAGGAAAACACCCCGAGGGAGTCCAGAGCTGCCTTCTGGTTTGACCCTCTCCTCTGTTTTCCTCTGAGCTCCCCAATAATGAGAGGGGCTTTCAAGTGGGTCCAGAGAGGAAGACCTTCTAATGGGTGGCACCTTGTCAGAGGTGTCCTAGTGGTCATCCTCACAGCAAGTGACAGATCTTAAAACCTTCTTTGGTTAAACACAGAGACAGGGGTACCAGCTTGTTAGGGCTGTGTAATCTCCGCTACTCACGGAAGCCCCTCCCCCCCCCCCAGAAAAAAAAAAAAAACAAAGTACAAGAGAGAAACACATACATGCCTGGCAGGGCACTGGGTCTGGATTGGTGGCTCTCCAAGGCCATATAGTCCACACTGGGAGGGACCACGGCTCCCTCAGGAATCACTGGCTCCCTGCCCCTAAGGGGCAGGGAGCCCCAGCTGAAAAAATGAAGGGCTCTGGTTAGTTCCATTCTGAAAAAAATCTACAAGTTGGCAAAGTCTCTAAATTAACACGCTAGAAGGAAACGAGATCATTTCACAGACCTTTTTATCCGATCCTGGGCTAGGCATTTACTCCTTTCCTAGGAGAAAGCAGCCATCTTGTCTCAAGGCTACCTAAGAGGAGAAGAGAAATCACTAAGTATGAAAGTCAAGAGTCCCTGCCTCCCTAGGTCCTTGACCCAAGCTTCACTGGCACCAGGAGACCTACTATGTACCTAAAGCAGATGAGACTAGCTGATCAACACCAGGATCAAGGTTACTCTGCATTGGATTCAGCATAAGAAAGAGGGTGCCATTCCATAAATATGCCAACAGTGGCCTCATCAATATGGAATTGCTAGAGTCCTCCATGAACAGAGGGCTTGCCAAACCCTCAGGAGCCCATCTCAAGGCCAAAGGCTGGACCCACAATTGCCAGCACAGGCATGAGAAAGCTGTGGCTCTGACCGAGGCATGTCATGATCAAGGCTTTTGCCTGGCCCTTGATGGGACATTCAGCCCCACAAGAAGTAACAGTATGACCCTCAAGCCTCATTTTTTTTCCCAAAAGTGGGGAATTTAAAAAGTGACGCCTACACAAATTCTCCTAAGGAGTGAAAGAATTCCAGTGTGTGAAGACTGCTCAGCAGTCATGCCTGGGAAATGCACAAAAGGGAACGAAAGATGGCCCAAGACAGGAATCGAGTCCTGGCAACTAGGTGAGGGGACGGGGAAGTTAACATTGGATGGTACCTCCATAGCTAAGAAAATACATTTATCCAACAGCTTCTGGAAAGAAGGGAGGTTCGAGTCCAGCAGGACCACAGGAGATCAACTTGGACTCTTGCAGCCAAGGTAAGCAGGGGTAGAGGTCCCATGCTGACCTCTACCAAGTGTGGGAGGGGGCGGGCACCTGGTCAACGGAGAGGGTGCGGCCATGCATAGAACAAAAGGTTAAAGGGTTAGTTTGGACATGTTCTGGGGTACTCAATACCTCTGTTCAAATACTTGAGCAGCTATAATTAGTGGAGCGTCAGCCAGCTGTCCTATCCTGTCTTGTCCCTCTGCTGACACCAAATAAGCCAAAATGAATTGGGAATGACGGCACGAACCTTTTGGGGGGATGGAGGCAGACACGAAGGCCCCCACTTCTGTGTCTGGCTGGCTGTCAGACCACGAGACTGACCGCATCAGCAGCATGGAATGAAGGCGCCCATTGGCCACAAGGCCCTCCACGTCCCCAAATGGCAACTGCCTGATCCCTCTCTGGGCACCTGTTTCTGCCTGTGCCATCTACCAGGGGAGGGGGAGAAATCTGGCTCAGAGCCCTGCCCCAGCCTCTGCCTCTGCCTCTGCCTCTCTAGGTGCTGGGAGTTAGCACCAAGACCTCCAAAAGTCAGTTTACCTCTGCAAAGTGGCAAGGTACCCCTCCAAACCTGCCATTAGAGGCTAAGAGAGAGCCTACCTCTGAACAGATTTCACTCTAATTGGAAAATTCTCATTAGCGCTATCTGAGGCATGGGGGTTCCAGGTATGACTGAACCACCCTAAGTTTTCTGCATGGCCATATCCTGTCCCTTACACCACAGTCATTAACTACTCTTCGCAATGTGAAAGGGTGGGGCCGCTGATTAAGGATCTGGGATAGCAGGTCTGCCCTTTGACTCTGGGGCACTCTGTTCTGGTGCAGGGCTTGCTCCCCTCATGGGGCTAATGGGAAAATTGAAGTTGACACCGTGTGCTCAAGGCTGTCTAAATCTCAAGCCCTGCGATTAGAGTGGGTGTTCTAAACGAAATAATCAGATAAGGCCAGATAACAAGAACAGGCCCAGACGCCTGCACAGCTTTTCATCATTTACAAAGGGAACACCTTCTTCCCGTTCTAAATGGGCAAAGGGAGGGTTACAGGGCTAGCCACCCTCTCTCCCTGGCCCGAGCCCTACCTCCCACAGACCCTAGGACGAGGCTTTCCTGCCTCAAAGTTACCATTTCATGGTATTCGCGCTCTTACATCTGCAACCACCACGGTGTATCAGTGTGGCCACCATTGCACCAGGCACAGTGAAGGAGCTTGCCAGGGCCAGGCAGGAGCTTTTCAACTCAAGGCGGGTGCCAGGAGAAGCCAATCTGTGCATTCAACCATCGCTTAGATTGGAAGATTTCTACGTAAATCAAACTAGGACCCTAATTTCTAGGCACAGCTAGTAGAACTGAGGAGGGCAGGAGTGCCTGAGTCACCTGATCACCAAAGCCCTGCCTTTGCCCCCACAGCCTGGGCAGCCCTCAGGCACCACTCAGGAACTCCAGAGGAAAGCAAGAAAGCCAAGGGGAAACTGAGGCTCAGGAAAAGAAGGTCAACGGAAAGTCAGGGCCCAGCAGGACCAGCAGCTGCGCAGGCTCCGTCCATCCCTAGGCTTCATCTCTGCCCACATGCCTTGAAAGGAAAGTTTAGGCTTAGAAGAAGCTGATTGGCTCTGTAATTGGGGCAGGCCACAGAGGAAGGGTGCGCTCCTGCAGGGCCCCAAAGCCCCTCCCTGAGTGAGTGGCACACTCACCCCTCCATGGTTATTCTGGGAGAGTGATCCAGCTGCCCCCTGAGCTGCCAGTTAAACATGGAAGGGCTGGGACACAGTGCTGCTGGGTCAAGGTTCCGCTCTGCCTCTGGATGATCTGGGCTGAGGGTCCTCTGCTAGAGGCTTCCCACCCTGGTAGGAAGCCCAAGATTGAAACAGTCCTCCATCTCTTGATTCACTCTCTACCCTGAGTCACAGGATTCCTTCTTCAAAAAACTTCCCCATCATGGGGAATGGAGGCCTGATGGTCAAGGATATCTATCCAGACCACAGAGGGAGGGGGGGAAAGAGTTAGCCATGTTTCTCTGAGCAGAGAGGTGACGGTCTCCCATCCCACAGGTCTAAGTCAGGGTGGAGTCAGTAGACAGAGACCTAGTTAAGGGCTGGGTCCAGCCAGCTCCCTGCAGACTCTGAGGCCACTGGGACCATTGTATCTGCCCAAGCACCTTGTAGGGCTTTTGGGGAACCCTGCTGAGGGTTTTGCTACTCCTACCCAACAAACTGAGTAAGAAGAGGGACCGATACACTCGTTCAAACCAGGGAAACCAACAAGGATCCTAAGGCTCCGCCTGCGAAGGACGCATCTTGACCATGACATTTGTCTAACAAAATAAATGAATAATATAATTTGTATCCCTCACTGGCCTTGTATTGCCCCCCTCCTCTGCCTCGCCCCATTCTGGTGCTCCATTCGCACCCACACCACCAGAAGGCCAGGGCCGTGGAAGAATGACAGAAAGACATTTTTTCTGAGGCCACTTAGACCTTGTGGCTGTGTCCCTCACATGTGAGTGTCTCTGAGTGTCTCCTATAAGAAGTCCAAAGTAACAGGGGTCATCACTTGACGCTCATCCTACAGCCAAGACCCCAGGTATGACAGGGCAGGTCTCTGAGAGCCACGGCTGCTCTCGTCTCCCTTGCTTGGCTTCACCTTCCGCCTGAGTTCCTGGGGGTGGGGGGCGGGGGGGGCTCCTGCCCTCCTCCCCTGCCCTCACCTTTCCCCCAATTCCTCCCCCGCCCGCCCCCCAGCCCATGCACAACACTCAACTCTGCTCCTAAATATCTTCTCATCTCCTCTTCCAAGCCCTATTTTTAAAATCAGATTTCCTTTACTGTACAGGGAAAGGTATTCGCTGAGGGATTGGTTCCCCCCGGCCCCCCCCCCTCTTTCTGAACCCTTCATAGATGCTCCGTGGCAGCCCTGACCCCATGGGCCACTTGCTCAGAGGCAAGCAAGGAGCTGACCTGACCGAGTCTTGGGGCACTAACAGTGGTGAGACTGGGGTGTCTGTCTTGAGTGTTGTGGGGTAGAGAGATCCAGCAAAGACGCAAAGGGTAGCTTCAACCCTAAGCACTAGATTCAGATTTTGATAGGAATTTCCAAATCAAAGAAATTATGTCAGGTTTGAGAGCGTGCATGGAGATGCATTTGAAGGATGGAGAATGTTCCTTCCACACAGCCTAGGGGCACGCAGGGTGGGCTGGTGGAGATCAGGAGCCAGGTGAAGCCTAGGTTACTGATGAAAGACATCATAGAGCAAGGATGATGTCCTAAGCCCCTAGTGCACCCAGAGAGACAGATCACTGAGCTGGGCCACCCGGTGCAGAGGGTCCTTCCTCTTGCTACAAGGAGCTCTCACTCACCTCCAACAGGGCCTTAATGTCCAGGGCGTAGTGTTTGCCTCCTGGCTGCTGATGGACTGCATGGTGGTACCGTCTCCAGGTCTTTGGGGGGTCCAAGCAGGATGCCTAAGCCAGAAAAGAATGAGAACAGGCTGCTGGGTAAACTAACGAACTGTAGACTTTGAAAAACATAAAGCTCTGGGAAACACCAAAATCAAGATGGGTTTAGGAAAGGGAATGTCAGTCTTTGTAGAGAAATGTCTAAGGAGAAAGGAAGAAGGAAGCTATAGACGGTTAAAAGATTTTATTTCATGCAAAACAATTTAAGCTCGCGATCCCCAAGCATGCGAAGTGATCTGTATGTTTTCAACCCGAGATATATTCGCTCCAGGCTCCATTTAGCGCTGAAGCACTTGGATTTTATGTCACGGACATGAAATTTGAAAGGTTGGAAGCCGAGACGGCCATGATTAAATGAGGGTGTCCCACAAAAATAGCGGGGGAGTTTTTAGTGTGGCTGGAACTGTGTGAAAAGATCTTAAGCAGGAGTTTTGTGAATCGATTTGGGTTTCTGGGGTAGAAATCTGGACTTTATTTTGAGAGGTGATAGATCAAAAATTTTCTATCATACGAAGGGCTTTGGGCTTCTGCCAAAAGGGCTTAAAAAAAAAAAAAAAAAAGAAAAAAGTAAAGCTGAGATTGTTTGCTTGTGGGAGATAAGCCTGTAGAAAAGCATGATAAAACATATTTTATGGCTAGCAGCTTCGGACTTTATTATTAAAAGCAACAAGAAACACTAAGAAATCATAAATAGGAAAGTTAACAGGCACACATTTAAGGACCATGCCCAAACATCCTGACTTTATATGTTGAGGGAATGCCAAGGTTTGACTCTCGGGGCATGCCAGAGAGATATGATTACTGTTGACACTGAAGAAAGGTTTTAATTAGAGGAGGTACATGGCCGAGAGGAGGACTATGCAGAGAAATTTGGAATTTATTTAGAGGCTCTGACGTGGTGAGGTTTTCTTCTTTTTTTTTTTTTGCACATGCTTAAAAATTTGATTTATCCCATTCTAATGGAGTGACATGGTGAGTTTTTGTGCATTTGATAGATACAACATAGCACAGTTATGAAATCAAATTCTCGCCGAATGCCAAGAATCTGGACGTTTCATGTCGTGCACAATTAAGAGACATTGCAGGATTTTTAAGGTGGAGTTGCAAGCTCAAATTTAATGAACTGTGATAAAGACGTGTGAATTTTATTCTAAGGGATGACATATCAGATTATAATATCATTCGAATAAGTCTGGATTTAAGCCAATAAAAAGGCTTTAAAGTGTGGTGGGGGAAGACTTGTTTTGTTTTTTTTAATAGAGCAGCCCAGAGGTAAGTGACATGATAAGATACTGCACTGTCTGTTGAGAATTCAGGGCTTTATGCTACAGAGAAATTTTGCAGCGCTTTAAATCTGGGAGTGACGCCTTACAGTTTATGAACTCAGCGCAGAGGAGAGTGGATATTATAACATGGTTAGGAGGTGTGACCTATGGGCACATCGAAGGCACTGTTGTATCCTGAGTGAGGGGTGAGAGATCACTTTCAATCCTTTTGCGTGTGTGGAGGTCGGGGGTGCTTGGAGTCTGGCCAAAGAAGTGTTTTAAGGAGTGAAATGGTCAAGAATTTTGTTTCCAAAGGAATTTGATGAGTAAAAACATGCTTTAAGCTAAGGTGTGTGGATCGGACGAGTTCCTTCGTGCATGGGTGAGGGTCCGGTGCCCGTAGGGTACAAGGGCATCCAGTGAGGCTTCTGTGCTGAGAGGCTGGGGCCCCTTCGGACTGGCTGAGAAGTTACATGGCATTTGCATGGCATGTCGAGTTTGGACACGGTTTTGAGGAATTCACTATATGGTATGCAGGACAGGAGTATACTGCCATGCCATGCTGAGGAATTTGGATTCCCGCCATGATGAGATTTTCGGGGAATGACATCATGAATTTTGTGTGTTGCACAGGCTCGATCTGCTGAGAAATGTATGGCTTTAGGATCACACTTTAAGACTTGGTCTCTTAGGTAAGGCAGTGAGCAGAAGCTCTATGAGCCTGTGTGTGCATGTTGCAAGAAGTGCGTCCATTTGTTATCATGCTAAGAGATTTGGAATGAAGGCAGTCCGTCCATGGTTTCTGGAGCGGCTTGTGAAACTGTGGATTTTGTATTGATTAGCTACCAATTAAGTCGCATGGTTGAAATGAATTAATTTATGCTAAACAATTGAAACTTCATAGTATTGAAAAGAAATGTGTGTGTGTGTCTGTGTCTGTGTTAAATATGGAAATCATGGGATGAAGGTTGTGTATCTTGCTGAAAGTTTAAATTCTCATATCCAGGCATGTTAAGGTTTTTAGGACATGAGATTCTAGGTTGAAAGCTGCAAAGTAGAAAGCTTTAATCACATGATCAAATTTGTTAAGCCTTTTTTTAAGTGTAGGCATTTCATAAAGAAGGTGTATCATCTAGTTTTTTTTTTAAATCAGATTGCTACAAATTTAAATTTTAAACCAGAAGCAACTTCAAGTGGGAAATCTGTTGAGTTTTTTATGAATTACTCAAATTTAAATTTCAATAATAGCGCAGACCACAGAGGACTTTTGCAAAGAGGAAATGAGTTGATTCGTGCAATGCGCTGTGCGTGTTTCTGAGCTGACTGCTTCACCTGATTTGTACACCAGGCTTAGAAACTGTGAGCTCTACCTCCAGGAATGGCAAGTCCAACTTGTGCATTATGGTAAGGCCTTTCAATTTTAGCCAGGGAACGGTTTTCGGTAAGTTTACATGTCGGATGCGTTTATGCAAAAGGTTTGGATTTAATATCGCAGACAGTAAACAAGCCGTGTGAGGCTTTAATCAGAGGGATTGCATGATCAAATTTAAGTGTCATGCTAACAAGGGTATGTCTAATTCTGAGAAACTGCAGATCCAAATTTCGTATCCTGCTGCAAGGTTTGGATTTTAGCCAAAGGGGAGTTTTACATAAAGGACAGCATGGAGATTTTTGTTTATTTGGTTTTTTGGTTTGTGGGGTTTTTTTTTGGGGGGGGCGGGTAGGTCAACCCAGTGGCCCTAAAAAAAGTAAATTGAGAAGTAACAGAAGGTGTTGTTGAATATTTAAAGACAATAGCTATATGGCTAAGCTGTTGAAAAGCTTAATTTGTTTTGCAAACCAATACATTCCTTTAAATTCAATTTCTGGGAACTAAACCCTCCCATGGCCAGATTTTCAAAGACTCCAGGACAACCGTATTTCAAAGGTCCCATACCCTCCTCTCACCCAACTTAGTACCTCTGCTAGATACACCCCTGTACTGGAGGAAATCAACAGTGACAGAGAAAGGGGGCACTTTCGAGAATGCAAAGCCTGGCCCTGCCTGAGCAGAGGGGAAACTTGGAAAGATAGGATCCGGGAGGCATGCAGAAATGTTTGCATGAGCAGAATTGAGGCCAGATGTTTGAAGCTCCTGGAGCCCTGCAGACTAGGGCAGTCCTGGGAGAGGAGATTTTTGAAAGGTTGGGAAGGGTGTTGGGAAATCTCCAGCTCAGTGCTGGAGAGAACGTGGCTTTGGAAGCGGATCACACTGGGAAAGAACACTCCCTCCCAAAGGGTGGCCTGGGATGAAGCAACGCAAGTGCAAGTTTTCAGCACCCAGTAGGCATTTTATAAACATTTGTGGGGAGAAGATTAAAGCCAAAAGCCGTGCCTCTGCCCCACTTATTCAGGTTTGGAGCCTGGAGGAAAAAATAAGAACTATTTTCAGCTCCTGACCCAACTGGCAGGAAAGTGGCCAAGTGCCCAATTTCTCCTCTTTCCCCAGAGTTTGTGAAACAGCAGGCATCTCCTTGCAGATTCCCGCCTCCAACCAAGCGCACTGGGCTGGCTCCAGACCACCGAGCCTGCCAGTCGTGGCTTTGAGTGGCATTGAGATGTGACTCTTATGACTTTTGGGTGACTAAAGATGGGAAGGGAAACTGATCAGACATGGGTGCCAAGGGCAAAATGGGCCAGAAGTGTGCCCTGCCAGGTGCTTGCTTGCCACGGAGGACGCTCTGGGCCAGTTGCTGCACAAAATTTATGGGCTGTGAATTTCTCATTCCAGTGGAGGAAGTAGGCAGGCGGGGCAGTCAAGACTCCGCCTGGGAGGCAGGTCAGGGGTTGACAGTCTTTCCCCTCGAGGTGCCCCAAGTGACCAGAGGAGGAGGCGGCGTTTAGTGCAGGGAGAATTTCTCTGGTTTCCCTCTGATTCTAATTACTTGGGCATCTGGTTTGTCCTTGAGAATCTGACCCTGACATCTTGAGACCCTAAATTGCTGCTTTTCCTTCTGCTTTTATCCCTTCTATCCCTAGGTTCTGATCTCCACCGTTGCGGTCTCTGACCACATACATCACAACCTTACCAGTCTTCAGAGCACACTCCTTTCCAACCGACGACATGATAGAACCCTCTGAAGACTCATTTGAGACGATGATGGAGCTTAAGAATCCATCATCAAAACAAATGGAGTCCTCCGAGGGCTCATCCAACACCGTTGAGGAGACACCAGGCAGCAGTGGGGCGCAGGCGCAGGCGGAGGTGGGCTCAGACAGTGGTCCAGCCCAGGAAAAGAAGGAGCCACCCAGTGGATCACTCCAGGAAATGCAAGAGCTGCCTACTGATCTACTTCAAGACATGGAGAAGCCACCCAGTGGCCCAAGTGAGAAGGAAGAGCCACGGAGTGAATCGCTCCAAGACATGGAGCAGCCATCCAGTGGCCCATGCGAGGAAAAAGAAGATCCACCAATTGAATCGCTCCAAGACATGGAGCAGCCATCCAGTGGCCCATGTGAGGAAAAAGAGGATCCATCCAGTGAATCACTCCAAGACACAGAAGAGTCATGTGATGGTTCACCCCAGGAGGGGATGGATTCATTCAGTGACACATACAGTGGTACGGATGAATCACCAATCAGTACATCTGAGACCCCGACCGAGCATGAAGATGACACTGACCTGGGAGGAGATGAAGAGGATGATGAGGATGAGGATGAAGACGAGGATCAGCCCAGGATCTCTCCGGAAGAAATCATGGCCATGATGGGGTCCATCATCTCGGTGTACCTCCGGATGCAAGACCTGGAAGAGCAACAGAGAGTGGCAGAGAGGATCCTGATGCAAGCCGTTGAGGAAGGCCGGCTGCCCCCCATCAGGCACTTCTCTGGTGATCGCAGAGATTACCACGAATTCATTGTGCTCTGCCAGCTGGTCTTACAGAGCTACCCATCGATGTTCTTCAACGATCATCTGCGGGTCAAGTTTGTCATCCGCCACATGTCTGATGTAGCCTTAGAATGGGCCAATGCCCTGGTAGAGCAGAACAGCCCCCTGATAAACAACTTCTCAGCCTTCCTCGAGGCCATGTCAGAAAAGTTCGAGTACCGGCAGACACTGCGTATAGCGGAAGATGCTATGTTCAACATCAGGCAGGGGAACCGCTCTGTTGCTGATTACATCAATGAGTTCCAGAGTCTGATACCCACCTTGGGCTGGCCAGATGAAGTCCTGCAAGCCCACCTGTGCCAGGGGCTCAATGAAGACATCAGGCATTATCTGTTCCGGATCCCTCAGCCGGATTCCCTGGAGAGTCTGATTGTGGTTGTCCTGCAAATTGAAGATAAGCTGGCAGAGAGAAGGGCGGTGCTCAGGCTGCCCCCCGAGTCTCGCCCGAGGAACATGACCTGGATCGACTCACCTGCCCCGGAGAAGTGGATGGTGAGCAGCTGGCTGCCCAGCGCATATGATCCACGCATCGATCGTGACCACCTCTTCCTGCTGCTCCTGGTGAGAGTGAGCCCCTACCACAGTGTCGCAGTGCAGGCCCTGGTGGACTCGGGAGCAGAAGGGAACTACATGGATGAGAAGTTCGCCCAAGAACACTATGTGGAGCTCTACGAGAAGCCTTATCCACAGACGATCCAAACCGTGGATGGCTCCCTGATCGGCAATGAACCTATCTGGCTGTTCACCGAACCCCTGATATGCGTCCACCAGAACCACTACGAGTCCATTGAATTTGACATCGTACCTTCACCAAACTTCTCCGTGGTCTTAGGCATGAAGTGGCTCCGAACCCACGCACCCGCAGTTGACTGGATGAGAGGCCGTTGCACCTTCCACTCTCCCTACTGCCTGAAGAACTGCTTCACTCCACCCCCACCATGCATCGCACTGGAGAAATACAGCATGAGCCTGCTACCCGGATTGCCACACCCATACTCAGACCTGGCCGACGTGTTTAACCCGAAGGATGCAGATGATGAGACTTCCGACCAGCCAAGCTCAGACGGATCCGATGATCTTTCTGAATCAGAGCCCTCTGAGCTTCAGCAGGCTGGAGACAGTGATCGTAGCGACGTCTTTTACGAGTGCCGTTCCAACACAGTTTGGGGACCTGTATGTGCCAAGGTGCAAGAACAAGCCAGGCAGCAGGAAGAATACTGGGTACTGCGAGACATGCTGACTGACAGACAGGACTACATACAGATGATACCAGAAGTGTTTGACCAGTTACACGGAGCTGCATGGTTCACAAAACTGGAGCTGCGTGGGGTTGTTAAGAAAGCCAACATGAACTACAGCATCACACGCACAGAAGACATGTGGAGAGCAACCTTTGGTTTGAGCATTTACCAGATGAGATGCTACCGACCCTTCATGCTATACTCAAACCCTGAAGAATCTGAGACTATAATTCACACTATCCTAAAAGACATGCTAGGTTTCTTTGTGCTTGCCCAAGGCCATGAAGTCCTGGTCTACTCAATGAGCCAGGAAGAACACTTCCAACATGTCCGCAAAGTCCTGGTCCGCTTTCGGCATCACAACATCTACTGCTCACTGGACAAAAGCCAGTTCCACCGCCAGACCGCAGAAATCCTGGGCTTCGTCCTAACCCCCAAAGGGGTGAAACTTAACAAGACTCTCATGAATCTCATTGTGGGGTGCCCTGCCCCTGGCAACAGGAGGTGCCTGCAAACCGTGATCGAACTCATCTATCCCTACCGCCACTTCGTGGAGCACTTCGCCATGATCGCAGATCCTCTAATGAGACAGATGCTGAGTTCAGCGCCCTTCTACTGGGGAGAAGAGGAGCAAGAAGCATTCGAATGCCTGAAGAGAGCTTTCCGCAAGGCGCCCATGCTCCACCATCCCAAGCCTCAGAACACATTCTACTTGGAAACAGGCACAATAGGGCCATTCCTGTTTGCCTCCCTGATCCAAATAGACGAAGAAACCGGCAAGAAAGCCACCTGTGCTTTCTATTCACGACACCTCTCCCCAATCGAGGTGGAGTACCCTCAAGTTGAGTTGAGGAGCCTTCCCATCCGGGCTTCCTTCATGGTGTGGTGCCGCTACCTGGAGAACACCGAGGAGCCCATCATGATCCTTCTCAACACAGAGGATCTAGCCTCTCTGAATAATGACAGGCTCACCGTACTTCTCCCCGGGCATTGGGTCTTCTTCTTCTCTCACTTCAACTTTGATGTTATGGAGCAGCCTGATGATGATGACCCCCGAGCCCTGTCCCTCAGGAGAAGTCGGTATCAGAGAGGCGTCAGAGGCAGGTATATGCGGCCACTGCTGCTTCTTGCCATGAGGGGAGGCCACAGGGAACCGTCCACTGATTCCGAGTCAGAGTCAGATGAGTCGGACAGTGAAGAAGAAGACTCCGAACAGGAAGAGTTGCATCGGCAGACCCTGGTGCAGGAGCTACTGTCTGCCATCCCGATGGAACGCATCCTCAACAGCGTCCTGGCCCACTTCAGCATAGCCCAGATCCGCTCTGTTGTCCTACACTTCTTCCGTGGCATGCTCTACTGGAAGAACGTCCTGGGTGTGGCAGCCCTCCTGGTGATGCTTAGGGTGAGGCAGAACCTCTCCCCACTGCCCGCTCCTCCCTCTTTGGAGGTGGCCGTGCCTCAGCCCCGGCACACACTCCGCCTCATCTTGGACTCGACCCTCATCGCAAGCAGCGGCATGGCCACGGCCATCGCTCAGCTGCTCAGCCAGATGCCCCCTCTAGTGGGCGCCAACACCCTCCCAGCTCAAGAGCTGGCTGAGCTGTTCCTGGGTCCCAGGTGCTGGCATCGGAATGCCCTGCATTCGCAACCCCCACGGGGCATGCGATTCACCCCTGGGTTCTGGTTGACCTTGTGCGAGTTCTTCGGGGTCAGAGTCAACCCCGAGGAGGACATCTTTCCTGCCCCACACCAGCATCGATACTTGGAGCTGCACGTCGTTGGTGACGAAGATGTCGTCTTGCGAGAAGCCCTGCAAGACGACCTGCAACGTTACCGTCAGTGTGGCCTGCATGACGGCCTGCAAGACACCTCGCAGGACGCGCAGGACAACGACGTGCAAGAGGCCCTGCTCGGCGACCAAGAAGCGGTCACCTTCCGCCCACGGAATCTGCTGGACCCAGAGGTCCTAGACTTCCTCAACAACCGCCTACTCTACATCCTCGGCCCCGATGGCCGGCTTACTCTGCTCAGCAGAGATGAGGTGGCCAGGGCCCTCACACGATTCCTGACCATGGCCTCCAGAATGGCCCCACCTCCCCCAGCCAGGGGACAGTCAAGGCTAGAAGAGCTAACCGACTCAGATGATGACGACCTTGACTGAAAACACACCGAAGCCTCCGCTATCCTCCCTTGTGCCTCAATCAGCTTCGCTCAAATCCAGCGCTCCCACCTGCCACTCCTGACCCAAGGGGACCCCACTTGTGAAGGGCCACAACGTCAACTCATCAACCAGCAACATCATCTGTGCTAAACGACTAGCCAACTACAACATCATCTGTGCTAAACCACTAGCCAACTATCAGCGTCCCAGAACCAGCCAAGACTGTGCAACCCTGTCCTAACTGTCCGGGCCCCAGGCCCACAGCCGGGAGTGAGATCGATGATAGGAGAAAGCAGTGATGAGCAACAATGACCCCGTCACCCCAGGCCAGATGCAGAGCAGGTACAGCAGGCGCAGCCAAGCAAGCAGATGCCAGGGACCCCACCACCACCCGAGTGGCGTGCTGCCACCTGTGCATCTTGGGACACTGACCTCGGGTGCTCCACTGACTTCTACCTCCACATCGGTGCTCCAGCTTCCCTGGGCCCCGCCCCCACCCCCTCCCAGCCTCCCGAGGTGCTGTGGTGCCATGCTTCCCCCAACCCCAGCCCACCCCGCAAGCAAGCCCACCCCCTACTACCCATCTGGTCCGGCTCCCTTGACACTTCATCATCTGACCCTGAACTCTGATCTTACCTGGGCAGAGCTACTCCATGGAGCATCCGACGTACCAGTGTCTTACCTGATGGACTTGCCCACCTTGAAGGTCCCTGAGACTGGGGGCCACCAGAAAAGGTGGTAGCACCAAGTGGGGCTCCATTTCCCTCCCAGAACTGACAGCTGGACAATGCAAGGGGCGGAGGCCCCGCATAAAGGGGGGAGCCCCCAAGAGACACTGGTGAAGTCCCAGACCCCCAGCCTACTGTGCCAAGGAGCCTAGAGTGCTCCGACCAGACCACTGCTCTTTGCTATGGGAAGGAGACCCTTCCCATACTTTCCCATCCCCCATCTGTTTTTGCCCCAAAAATAAAGAGAATAAAAGATTATCTGACTTTGTGGTTTGTTCTACAAGAAGGGGGGTGGTGGGTAGCAGGAGACAGGTTTGGGGAACAGAGAGCATGGGGGAAGAAAGGTTGGTGGGTGTAGATTGGGGTGGGCTGAGCAGAGCAAAGGTGGGAGAGTCAGAGACGGGAAGACCTGACGCCCTCCGGAAGACTGAAGACATAGCGACGTCTTCTCCTAAAGAGGGGGAAGCTACTCCATTTTCATCTGGGCTCATTCCAAGGAGAACTACACATGGGAGAGGGACACAGGGGTGCATGGGGCAGAAGAAGGGTGCTCTGAAATCCCAGTCCACCTCTGGTCCCCATCTTTTAGTCACGTGAGAAATGACAGGTGGCCAGCTCACAGCTAAGGAGGGTCTACAGGCAGCCTTGGAAACATTCCCAATGAAGAGGGCCTGAATCCTCGCCCTAAAACTGGCTTTCCTGAGGGTACATTGTTCTTGGAAGGGGAAGGGGCTATGGCGGGGGGGATAATGGGAAATAGCTCTTACTCACAGATCTATAACCCCTACCCAGGAGCTCCCTCTACACAGGAAGTCTGTGAAAGACCAGGGGTACAAAACCAAAGACCCTCCCGGTGTGACCTCAAGGACAGTATGGAGCATGCAATGTGCAAGGCCCTCACACCCAAGAGATACTAGCTCTGCCCTTGACAGCCTGCCTGGAAATATGCCCCTGAGTTAGCCCCCAAGGGACCCTCCTTTGTCCTGAAAGGGTGTCAAGGCCCTGAACACCCAGTTTGACACCATCTCCCTGGTGGCTTTTAGCTCCCCCATCCCACCTATAGCAAGACCACTGAACTTGGGGCCCAGAGAAAAACCCCTGAAAGCCCAAGACCTCATCTCTCCATACCCCCTCCAGCCCACTCTGAGGATCACTGTGCCATTATGGATCCTAAGGGGCAACTGGCTGCTTCCTAGTCTCCTTATCAAGGAATCTACCCCTGACAGTAGCACCAGGAGATCATGGGCAGGATCCCAGGTTCAAAGTCAGGGGCTCAGCCTTGTCTCAGCATTTCCCGCTGCTCTTAAGGAAGTTACCAATGACCCCACAGGCCCCTGGATACAGGACAACCTGTCCCACCTTCAGCTTCCCTGTCTGTATGCAGAGCTACATGGGGCTTCTGTAAGATCTCAAAGTGGTCACACAGAAAGTGCTGAGTGCCATCAACACAGTTTCTGCCCTCCGTCCCATCCTACACCACGGTTTTTCTGCTGTCATCTATTTAGAAAATCATGATCTGCACAAGAGGACTGCAGAGAGCTGCAGTCACAGACAGGCCTTGAAGCCTCCTCCATGGCCTTTTATTCTCTCATGGGCCTTTCTACCTATGTAGCCTAAAGTCTAAGAACCCAACACATGACATGACCCCCACATACAGCTGACAACACAACAGCTCCATAGCCAGAGGGTACTGTCTTGTCCGTCTATCTGCAATAACCCCAAATGACACACTATGGGTCAAGGTCAGAGCCTAAATAAACTGCAGGTGTCCCCTTAGTAAGTTAGTCATGGAAGTTCCTGGCTCAGAGTGGCAAGACAACTATCTTCCCACAGACCTGCCTTCCTATTACCTAAGGAGGGACCTAAGAGGGGAGGTCAGCTTTAAGACAAGACCATCATCAGAGCCCTTGGTCCCTAAAGTACTCCCTGCAGCAGGTGACACTGTCTGGGATTCCTAAGAAGGGTCCACAACCTTGAAATGGGACTGGGATCCTAATAGGGAGAACAAACAGAGCAGCCCTGCACCCCAGCTTAAGTTACCCGGGGACCCCACACACAAGCTGCACCTCAAAAAACTAAATTTTGTCCCTGCTTGGCTGGGTCTCCTCCAGGGGATAGTGGATGAACAGATGACCCTTACGTACGTCCGTGCTGCTGCCAGGCGACCCGAATAGCGAGTGGGAGGAAAGGTGAAAAAAGAAACTCATCAGTGGGCCAGCAGCCTGCCAAGAGGCTGCCAATGATGTTGATCACAGCCCACACATACACAGAAGATGAGGGACCAATAAAGGCCTGCTGGCCTGCCAATCTACCCAGCAGGGGCTTCATCCCCATTTACAGGAGAAGAAGGCAGACCAGGCTGGAGAGAGAACTAGTGACGTGCTAAAGCAGTAGGTTATCAGGTTATCGTGGAGCCACTTAAAATGAGAGATTGAAAAGCACAACACAAACCTTTTACTCCTGGGGAAGAGAAAAGCAAAGAGAGAAATTGGTGTGAAAGTTCCTGCTAGGTGATGATGACATCACTTCCACCCCTGGCTGCAGACTCCACCCACTGAGGAAGTGCCCCCACTTGCCAGCTTCAATCCCCATCTAGAAAGCTCTGACAGCATCCAGGAACAAAGAAGAGCCCAAGGCCCTCCCTTGGCCACCCCGCTTGTCCCCTCCCTTGCCTCCGTCCTCCCCTTATAAGATGCCCCTGCAGGCTCCAGGCCAGGCATATCAGTTCCAGAGCGGGTGACGGCACGTACTCCAGCCACTCACCAAGACTGGCTTTGCTGCTCCCTCGTACAGGTGGCCATGGGTTACATTAAGGCTCCCAACACAGGAGTTATTAGCTCCTAACCAGGCTGCAGCAGGGCAGAAGATCCCTGCACACCTAGGAAGCCTGGGCTGGCTCCACAATAAGAAAGACAAAGGTAACAGAGAAACTATTACCTACCCCCCAGCTGCCCCTACCCACCTTTGAGACCCGCTGCTGGGCTCAGGGACCACGGTCTATGCCCATCAGACATGTTCTGAGACCTGAAACAGTGGGCCTCAGCTGGACTTCCATCCACCGGTGTGAGCTCGGGGACCAGCGTGACCATCCTGACACCATGAAAGATGCAAGGTGCACAGGTAGGAAGAAGAGGTGGGTACGGAAGGGAGAGAGATGGCGGGAAGGCACGGGAAAGGGAAGGGTGGGTGCCTGGGTCCTCTCTGACCTACTCTTAATCCCCTCGCAGCTTGGAGACTTCCCATTCAGAGTACTCCTGGGTGCCTGGGCTGGCTGCCATAGCTGGTTAATAACGGTTAACGGTGACAGTGTGACGGGCATGGAGATGGGTCCCTTATGCATGCAATGAACTGAGTTATTTGGGGTTCACAAGGCAGGACCCTACGCCGGTTGATCGTCGTGCTACTGAAGTGTCTATGGACACCCCAGCCTGGGCAAGGATGTCACAGAGGAAGAACAAGGCGCCTTCTGACAGCTCTTAGGAGATCCAGAGTTTGAAGTAAATGAGGTGAGACGTCTCCAAAAGGGCTCAAGGAGAGAGTAAGAGGCCGCCTGTAAGGGACCTCAGCCTCCTGGTCATAAAAAAATAATCCTGGATAGAGGCAGAGGCCCCTCAAGGAGACCCTGTTCTTGAAGCACTGGTAAGGCTCGGCCCTGCTCAGTCCCAGCCCTGCCCCTTGTCCTGGAAACAAAGACACCAGCTCTCCGGGATCCACCCCTTCGTCCTGTGAGCTGGGTCCCCTCAGAGGGCTTACAGGAGAGAACAGCTCCTGGAATCCCAGTGGGAGAAGCCCCAGAGTAGGCCCAGGATCGACCTCTGACCTGTCTACCCTTGGCCACAGAGTCAGAGGGTGACCCTTGGCCCAGCCCCAGGGAATATCCCACCAGGGTATAGCATCCCCCTCCAAGGAAGGACCTCAGAGATGGCCCAGCCCCAGACCCTTCCCCATGGAAGCTGTGATGAGAGGATGAGAGAAAGCATGCCAGGAAATAGCAGCAAGCCGGAAGACGCGTCCCTGTGAATCCCAGGTGCAGAGGAGGGTCCGGAGGCCACACGCGGTTGAAGGGGGTGAAGAAAGGCATCATATAGGAGCTGAATGGCCATGCAATCAACTCCTGCATGACGCCGTTCCCACCCCCCAACTTCTGACTACGTTGAGACCCTCCTCCTGAAAAGAAGCAAAGCAATACGAGAACCCCCCACCCCCCCCACGACGGCAGGTAGGACAGACTCCCGCTGCTAGTGGTTAGAGCGAGGACAGCCAGGGACAGCCAGCCCTGTGGCACCTGTGGGCACTGGGGAACCATCTACCCTCCTTGTCCAGCCTGACTGCTTATTAACTGGAGAAAATCCAGGGAGTGGAGAGAGAAGGTGGAGGGAGTGGAAAGGGAGGGGAGAGGGAGGGGAGACTTCCTGCTGCCACAGGAGTGCCAAGAGCACTGGTAAGGTCCATTCTGCTCAGCCACAGTCCTTTCCAGGCGCTTATCCACTGGACACCTCCAGAGACCTAGAAGAGATTCATGGGAACCAGGAGGGGCTTATACAGCCCCAGGTGGTACCCAAAAGACAATGTGTGAGTTTACAGCTGCTCAAGGTGCTGAGGGGACAGTCTGCACGCACAACTGGAGGGTCCCTGGGTTCTCTGGGTATGAGGAAAATGTTCTCAAACCAGCTTTGGATACACACATCTATGAATAACTAGAAACACAAACTGCTTTTTGCCTGCCTGTTTTTGTTTTTGAAACAGGGTCTCACTGTACAACCCAGAGTGATCTATCTCCCTGCCTCAGGCTTCCAAGTATCGGAGGTGACAGACTTGTGGCACCATGTCCAGCTTGAATGACACATGTGCATGAATGACACACGTGCACCGAGGTTCTATGTGAATAAAGTACAAAAGAAATCTTTCCTGTTCTGTGTTCTTTCTTGACGGCCACGTCCACCTTACCCACTGCAGCCCTGCCTTGCCTTACACTTCCCCACCTATGACGCCCAGCACACACCCAACACACTCTAGGATAGCAGAAGCAATCAACAAACACTTCTGAATAATGGCATAATGCTACCAAATTCCTTGGGAAGGTATGTAGAGGGGAAAAAAGTAAGAGCAGGAAGCCAGAAAGCAGGTCCCAGGGAGAGGTCAGGGCAACACAAGAGGAGTGGGACTCGGGGTGACATAGTTAATATGAACGGCAAAAGGGTGCGTGCAGCCTGACTCTGTGCTAAGAGAGGCTGCAGGTGACATGCGGAGGAGGGGAGAAGCTCAATGGGACCCCGTGAAAGGAACAATTCTGTGCCACATGGGAGAGAGGAGGTGCTCGGTGATGGGTGTGGGACTTGGTTCATGATGCACGGGAGGGAAGAGGGTCTCAAAGTGTCATATATTGGGGACAGGGTACAAGGGCTCATGGGAGGGAGGATGGTCTTAAGGTGACATATGCAGAGGAGGAGGAGGGGCTCCATGATACAAGGGAGAGAGGAAGGGGGGCTTCGTGTCATATGGAAGAGAACAGAAGCCTCGCATGATACAGGCACGGGAGGATGTCCATGAGACCCAGGGGTTAAATGTGGCAGGGTTAGGGGATACGGTTCCATGAGGCACGGGAGAGAGTAGCTCAGTGATACATGTCGGGGAGGGAATCCATAATACATGAAAGGAAAAATATATAAATCTGATGTGCAGAGGAGGGGTCCCATGACATATAAGCAGGAGGGGCTCAGTGTGACACATACAGGAGGGGCTCCATGACCCCTGGGAGAGAGGAAGGACTCGATGTGACACATGCAAGTTATGTTACCTTGTGACATGGGGCTCCACGAAATGGGGGCTACGAACGTTTCGATGTGTTACATGCAGGGGTGGGGCTTCACAACCCGGGGAGAGAGCATGGGAAGAGTTTGATGACTCAAGGGATGGGGTCTGTGTCACACCTGGTGTTCATGTGAGATGAGTGAAAGGGGACCCTGTGGCACAAGCATGACCGAGGAGTTCCACGTGACATGTGAATGGGCACGCGGGTCCCATGTGACCCAGAAGAGGGCCTTCTTTTGACACGTAACTAGAAGAATTTGGTGTGGCACGTGGGTAACAAGCTTTATGTAAGGTGTGGCTAAAGGGGGTGCTGAACGCGGCATGCGTCAGGAAGATAGTGCGGCACACGTAAGGACCCGTGAGACAGACATCAGTATTGCACGGTGAGAGCCGTGCCCCCTGTACGGTGTCAGTATGACCCTGAGTGGGGGAAGAGTGAGTGTGTTACATAGGTCTGTGTGCTGTGTCACAGAGGTGGAAGATTTCTACACACACAACACTGAAGGACACTGTGACACCTGACGAGGTCCACGTAAAGCACAGGTATAGAAGGAACTCAGTGAGAAAGGAGAAGAGGGACTCCAGGGGATGCGCGAATGAGACAGAGCTAAGCGCAAAACATGGCAGAGAGAGGTGCTCCACGCACATGGGAGGGGTTTGGCTAAGCATGACACATGGCGGAGAGTGGTGCTCCACGCACATGGGAGGGGTTTGGCTAAGCATGACACATGGCGGAGAGTGGTGCTCCATGCACATGGGAGGGGTTTGGCTAAGCATGACACATGGCGGAGAGTGGTGGTCCATGCACATGGGAGGGGCTAGGCTAAGCATGACACATGATGGAGAGTGGTGCTCCACGGGTCACATGGGAGGGGCTACCTAAGCATGACACATGAGCAAGAGAGGTACACTGAAGGACACATGGGAGGGGCTAGGCTAAGCATGATGGGACGCATATATGGGGAGGGGCTCTACAGGACACATGTTGAGGACAGGTACTTTCTCTATGGGACACATGGGTGGGGCTAGGCTAAGCATGACATATATTGAGGAGAGGTGGTATGTGTACAGGACACATGGGTTGCCCTGGGCTGACCATGATTCATGACAGAAAACAGTGCCCTACATGAGACATGAATGGGACTAGGCTAAGCATGATGGGACACATATAGGGAGAGGTACTCTACAGGGGACGTGAATGGGTCTGAACTAAGCATGACACATGATGCTGGAGGTGCTCTAAAGGACATATGGTTGGGGTTAGCCAGGCTAAGCATGTTAAATAGAGGTGCTCTCTCTATATAGGACACATGGGAGGGGTTTGGCTAAGCCTGACACATGTAAAGTAAAAGTGTTCTCTCTACATAGGACGTATGGATGGAGCCAGGCTAAGCATGACACATGTAAAGTAAAAGTGTTCTCTGTACATAGGACACATGGATGGGGCCAAGCTAAGCATGTTAAGTAAAGGTGTTCTCTTTATATATAGTGCACACGGGAGTGGTTTGGTTAAGCATGTTAAATAAATGTGTTCTCTCTACAGGACACATGGATGGGGCTAGGCTAGGCATGACACATGATGGAGAGAGGTGCTCCACAGGTAGCATGGGAGGGGCTAGGCTAACCATGACACATGATCAGGTGAAGTGCTCCACAGGTCACATGGGAGGGGCTAGCCAAGCATGATGGGACACATCTAGGGAGAGGTGCTCTACAGGACACATGAATGTGTCTGAGCTAAGCATGATTCAGGAGGTGCTCTAGAGGACATATGGTTGGAGCTAGCCAGGTTAAGCATGTTAAATACAAGAGATGCTCTCTCTATAAGACACATGGGAGGGGCTAGGCTAAGCATGACATATGATCAGGAGAGGTACATTGAAGGACACATGGGAGGGGCTAGCCAAGCATGATGGGACACACATAGGGAGAGGTGCTCTACAGGACACATGGGAGGGGCTAGCTAAGCATGATGGGGCACATCTAGGGAGAGGTACACTGAAGGACACATGGGAGGGGCTAGCTAAGCATGATGGGGCACATCTAGGGAGAGGTGGTCTACAGGGCACATGGGAGGGGCTAGCTAAGCATGATGGGGCACATCTAGGGAGAGGTGGTCTACAGGACACACGAATGGGTCTGAGCTAAGCATGACACGTGATGCGGGAGGTGCTCTACGGGGCACATAGGAGTGCTAGGCTAACATGACACATGTTGAGGAGAGGTGCTCCACAGGTCACATGGTTGGGCCTATGCTAAGCATGACACATGATGGAAAACAGTGTCCTGTGTGAGACATGGGCGGGGCTAGACACATCACATAGGATTTCGTTCTATAAGACACATTGGTGGAGTAGCTTACCCTTAACACTCGATGGGAAGAGGAGAGAACTCAGTGTGGTGCCAGCATGAGACACGGGAAATGTAACACACGCACACAAAGGATCTTGGGAGCGCAGCATGGTGGAAGGGGTCTATCTGAGATGAAGCAGGTAGGCATTGTGGGAAAATCAGGGATGCCTTATGTTAAAAAATAATGAAGAAACTTATTGTGACCCAAGAAATGGAGGCGGGGCTGAATGTGACACAGGAGGAGGAACTCGGTGTGATGCTCCGATGGTCGGAGGGACTCTGTGTGTGACAGGGCATAGAAAGTCCTGGTTTGACATATTTTAGGATTTAGATGAGAAACACCATTGGAAAAGAGATACAAGAGGGTAAAGAACTCAGAGCTCTGTGATTGGGGAGAAAGGGACTTAGTATGACACAAAAGAGGAATGAGGAACTGTGGGACACATAACTGAGCAAAGACTCAGGACAACACATCGAGGACCAGTCTGGGATCAGGTGGAGTGGCCCCATGTAATACACGGTAGAGGGAAGGAGCCTTCATTAAATCTGAGAAGGTGAGAGAGAGGTTTGGTACAACCCAGTAGAGGAGCCAGTGTCACACACGGGTAGAGGAAGGCTCCCTGAGACACATGGGTTAAGTACAGAGCTACACGTGACATAGGTGAGGGCACAGCGCTCTCTGACACACTAACGGAAAGGAGTTCCGTGTTACATGGAGGAGTATGGAGGAATTCAGAAGAAGGTAGGGAGTCAGTGTGACAGGTGACTAGGGGGAGGAGGTCTATGAAACACAAGGGAGAGGAAAGGGGTCCAGTGTGTCACGGGGGAAGGGGGAGTCATGTGATACAGGCATGAGAGACGTGAGTGACCAGGGATGGAGAGGGATGAAGAAGGTGTTCTGTTCGAGGGACGTAGTGTAGAGTTGAGCATGACAAATCAGTTCAACGTGACAAAGGGTGGGGGAGTTCTATATGATACAGGGGAAGGCAGTACTTCATGGGATACATGGGTGGAAGGGGGGCTTAGCATGACATAGAGTGACATGACAATCAGGTGTGATACCTGGATATAAATACGGGGTGACTGGTGTGATTCACAGCGTGAGGCCACCATGAGCCATGGACGGGAGAAGACCTCAGGATAGCATGTGGCAACTCGTGAGGGGTGGGGTTCAACATGCTTGAGGAGCGAGGAGCTCCGTGTGAAGACTGAGGACAGGGACTCAGAGTGACAGGGGTAGTAAGGACTCCGGGCAGCACACAGGTGGAGAAGGAACTCCGTGTGACTTTTGAGTCCACGACCCCGTGGCCGTGTGCCGAGGAGAGGGAAGTGGAGGCAGGACTCAGTGTCACTTAGGAGTGGGGACAATGCAATGACACATCACAGAGGTAGGAGTTGGACACACGAGGAGTCTGTGTGAAGCGTGAACGGGGGAACCTGATGTGACCCGTGTTCCTTGCTGACAGGGAGGTGGGAGACAGTCTACACACAGCCTGTCAGGAGTTCTTGTAAGAAGTACAGGTGGGAGGGGCCACCGGTAACTTAGGAGAGGATGTCACATGGGTGAGGGAGGAGGTGCACGTGTCATGTGAGTGGAAAGCTTGTGACCATGGTAAGGAGGGATGGGGTCTGCATGACAGGAGATGCGGAGGAACTCAGAGGAAGGCCTCGTGACCCTGGGGGGACACGTTGAGGGGAGCAGGCTTGGTATGACATTAGAAGGCTCGGTGTGAATCGCTGATCGCCACGGAAGCTGTAGAGGACACAGGACACTAAGCCACTTGTGTGATCTGAGTGGGAGGAGCTTTGTGTGACCTGTGGATGCAGGAGGATCTCTCTACATGGTATTCAAGTGGGGAGCAACTTGGGGTGACAGGAGGGTGGGAGAGGGACTCGATGTCACACATGACAGGAACGGGGAAAGGGCTTCAATGTGACATCAGGAGAGGAGGAGAGTCCGCGTCACGTACAGTGGGATAAAGCTTTGGTGACACACGACTAGACACGCATGTGTGGGTGAGAAGATGGCTCTGTGTAATACTCAGATAGGAGCATGGCTCAGTGTGACACGAGGATGAGAGTAGGAAACCCAAGTGATAATTCAGTGGAGAAGGGCTTAACAGGACATAAAAGGGGGTCCTTGATACGGCATAACTCACCGGACACACTGGGAGGACTCAGTTTGATACATGTGTTTAGGCTGGAGGGGCCATATGGTAACTGGAGGGGCTCCATGAGACAGACAAGGAAGTGGAGGGGGGGCTCACAACTGAAAGAGAGTTCGGTGTAGTGCCTGGCTCTGTGTTACCAGCGGGGGAGGAAGACCCAGTTGTAACAGGGAGGGGCAGTCTGACACGAGGGAGAGGCTCCCGAGGCACAGTTAACACACAAAGGGGGCTTGGTATGAGACCCAGAGGGATTTAGTGTGAGGAACGGGTGCAGAAGGACTCGCTGTGGTAAGAGGAAGCTTGCGACATGGGATCAGAAACTGGACACAGAGTAACACGGGGTTGGCGAAGGCGAAGTGTGATGCGGAGGGACTGAACATCACACACGGGTAGAAGGAGGGACCGAATGTGACCCATGCACAGGGTGACAGAACCTTCAGGTGACTCACGGTGGGGAACTTAAGCAGGTGAGGGGTCCGTGGCACACATGAGTGGAAAATGGCTCTGTGGCACACGAGGAGAGGTCAGGGTTTAGGGTGACATACAATGGTGGAATTTGATATAATTTATGGACTGAGGAGTGAGTTTCCCTTGAAGAGACATAGAGAGTACCTTCCCTGGACTAACTTAGTGTCCTGAGTTGAAGGGAGGCCCAGAAGCCACCTCAGCACCTAGGTTCTGGGGCATTAGCACATCCAGCCCAATTCCAGTTCTGAATCTAGAAAACATTCAAGGGGGAAAAAAAAAAAAAACCTGCAAAGTATACACAGGTTCACCTTACCAACAGTACATTCCAGAGAACCCTGAAACAGCCCCCCAAAGACCACAACAGTCCCCCAATGTCAAGCACATGCCAAGAGGAACCTTTAAGACATGTGAGCCCACCCTCCTAAGAAAAGCAACAGGTTTCTCAGACCTAGGAACTTTCAAAATGGATGTTTAACAACATATGAGCAAGGAAATAAACATTAGTAACAACAGACAGAGCAATCCCCATCCCTCCAGCATCATTCTGGAAACCCAAAGTGCATAGATAATAGCCCAGGGACCACCCCCAACCAAGCAGACATCCAGGGGTGCTGACCCAGAGACCAGGGTGCAGACTACAAGGAAACAAGGCTGCTGGGGGACAAGAACCTGGGAGTGAGGCATATGGGAGAGGAGTCTCAGCTCTAATGGCCTGAGCATCTGGTGCCACTTCTGGGACAAGCCACCCATGGGGAATGAAGAGGGGACATACGGCCTCTCCTTGCAGATTGTTTAGACAATACCCGGGAGGAGCCTGCACCCACCACCCCACTCTGCGTCCATGTCCCCAAGCAGCCTCGGCACAGGCTCTCCTGCCATCCAGCGGCTTGCATGTGTCTCCCCGAGGTGTGAACTCCCAAGGGCAACGTCCATATACACGATGCCTGGCACAGGGCCTGGCACACAGTAGACCTTCACCGAATGTGCAAACGAATGAATGAAAGCCTACCATGTACAAGGCCCTGGCGGCCAGAATGAGCCCAGAAGCGAGGATGATGGAGGTGAGGTAGGTGATGGAGGCCGGGCTGGCCAGAGATGAGATGCTGCGCCCAAGATGCTGACAGAAGCCAGGTAGAAGTGATGGAAGTCATGATGATGAAGTCCATGGTGACAGACATGCATGAGATGAGTGCCCCCACCCCAGATGTCACAGGCAGGAGGAAGAAGCCAGGACCCAAGGCTGAGCCTGGAAACCTCTGTCTGTCCAGTTCCACCCCCACCCTGTCTATTCAAACTGACAGATCAGTAATCCTGCATGATGTCTGGAGAATTTCTGAGCCTGCAAGTCCTACCAGGTAGGAACAGCCAATGCCCAAAGCAGGACCTGGTTTACAGATCCCTGTATAGAATCCCGAGAGTCACATCCTCCCCTCCCCCAAGTCCATTCTTAAAATGATACCGGTTGCTATTGTGTATGAGAGAGGGTGGGTACAGAAGTGTAGGTGTCAGACCACAGCTTTCCAGAGCCTCCTCTCCCCTTCTATAGCACGTTGCCGGGATTGAACTTGGATCATCATCAGACTTGCATAGCAAATGCTTTTACCTGCTGAGCCTGCTCATTAATCTAATAAATCTTATTTACTTTTCTTTTAAGTTTTTCCACTTTTAAATTGGCCACCAAACTTCTACGGCAAGTTGGAAAGTTAGCAATCATGTGGCCTCCAACATGTTACTGTCCAGTAGATTTGTGACGGGTTTGCCAGAACTTTCCAGCTACGCCAGAGTTTGTCCGTGCCAAACCTCATGGGCATATCACACAGCAAAACGCTTTCTCAGAAAAACTCCAATGTCATCAATGACCTTCAGTTCAAATTACTGTGCTCACAGTCATCGGGAAAACAAGTATGTTGCCTATGGTTTACGAATCGCATTTCCTGCACATGGTAGGGTGCAGGGAACTTACCTGGAGTCTGGTGGAAGATGCAACATCTCGGTGGACCTTTAGGGTAAGGGTGAAGATGTCCAAGACTCTGTTGAAGACGTGATGCAGCGTCCAATCTGGGATAGCCAATCTGGTCCTGAGCTTCCAGGCCAGCACCACAGGGTGACAGATACCCCGAGTAATGGCGAGAGAGGCTGGTGTAAGGAGGTGGACCCATTCTTGTCCAGCCAGCTATTCAAAAACTGAAGAGCAGGGTCAGGGGTTGGGGAGTAGGGAACTAATTAGAACCCCAAACAAGGGGGCAGGAGCTGGAGGGTGGACAAGTCAGGCTCACTTCACATTGGGAAGAGAAACCAGTGGGAGGGGCTATTGGCAGCTTGGGGGAGGGGAGCATACCCCACTCAGCTCCCAGCTAAGAGTTGTCTCAGCCATATGGCCAGGAAGAAGCAGGGAGAAGGAAGTGGGAACATGGAGGTGGTCGGATTGACCACCACATAAATGGGCGAGTAGGTAAATCTAGGAGGTAGAAGTGGGGATCCGCTGGGGCAAACGTGTATGTGGAGTCTGCACCTAGGACATCAGGGCTTTGGGAGAGATCCATGCAGTCTCTTTTCACTTCCAGCCTCTCACCACCATCCGTTGTACCCACGCTCTCATACGCTCACACACACAGGCAGGCACATGAGCTTACGTGCCCATACACACACACACACACACACACACACACACATCTTCACAACCCATGCAGACTAGTGTCCCTGCAAGCTGAGACCCCTAAGGGAGTCAGTCCAGTGCCCAGGAACCTAGCACACAGACCAGTGGGCATAGGAACTAATTCATGACCCTGACAATCAAGCACTATACCCATAGCTGTGGCTGCACAAGAGATAAAGGGGTGGTGGAGATAGTCCCCAGGCAAGGCTTCCTCCAGAAGCCTCCAGAAGAGACACTTTCATAGACTGCATGACCCCAGACTTTCAGTGCTAAGTAGAAGGAGTTTAGGAGCACTAATCTGAAGTCTCAAATAGGGAGGGAACTTGTCCCTAGCCCTTGAGAAAGGGATCCTGCTTCTACTAGATCTATTTGGGGATGTATGATTTGGCCTTGACACCTCAGAGCCCCGAGTCTCTGTCTATGATACGCACACACACACAAACACCTCCACTCACACATCAGCCAACACCGTGCAAACAATAAAGTGCTTTGTAAAGTGCAGGTATATAGACAGTTATCTGGAATACCATCAGCTCCCTCCCACTTCCCTGTAAGCCCCCTCCATGCCCAGGCCCCCTAACCAGGCTTGCTGACTGCTTCCTACCTAATGGACCCACACCGTACTACCCAGCCACCCTCCAGAATGTCACCTGTCCTAGCACAGGCCGGTTGAACTAAGCTAACATCAAATTCCAACCCCCTTGCCCAGCATGATTCATGCTGAGGGGGTCTGGGCGATGAGAGAGTCAGCTGTGACACCTTGGAATGTCTAGGACACTACCACCAGCACATGATCCTAACCAGCATCTTCATGGGGTGATCAGGGGCTCCACTTCTTTGTTGAATTCAGCCTGTATTCTACTGACTGTCCTCTCCACCCACCTGGCCACTAACGGTTCCAGACTCTATACGGGGCTTTCTGGTCTACATCAGGCTTCCACATCACCAGGTAAGACACTGTGTGGAGAGGTGGGTGAGGGGTGCTGGGCTGAGTCCTTAGAACCTTGCAAGAATGGGAGGAAGGACGATTAGGAACATTTCCTCTGAAAGCAGGCCTGTGAAGACTTAAGAGTCCTGAGGAAAGCTCCTCATTGCCTGCCTGCCCTTCCTGCCTCTCTCCAGCTCAGCCTCTGTAATGGCAGCTGCCAGTGAGGACAAGAGGAAAATTATAGTCATCTGGAGAAAATTGCGGCCCAAACATCTCCAAACCACAAGTCCTCCACGGCTGAGCTGGGAGTATCAGAGAAGTTGGGGTCCAGCTCAGCTCCTCCTAAGAAGGACGAAGACTATGATTTTCCTCTCCCTGGAGTCATCATCCTCCTCTCTGCCTCTGGTCTCTTTTGTCCAGTGGCTAGCTCTCATGACACTCACCACGCCTGGGCAGCACCGCCTGACTCTGAATGCTATGGGTTACAAAAGCTAGGTGGTAAACAAACACCAGCAGGTGACCCTGCAACGACCTAGAACAAATTGAGTAATGGGGAAATGGAGGCTAAAGGGAGGGAAGTCAGGGATGAACTGGACCTCAGAAAATTCCCAGGAGTACTTCGCCAGGGCGCAAGGCCATCGGTCTCTGATATCCTTTCTCTCTCTCTCTTGCCCTCTCTCCTTCATTTTAGGGACCAGAGCTGGTGATCAAATCCAGACCCTCACAAGTGCTAGACAAACGCTCCATCACGGAAGCTATAATACCCCATAACCTGCTTCTACCTCTTGTCAGAAGCTGTACCTGATGATCTTGAAATCCATCCTGGTCTTGACCGGCACCATCACAGTTCTGGCTGAGCCTTGGCAGGCAGCTGAGGAGTGGCTTCTCTGCAGATGTGCACGTTCTTCACCTCAGGAGTCACGCTCACTAGTCTTTCATTTGTAGAGACGTCTCGGAACTCAGCAGTGTTCCCGAAAATCACCAGTTCTTGGAAATCTTCTCAAATAACTGGGCCAGATGGCAGGGATGGGATGAGACAGTCCTTGAAGATGGTATCGCTCTTTCATTCCATTGCAGGTCTGGAGTTCCAGTGACTCAAAGTTCTTGTGCACACAGTCCAAGTTCAACTGAAAGGCCAGGAGATACCACCGAGATGATGGTGGCAGCAGAAGGGTGTTTCTCAGAAATTCTTGCTAGCCGCTTTCTTTCTTCCACACTCCAGCCAAATTAAGAGTCATGCTGGGGGACACACTGATGGACCCATGTAGGAACAGCGTGACTGATGCTCATTGGCCTATCTGGAATAACATTCAAGGCTCTCTCCTCCAAGTGGCTAAACTCTCTGTCAAAGTCCTCCAAAGGCCTCCATGATGCTCTTGCATTTTCTGAATAAGTCACTATTTTTGCTTTTGTTTCTTTAATTGTTACCTCTCAAGCTCCGTGGGCAGTACGGGGTCAACCAAGTTCCTAGAGGATACGAGATGCTACCAAGAAGCACAAGGCAAAGCTTCAGATCCAAACATAGCCTTGTCTGGAATGTCAGTGTCCATGCCTGCAAGTGTTTGGGGGTCTTTGTGGCTGCTGCAGCCTTGACAGTCATCACAATGGTCTTGAGCTCTCCCCAGCCTCAAACTCAGTGAACTTCCACTGCTGGAAGGAGACAGCCTGTTCTAACCAGCCCTGAGGTTGCAGCTTGACACCAGGCTAGTGAGTGGGCGCTTAGCACCTTGCATTGGGAAGGAGCTAAGCCGCAGAAACTAGCTTGGGTTACATTCCAGGGTCCAGCCAACTTGGCATTCCGGTGGGGTCAAGGCTGGTGTGTGTCCAGCCATGAGTCCAGCACAACTAAAAGGCATAAAATGGTGCTTTGTCGCAGCATCACCTACTGTTGGGCAGGCATTGGTGCAAGTTCATCGTCTTTGACCCATAGCATCAGCCGCCATGTTCTTAAAACACTTGTTTCTGCTACCCGGAGTCCCTTTTCCACATCTCTTCTTCTGCCACAGGCCTTAAAGGAAGCCCTGCCCTCTGCCCGCTCCAGTCTCAAGTCAAACTCCGGATACATTCAGCCCTCGATCTTCAGGTTTTCTCTCCAATTCTGGATATCTTGAGTTTTTCCCCAAAATTGGAGCTTGACTTTCAGCTCTACAACTGCAGAGAGGTCTCTCTTGCTGGACATTTCAAAGCTTCATCAGAGTTCTATCTTTACGATATAGAAGTCTCTCTTTATAGATGCCTGAGCTCCATTAAAGATTGAAAATGAAATTCTAGGTCTAGAAAATTTAAGAAGTCTCTATCTCTAGACACCTGAGCTTCACTGAAAACCGGGGATGGATTCTTGGCTTTATCACATGACGAAGATCTATACTTCTGGACCTCTGACCATCACTGGAGACTGGAAATACAGTCCTTGTTGAAGAACACTAAGAAGGTTTCCTTCTTGGCATCTGAGTTTCAGAAACTGGAGCTGAGATTCTAGTTCTAGAATGTTAAGAAAGACCCTCTTTCTGGACTTCTGTACAATCTTTGTTCTAGAACATCATGAAGGTCCCTCTTTCTGGATAACTGGATATCATCGAGGGATAGAGGTAGAGCCTGGTTTCTGGAACATAGTGGAGTTCCCCTTTCTGGCATCTGGACATCGTCAGAGACCGAAGGTAGAGTCCTGCTTCTAGCACATCGCATAGCTTTTTTTTTCTGGACATCTAGACATTATCAAAGGCTGAATGTCCAGTACTCATTCTAGCGCATCAGGGAGGTCCTCCTTTTCTGGACATCAAAGGCTGTAGATGGAGTCCTGGTTCTAGTGCATCATGAAGGTCCTTCCTTCTGGATATCTGAACATCTTCAAAGGCTAGAGGTAGAGTCCTGTTTCTAGAACATCAAGGAGGGCCCTCTTTCTGGACACCTAAGCTTCACTCGAGACTGAAGCCATAGAAGGCTAGAGGTGAGGTCTTGATTCTAGAGTATCACAGAGGACCCCCTCTTTCTGTACATCTAGACATAAGCAAAGGCTGGAGGTAAAGTCTTGGTTCTAGAACTTCTTTCTGAAAGGATTCTCTTTCTGGACATCTGGGCTTCATCAAAGGCTGGAGGTGAAGAAGTCTTGGTTGCAGACAATCATTGGAGGACCCTATTTCTAGATGTCTAGACTTCATCAGAAGCTGGAAGTGGTATCTTGGCTTGAGAGCATCATGGAGGACCCTCTTTCTGGACATCTAGACCTCATCAAAGGCTGGAGGTGAGTCTAGATTTCATCAAAGTCTGGAGGTGAAGTCTTAGTTCAAGAGCATCATGGAGGACCCTCTTTCTGGACATCTAGACTTCCTCAAAGGCTGGAGGAGAAGTCTTGGCTGGAGAGCATCATGGAGGACCCCCTTTCTAAACATCTAGACTTCATCTAAGGCTGGAGGTGAAGTCTTGGCTTGAGAGCATCATGGAGGACCCTCTTTCTGGACATCTAGACTTCCTCAAAGGCTGGAGGAGAAGTCTTGGCTGGAGAGCATCATGGAGGACCCCCTTTCTAAACATCTAGACTTCATCTAAGGCTGGAGGTGAAGTCTTGGCTTGAGAGCATCATGGAGGACCCTCTTTCTGGACATCTAGACTTCCTCAAAGGCTGGAGGAGAAGTCTTGGCTGGAGAGCATCATGGAGGACCCCCTTTCTAAACATCTAGACTTCATCTAAGGCTGGAGGTGAAATCTTGGCTTGAGAGCATCATGGAGGACCCTCTTTCTGGACATCTAGACTTCATCTAAGGCTGGAGGTGAGTCTAGATTTCAAAGTCTGGAGGTGAAGTCTTAGTTCAAGAGCATCACGGAGGACCCTCTTTCTGGACATCTGGACTTCCTCAAAGGCTGGAGGTGAAGTCTTGGCTTGAGAGTATCATGGACGACCCCCTTTCTAAACATCTAGACTTCATCTAAGGCTGGAGGTGAAGTCTTGGCTTGAGAGCATCATGGAGGACCCCCTTTCTAAACATTTAGACTTCATCTAAGGCTGGAGGTGAAGTCTCGGCTTGAGAGCATCATGGAGGACCCCCTTTTAAACATCTAGAGTTCATCTAAGGCTGGAGGTGAAGGCTTGATTCTAGAATATCACTGAGGACCCTCTTTCTGGACATCTAGACATCATCAAAGGATGGAAGTGGAGTCTGGTTTCTAGAACATCATGGTGGTCCCCCTTTCTAAACATCTGAGCTCCACCAAAGGCTAGAGGTGGAGTCCTGGCTCTAGAACAGAAAGGCTCCTCTTTCTGGGCATCTGAGTTTCATCAAAGTCTAAAGACACAGTTCTCACTCTAGAAAATCAAGAGAATACATCTTTCTGCACATCTGAGCATCACTCAAGACTGGAACTAGAGTTTTAGCTCTAGAGTGTCATGAGAATCAGTCTTTCTGGACATCTGGATTTGATCAGAGAGAGATGGAGTCTTGATTCTAGAAAACAAAAGAAGTCCCTCTCTCTGCACATATAAGATTCACTGTAGACTGGAGCAAGAGTCCTAGATCTAGAATATCAAGGTGGTCTCTCTTTCTAGGCATCTTCAAAATTTATAGATGAAGTTCTGGCTCTATGTCATTAATTATGTTCACTTTCTGAGACATCTGGGCTTTGTGAGAGACTGGAGATGGGATCTTAGCTCTAGAACATCAAATAGATTCCACTGTCCAGATGTTTGTGCTTCACTTGAGACTGGAGCTGGGCTTCAGTTCTAGAAGATATGAGGCTCTGGAGACATCTGAGTTTCAATAGAGGCTGCAGTTGGAGCCTGGCACTAGAATGTCAGAGAAGGCCCTCTTCCTGGACTTCTGAGCTCTACTGAACACAAGAGCTAGAGTCACGTCTCTAGAACATTCTCTCCTTCTGGGTCCCTGAGGTACATCAAAGGCTAAACCTGGGCTCCGAGCTTTGAGATACCAAAAGAAGAACTCATTCTGTCTGTCCAAAGTCTATCAGAGGTTGGAATTGGGGTCCTGGCCCAGAGACATCAGCAGACTCCTTATTCTGGGTGTCTAAACTTCATCAGAGGCTAGAGCTTGGCACTCAGGGCTGGACTATTGACACGAGACCCCACTGAGAGACTGATGAAACTTGAGTTTTGTCAAAAACTGGAGATAAGGGAGGTATTTTTTCTGGAACATCAAAGAAGTTCCTTTTCCTGGGCATCTGGGCTCCATCAGAGGCTGAAGTAAAGGTCTTTTTATGGAGCATCTTAGGGAACTCATTCTGGAAGTCGGAGTTTCAAAGGAATCCTCTGGTCGCCACAGGAGGGTTCTTCTGGACTTGTGGACCGTCTCGGCTGGGCACGTCTGGAGGTATATCTTCTCACTGCTGTCTGCACTGGGACTCATCAACCATACTGCCATGTCCTCATCAGGGGCTGCTGTCGGTTCTTCTAGGCTGGGCCGCGTCCAGCTCTGCGAGTTGGTGCTCTCTGCAGAGGGTCACGTTCGGTCTCATGCAGTTGCAGTTGCATTTGTCAGCAGATCTCTTGATGTGCTTCTCTGTGAGAGCGGGGAGGTGAGAAAGGAGGGAAGACAAAAGGGGAAGAAGAAGCGGAAGAGGAGAAGGAGGAAGAGGAAGAAGAGTTGGAAGAAAAAAGAAAAGACGTATAGGGAAAAGGCAGGGGAAAAGGAGAAGAAGATGTAGGAAGAGCAAGGAGAGGAAGAGGAAGGATAAGAAGAGGAAGGAAAGGAAGAACAAGGAGAGGAAGAGGAAGGAGAGGAAGAGGAAGGAGAGGAAGAGGCGGGACGGTGAAGCGACGGCAGCAGCGATCGTCGTAGATGCTGGTCACGTAGCAACTGTGACGGTGGTGGCCTTGGTGGCAACTGGTGATGGTGGCCATGTGACAGCTGTGGTGGTTATGGCTGTCTTCTTCCTCTTAGTTGGGATGATGCTCAAGTCATCTACTCTAGAAGATCCAGGATCTGCCAGCATTCAGCTCCATTTCCCCTCCCCCTGGCTCCCAACTCCCTCCTCTCAGCCCCAGACTGCTCAGGCAGCCTCACTGTCCCCAGAACCCCCAGCAGTCATGAGGCTAAGGCTCACCTCCCCAAACTCAACCAGCATACCTGATGCCAGGCAGGGGTATGTCTGAGCACACACAGAAACCCACTCTGGAACGACTTTTGTAGAAGCAGTGTTGGCCCAAGTCCCAGTTAGACCAAGCCATCTGATGATGCTGACTCCTCAGCTAGGGCCCTGGCATGGCCCCGGGGAATGTGGAGGGCAAGGGGGGTGCACAGAACTCAGCCCCGGAGCAACATTTTCTCTGGAGCTCCAAGGACCGGAGCTGTGAGCCCCTCAGGCTCCAATGCCAGACCTCCCACACCTGCTTGGCCTCCTTTCCGGAAGGAAATCGACATCTTGAGAGCACAAGAAGAGGGCAGACCAGAGTCGTTCTTCTAAACCCACGGAGCACAGGCCCTTCATCGGGCCCCAGTGCATGTCTCCCTTGGGTACACACCGGGTAGGATTTGAGGCAGTTCCCCCACCCCATTACACTGCAAAGGAAGCCCTGCCAAGATGCCCTCCCTCCTCGTGTTAGTGGCAATCCATCACTGCTTTAGTTAAGACAAGAAACATTTATTGAAAGCACCATGAGCCACCAGGCCCCATGCATCTAAGCACATTGCAACAGCCTCACAACAGCCCTGTGAGGTAGGAATCTGAGCCCATTGCATAGATGTGGACTCAACAGTGAAGACTCACAGCTTCCCCCCAAGTCTCAGGGTCCATGAACAGGGATCAAGGCCACATGCCTGACCCAAGGTCAGCACAGTTCATCAGTCTGTAGGTGGGTCTCTCTACTCAAGGGGAGGCCTGGGTCCAGAGTCTTGGGTCCAGCATGTCCCACAGGAAATGTACAAGGCGCCCCCGTGGCTGTGGAAGCTGAGAGAGACACAGCTGCAAATGAAGACCATCTGCTCCCCCATCCCCATGGCTGACAAAAGTTCTCATGCACCAGGCAGGCAAGTGACCAGAGGGGGCAGCCCTGTGCTCAGAAAGCCTGAGATATGTAGAAGGCCTGACTTCTGGGCAGCCATGACGGCGGGACAACACCTAGCCACCAGCTTCTGCCCTCACTAGCCCATTCTAGAATTTTCCATCTTTCTCACATCACCCCCCAGTCTTCTAAGCCAACTCATTATCTACTAAAATTTGGTAGTTTTTCAAAGATTTCAGCCTTGCCCTCCTGGAAGAATCTTCTAAATATTTCTTCCTAGTCTGTCTCCCACTTATACCTGAATGTCCACAAACAAAACTACAGAATTTTATAATTTAAAAGCAAGCCCTTCCCTCTATCTACGTCTCTACAGAGGTAGGTAGGTGCCACTCTCCAGCCCTCCACTCTGCCTGAGGTTCACATGGACCTGAAGTTTCAGAAACTAGGTACGTCTGTACCTAGTGGCCATGGCTACCTCCACACCAGCCAGTGTGGGATGGCACACAAGAGCACCTGCATACCAAGCAACAAAAAACTCATTTCCACATAAATAATCTCACTGAGCCACACCATGTCGGTGTGATTATTCCTAGGGTAGAACAAGCAGCCGAGGCTATGTGGTCACTCAGGGGCTAGGGTACACTAGAACTCAGATCTTGATTCTCGTGAGCCACCATATAATGATCTCCTGGCGATCACCCACGCACTCACCAATGACTCCCTTTGTACATATGGGGAAATTGAGGCTCAGAGGCTCAGGATGGTTTGAGTAACCCGCTCATAGTTCAGTTGTTTAAGAAAGAAAAGAAAAGAAGAAAAGAGAAGAGAAGAGAATAGCAGAGCAGAGTTCAGGTCCAAAGGCAAAATGGGCAAGACCCTTGGGACCCCACCCCTATGATGTGTCCATGGAGTATTCTGAGGAAATAAGAAACTAAGGTCTAGGACCCTCTATCCCCAGTCTGCCAGGTGCTCAAGGCTATACCCCAACCTTCAGAAATAACTTACAAGTCGATGCTGATTGTCACCAATGGTGGAGACAAAGGCTTTGGGGTTGCCTCCTTCCACCCAGCGAGGGAGACCCTGGAGAGGATATGGGCACAGCCAAGTCCTCTCTAGAATTTGGAAATTGCCAAACTACCCCTTTTTCAGAATCACCCAGCCCATCATTGAGGACAGTTGAGGCCACAAAGAGTGTTATTCTAGACATAAATATCTCTAAAGCTGTGTTTCTACCAGGAGGGACCCTCTTGTGGCTGACCAGATCTCAGGGAAAGTACTTGGGGTGTCTGAAGACTTCATGGAGGAGACCCCTTACAGAAAGACCTCGCAGCCACCCAGCCATCTACATGCACTTACTTAGCCTTTCCTACTTCCTCCATCATGGAACAAGTATTGGGTACTCACTATTACTAGAGACAGGCTGACATGAGTTGGAGCATGCCCAGAGCTTGGAGTTCGAGGTCAGCTTAGCCAAAATCTAAGCTTCCCCTGTTTGCCAGGCTCCTAGTTTTCCTTTTGTTACCTCCAAGGGACACAAGCTACCTGACAGACTCACCCATAAACCTGGCTGCAAGGGTCTCGAGGCCCCTCTGAGATCAAACACCAAGACACAGACTCAAAACTGCCCGAAGATAGGGCCCTAGCTACCTGTCCCTACTATGAGACCCCGGAACGTAGAAGCGCAGTAGATAAGGACAGAGGACAGACAGCAATGGCCAGAAGAACGACAACATGGGCTCCGGAGGGCACAGTGACAACACCAAGGGCACCAGAGCAGGCAGGGCTGACACACCAGGGCTGCGAATGCCAGGGGTAAAAAGACGGAACTGAAAGGCAGCGGGGCTTCTGTGGAACGGGGATGCAGAGGGAACGGAAGAATAGAATGTTATGGTACTCCCCCAGACTCGCAAGGCAAGGACTGGGAACGGAATCCAGTGGTGCGGAAAGAGCCTGGTAGGGAACGAGACAAGATCCCAGGCAGACCCTGACCAGGCCACCGTGGAACTGGGGGACCCAGAAGGACGCAGTCTCCTTACGCCTCCCTGTGTGAAGGCGTACCTCACCCTGCCAGGAAACTACCATATGGACGGTGGATACAAAACTGGATGGCGACCATTGTGAGTGCGTGCCAGGGTTAGGCAAAGGGTAAGCCCAAGGAACTTGGTTGGGTGAAGCATTGGTGGAATGGAAAGTTACCCACATAGGACTGTGAAAACTGTCTCTGGCTCTGGCTCTCAGTCTGCCCATCTACAGAACGGGGCCATTCCGAGGACAGCAATGAAGTGTGTGAGACCTAAGCTAGATCAAAAGCAGGGCTGAGGATAGGGAAAACTAACTTTCTCATTCCTGGCAGAGAAAGAAAGGGGAGTGTGACGAGCAGGCATCATCCAGGCCTACCAGCTAAAAGTGCAGGGAGGCACAGAAAAGACCTCAAAGATGCTATTCAGAAGCCCCTCTATTGCCCCTTGGTTCTCGCCACTGGCCCAGGGACACATGGGCACACACAGAGAAACACAAGTTTGCAGAAGCACCCCACCCCAAGCAGGACCACCCCTCATAGCACCCAAGAGCACAGTGGCCCAGCCAGCTTTGGACTACACATAACCACCAGCGGCAGCTACCATGGTGAAAAGGGAGAGGCAGGAAACCACAGAGGAACACAGAAGCCAAAATGCACCAACCACACAGCATTTAGCCCAGACCACACAGCCAGCCACTCACAGCCTGCTTTGCACACTGCAGCGACTGTTAGAAATACAACCCCACTTAAGGTCCACACTGACTCTTTAGTCAGTGACTACTAATAAAGGCATTGGTGGTGATTTCAAGCCAACCCCATCAGGCCACCATTCCTGGTGACAGTCAGCATGTATATCACACCGTTACTGTGGCTCAGCCCTTGACCCTCACAACAACCCTGAGGTAGGCTTTCCAGTGGCATACACCTGGCAGAAAAGAAGAAGATGGGTCAGAGAGGCAGAGAGACTTACACAGTTTAGTGGCCCTAGCAAATGACACCTGGGTGAATTCTAAAAGAAACAGACTGTCACCGGAAAGCTGAAGTTCCTTTACTTAGCGTGTGAAACGATGAGGAGATGTGCAAAAGCCCACTACAATACAAAAGTGATTAGCTGACAAAGTTAGGGAAGAGAGAAATGCAACAAGATGATTTGATACGGGCTCAAAACGCATTCTCCATTCATGACAAACCTCTCTATGAAATCATAAACATCCGCCCCTGGGACCCGTTACAATTTTGATAGCTGTCCATCTATCTACTCAGACACAACAGAAGTTGAGTCCCTGCCCCTGGGCAGACACTGTGTTAGGCACCAGATCTCAGGCAGGTTGGCCTGATGCTGTCGGTGGGAGAGAAGACATTGGGAACCAATCAGACAATGATGTCTGATTGATCATACTAAATAATCTCCTGGGAAGAGCATTTTGGAAAGGGATGTAATCCGGTGCCGTATACAGGCCTGACTCAGAGGCACGGTCCTCGGTCAGAGAGCTATAAGGCATTCCCAACCCTTCACAGAGGTGGGTGTGGATGTGTCCAAGGGGGGAAGGCAGAGGTACTGCCTAAAGAGTCCCCCAACCCATGGTGTGAAAGTCCCCAGTTTATATGAAAATAACATACAAATTTTGCATATATACCCTATGCTCAGAAAAATACTATTTCCCACTACACCAGAGAAAGGCTACCCCCAACCAGGGACTAAGGTTCCCAAAGCTCTGACAGACCCCCAGGGACACATACACTGCCTTCTAAAGTCACAGACTGAAGTCCAGTTACACCAATCCTCACAACAGCTCTAAGAGGTGGGTGCCACAAGTTCCCACCATGAAAGACAGATACAAACTCTCAGATAAGATCTATCGCACAATTTGTCCAGCTCCAGGTTCTGGCTTTGCTGATCCCTCCTCTTCCAGTATGAGGCAGAGAATTCAGAAGAGACCTGTGCTTCATTCCCTCCCCACAGCAGAAAGCTGGGGGAAGGTCTCACCTTGCCTGGGACCCACTCAAATACACAGGGCTGAGCTCAGGGCTTGCAAAGTGCCACGGGCCTTTCCCACCCCGGGTCTGCCAACGGATTGTTCAGGAAGGACCCCTGCCTAGGGCACGATCTTTGTTTCCTGTACGAGCAACCATCTCCTGCAATTTTCTCTAAAAGGAGCCGAGCATTAGCTGAGCTCAAAAGTGGCCAGAATGACTCTCAGATCATTCCTGTAGAAGATCAGGGTGTCTCACAGCCTTGAAAGCCTGCTCGCAGCCAGAGCCAGCTGCTTAGTACAGATGTCCACTCCCCATTGAGCCTCTTCAGGATATGGTGTATGATTTCTGAGCACCCAGGGAACACAGTTTGCTGATTACTAATCAACCTAGTTTTGTGAAGAACAAAGTTGGCGAGAGCAATCAAGCTTGCAACAGAACTTGGACCTGAAGTTTGAGTTGAAATCAAGGAGCTCGGCTTTATTGGACACGCAAACAGGGTCTCTTTATAAACGCCTCATCTTTTCTTTCAAAGGGCAACGGTGAAGTGAGTCCCTGTGAGCCAGCTCTAGTATAGCACTAGCTGATTTTTTAAGATGCTTGCTGACTGTAAGAGAATGAATGAAAGGGTGAAGAAATGTGCACATGAGTTCCAACCACTGCCATCTGGTGAAGGAAGCTGCAAGGCTGAAGGCAAAGCTCACGACAGGGACCATGCACCAGGCAGGGTGAGGCCTGAGGAGGCAGCTCTGCTTATGGGGGGAGGGGTTGGCCCCAGGACACTCTGGGAACCTGACCCTCCTGGATCACAATAGAGGTGTATGGGTGTGTGAGAAGCATCATGGAGAAAAAGCTGTGGAGATGGGATCCAGCTGGGACGTGCTCAGAGCAGTGACCTAGGAGTCGGAGACTACGGAGGGGGTGGGGGTGGGGGTTGCTTCATGACCATAGCCCATGGTGCCACACAGCTTGCCCAAGGTGAAAGGGTTTACTTTCAGGAGAGGGAGAGGCCCAAAGCACTAGGTCAAGTGATGGAGGCCCAAGGCAATGATAGATGATGGATGGATGGATGGATGGATGGATGGATGAGTGGGTGGGTGGGTGGATAGATGGATACATGGATGGATACACAGATGGATTAAAGTCATGTTGAAAATCACCACTGGCTTCCCAAGCTTCAATGTTGAGATAAGCATGGGATGAGAGGGTAGAACACAGGCAGACACGCTAAGTGCTATAATAGAGGGTGGGAGGTATTCTGGAAGGCAAGGATAAGCTCTCCTTGAGTACACTCACTCCCTGCCCAAATGACAGAAACTGCCCTGTAGGTAAGAGCAGAGACCACAGGATGGCCTGGCCCCCAGGACTAAACCTGAGGCCATTCACATCTGTTCTGAACCAAATTTCCCATTCATTCCTGAAGTCCACAGCTGCCACTGAGGCACATATGTGGGACACAGCTAAGGGGTGTTTACAGACACCTCACAGAACACTGAAAAACTAATTCCTGTAAGAACTGGTTCCTGAGTTTGTACTCCTATAGGGATAGGGGGATAGGCAGGTATGTGGTCCATCACTCAGCAGGATGAGGACTGCTAAATCACAAGAGGTACACAGGACAGCTCAGAGTTCATAAGCCGTAAAGGCATGATGCACCCAGATGCAAGCTTAAAAATGCCCCCCCCCCCCGGCTGCAGGAAGATCCCACTGTCCCAGTTTTCCAGGGTAAGTAAACCCTAAAGTCGAACCAACATGGAGGGTCAGTTACTGGGCCTCCCACACCACTCTGGATGTCTGTGAAAGCCCTCCCAACAGGATTGTCTTCAGTGATTGAGGCCCTCACCTAACCCAAGGACCTCCTTAATCAGTCTCCTTAAAAAGCCATGACCCACTGGACTTGGACAAACAGTTCACAGAAGGTAAGATACAATTTGTTAACAAACATGGGTGAAAAGTGGTCAGCCTTCATTAGTAATTAGAACAAATTTTTTGAACGCATGAGAAAGCATTTTTAACAGAGAAAACAGCAGTACATATCTTAAACACTAATACATCATCTTAAATACTAACACATCGTCGGACATCATAAAACACCGTAAGCCTTCTGAAATCAATCAACAGCCATACAAACACCCCTCGCCTTTCATCCTGAAAGCTCAGCCGTGAAGAATCCATTCATTCACCCACTCGTTCATTCATTCACTAATCCATTCACCTACCCTCTCACCTGCCTGTCAACCTCTCTATCGCTGTCATTCGTACCTACTCACCCTTCCACACACATCCAGCAAACATTCACATACAACCTACAAGAGTTACAGGGCAGCTCCAAGAGCTCCTGGCCCCAGTGGGCTCACAGTCTAGCAGAAGGAAGCGACACAGAAAGGGAGAGGCCATGGTAAGAACTAGATGCAAGGAAATACTCGATAAGGCTGGAAAAGCTGGTCGTGCAAAGCTGTTAGGTGTGATGTAACTTGAAGTAAATAAATATATATATATGTATATATATATATATATACATATATATATATATACACATATATATGAGATGGCCATGCATCAGCCACAGTGAGATGGGTACACCGTGATGTCATAGCCATTCCGTGGAGCCCCAGGTTGGGGGATGAGAGAGACTATGGAGCAAAGAAAATGTGGACAACAGGATGTTCATTGCAACAGACAGGTAACAAAAATAACAGAAAGGTGAACAATGCCCGTAAGGCTTTAAAATGTGGATGTTCGTTAAAAGAAAAAAAAAAACTGTGCTAGTAAGACAAGAATTTGGAAAGCAGAAAGCAAACTGGGGCAGCACATGAAAGGCAGAACTGGGGGTGTGCTTCCCCCTGCTCCGAGTCATACATCTTTACATGAACACCTTTACCTTACAAAGAAACACCAGGGCCATTGGCCCACCTGCCCCAAGGAAGCTGCCGGGGAGCCAAGGAGAGCTGTAGGTCCCTGCGTCATCAGGGAAAGGATTTTGTGTAGTGCACGTGAGTGTCAATTAAAAGACAAAATTTGTTTTGTTTTATAATGTTGAAAGAAAAAATATGTCTAAGACAGCCCTAAGCAGGCAGAGGTGCTGGGATCCCAATTTGGGAGCACATGCAGACCACCCTCCCCAAACATACACTGTATCTTGAGAAACCCTACTCTGACTCACAGAACCCCCAAACTAGAGACACTTGGAATTCCAGATCTGATTAAGAGTCAGCACGGCAAGTCACCTACCCAAGCCCCCGTGCCCTCCAAGGCAGCAGTGAGTCCCACTGGCACAAAGTAACCCATGGCACCCCCCTCAAAGTCCTGGAAATGACACCAAGAAAGGCCCACCCTAAGACCCATCCCCACGCTGCCCCATGTCGCCGTCTTCTGTAGGCTACCCACCGCCGTGCGCGTTCCCTCCTCGCCCAAGCCCCACATCTGCCATCTTGCAGCCTCGCCTGACTAAGCACTCACGTGAGCCCCAACCATAGACCCTCCTGGCTTTTTGCTTCTGTGCATCTCCACCCACCCCTCTCTTCTCACGGGGTCACTCAGGCTTGTCTGGACAATCTTCAGGAGCCAGGTCAGCAGGTGTCCCAGGGACGATAATCTGGAGGCCCAGATTCTGAAAGAGGAGGCCAGCATACCCCTGCGGCCCCAGCTCCACGTCAGGCCCACGTGGCGTTGCTCACGTGGCCCAGACACGTGGTGCTGGGGGCACAGAAGGTGGCTCTGACACGTGAAGTCGTGTCTTCCACGATCGAAGGCTGTTGCCATCTATCCAGGGCCTACACTAGAAAGCTCGGAGCTAGAAGCGTAGGGAGTGCCCGTCTTCTTCTTCAGCCAGCTCCCTCCAGCACATCCTGTCCGCAATCCTAAAGACTCTTCGCCCTGGGGCCCTTCTTCCTTGCTGGTGTCTGGGGCCCCTCTTCCTTGCTGGTGTCTCAGACCTCCAGCAACTCAGCAGCCCCACCCATGCCAATCTGCCATGCCTCTGTTCTATTGGGCCTGGACATGTCCCCCCTCCCCCGCCAAAGCCCCTTGCCCTAACCCATCCACCCACCGTGCTTCTGGGTCTGCACATGCTCCCTGGATCCAGCTAAGCTATTCTCCTCCTGCTTGGGCACTTGGTTAGAATCACTTTTTCCTTTTTCTTTTTTCTTTTTTTTTTTTATATCCCCAATAGGAATTAAGAAACTAAGAGGGATTGTGAGTCTTTTTTAATGGACAGACACAGGCACACAACACATAATTATATCAATCTTGTCCATAACAGAGAAAGAAAACTGGATAGAAGCAGGGAGTCCCAGAGGGACACCAGAATAAACAGCTCTCCAGGTCTCCCCACGCAGCCCATGGGGGGCAAATCAGAAGAAAGTTTTAACACACAGTACAATGTACTCTTCAGTGGATACAGATACATTTTTAAACATTCTAGAAGACAGGCCTTGAAACAGGCTCCAGGGATGGGGGGCATGTCTAGGGGCTTGGACCCAGGACCACAACTGGAAGCCCAGGCTGAGGTGCACCTGCCTAGACCCCTTAGCTGAGACAGGCTAGTGCCCAGCCCAGCACATCTCAGAGAGCTACAAGAACAAGGTTCTTAGTGTTTTTCCCAGGGTTCTTGGGCCCCTGGGCTCCCAGGTCCCCCTTACTTTCTCTGCACCAGAACCCAGGCGTGACTCACACCCAACAGGTTAGCAGCAGGCAGGGTCTCATGTCCCCTGAGACCTGCCCCTTGGTTGGCAAAGGCCCCTCACAGCAGATCAAGAGATCCTTGCCCAGGGAAGGACCAAGAGACCCACTGGGCTTAGTGCCCGTGCTCATGCAGGGCCTGGGCCTGAGCCCCTCCCACCTATCCGTGTCTATGGTCAGGGGTGTGTCTTTGGACTGAGGGTATGACAGACAGTGAAATGACCCACACAGCTAGGACATGGCGATGGTGGCCTAAGGCTAGGGTCTTCCCGAAAGCTAGCCGTGTGGAAGCAGCTCACGGAGGGCCGATAGCCCTGTATTACCGATCTCGGTGAATGGACAGTCCACGTAAGCTCCTCCCTCTCCTCCTGCCTTTCCCCTTAGCTTCTTTTCCTTCCACATTTTTACCATCCTCTCCTCATTCACAAAAGTATTCATTGAGGTTTGATCTCTTCGGGGACATCAGCGCCACAGCGTTAAACATGACATCACCCCCATATCTTGGAAGACCTCTCTTCACAAGCCCCTCTTCCTTTCCGTAGGTTGTTTTCATTCCTTTCCAGTTTTTTTTTTTTTTCCTGAGATTTCAGGCCTCTCTCGCTGCTTCTGACATGGTCTCATTTTTTAATAAACTCGGGTGCGCAGAATGGAACAAGGCTTGCCCACCCAGGTCTTCAAAGCCCTGTTTCTCATATCTCTCATTCCCTACTTGTCCTTCCTGTGTCTCAGTTGGGATTTTTTTTTTAACCTATTAATTTCCTGTGAACATAATTCTATTAGTCAAAAAAATCCTGCGTGCAAAAAAAAAAAAAAAAAAAAAATCACCTCCCTCATGTATCTGTGCTTGCAATCTTCTTCCCTGTGTCTGGTCACCTTTTACATTTAAGTATTTACTGTTATTTATGGCCCTCCACTGCGTGTATTTTATTACAGCAGTGGAAGGTGCAGCCTTGTTTGGGGGGCCATGGCGTTCTTCGATTTTTCACGCATTCTTTGAAAGGTATAATGTATTTATCCATTTAAGGACTATGCATGGGAACTCATTACTATTTCTGTTCAGACAGCCTCTCTTAATTACCCATTTATCATGTTGCTTGTTTTATTATCTTTCTCTCCTTTTCGCATCTTTTTTTTTTTTAATTCTCTCCATTCTCCTTCCCTGTAAGAACCTGGGTCTGGATTACCTCATCGATCTTTAGGATTAATGAGACCCTCATTACTAGTCCTCACGGAGCTTTCCCCTACGAGGCACCCACATACCGCTTCCTCTCTTACTAGTTTCTCGTCTGCCCTCTTTCATCTTCTCCCACTGTGCCTTTTCCCTTCTCTCCTTCTCCCTTGCATCTTCCCACGAAGGGACCTCAGGTGCCCAGAAGAAGATGAGCAAGAATCCCATGGGCAACTCTCTCCTGTCTGCTCTAACCATTTCCATTTCTAATTCAGTCATTCGTGGACCCATTCATTCTTTCTGTCCCTCTTTTATTTCAATATTTATTCTTTTATTTATGGACCTCAGGTGCACAGGTTTAGATTAAGCATGATCTGAGGGTCCCGAGCCCTCTTCGCATGGGTCTGCCTGCAGCTCTTTTGTTCTTTAATTCCTTGTGCTGGCGCTTGGTTCAGGAGATATTTAGCTATCTCAGGAGCCCAGTTTTGAATTAATCATAGTTCTTGCTGTTCCCTCTCTCCCTCTCCCCCTGCACACCCCCCCCCTCATCCCCTGTATGGCCCTCTCAGGCACACGTCTCCATGGATATTCATTTCTGTCCTCAACCTTTTCATCGTGTCCTTCTGTCCCGTCTCTTCTCTGCATCCCTGTGTCTGACTTTATCTGCTTTGCACACTCTTGTCCCTTCCACAGACGGCGGCTAGTCATCCTGTCCTGCTCATTCTCTCATGGTTACTCGTCCACTCTTCTCTTTTCAGTGTCTTTTCTCTTACGGGTGAATTCAACATATATTATGTATTGGCTGTATGTAAATGCTTATCAAAGAACTTGCTTTTTCTCCTACAGGTCCATCTGAATTTTCTTTCTACATCTTTCCTTTCTCTGTCTTCCAATTTACCTAGCTCTTTTATTCTGCTACGACCACCGTCACCATTGACAGCTCCTGGCTACAGTTTTATTTTTTTGTGTCTGTTTTGCAGAGCTGAGACGAGACCCAGAGCCTAGCACACGCTAGGCGATGGCTCCATCCCTGAGCTCCACCCCAGCCCAGGGCCTCAATTTTGAATTAATATGGATGACTTGTGTTAAACAAGCCCCCTCTCCTAGACTTAATTGTCCCACTTATTATCTTCTGCACTTCTTTTCATTTTTCCCCATCTTATTGTTACTTTCTATCACATTTTCACCCTTTTATTGTCTGGGAGATCAGATGACCCCAGGGCTCTGCTCGCCCTCCCCCTTCGAGTGAATGCAAATCTTTTTTCTCATTCATTCATTCGTGCACTCAGGCATCCATTCCGTCTTTCTTTCCATTTCAATACTCGTTTCTACACTTCCAGAGGGCAGGTGCACCTAATTGGATACATCATAATCTGCTATTAATGGGCCTCCCCTCCACTGCCCCATTGAAGCCCTCCCTGACATATTGATGCCTGAAAGGTCTCTTGGTCGGGTGGGTCATTGTCCACCTCAGAAGCACAGATGGGAATTAACCAATCTGCTGACACAGCCTGCCGGCCTGTGCCTAGCAGGGCTCTGTCTTCTGCCTGTATTCATCTACCTATTTGTGAGCACATTATTACCTTTTTTCTTTCCCAGATAGCATTTGCATTTCTTTCCTGTTTTGTTGGGAGGTTTTTTTGTTTGTTTGTTTTGTTTTGTCTTTCTCACCGATTGTCTTTCTCAGCTGCACAGGCTGCTGGATCAGAAAGTCACCTGCAGACATCCCTCTGTGGCCCAACGCAGCTAGCTCCCTATCTCTTTCTCTCTCATTCATGCATTCACATCTAGCCTCCTTTCTTCCCGCCTCCTGTCTTTTCAGTATTTAAGCCTCTGCTAGAAGAATGAAGTGTTTAGATTTTGAGTCCTAGCTTAACCCTCCCGTGAAGCTACGCGTCTGTCTGCTTAATGGATTTTTTTTTCTTTCTTCTCTGTTTCTCTTTCTGCACTGACTGTCTGCCTCATTGCAGCTTCCTGTGTGTTCTGGCTTTCTCGCTTGCTGTCACTCATCCCCATGAAGCCAGGGTGTCCGGATGGGATGAACCAAGCACCAGCACTCTGACACTAACCTCACTGGGTTCTCCTTGCATCGTCACACATCCCTCAAATATTTTACCATGATTTGTTTGTCTTCTTTCCTGCTTCCTTCTCTGTCTGGTCACATCCTCACCCATCTGTTCGTATTAAGGGGCCTCAGAACCTCAGTGCTGGTTCAGACAGTTCCATGTCTCCTCCCTTCCCTAATTAAAAATTTCTGAGGTCCACAATGAGGACCCAATGCCAGTTCGTCTGTTGCCCTATGTACCCTACAAACTGGGCACTTCAACGGTTCATATATGGATCACCTAGGCACCGAAGAGCAGGCTGGCTGTGCACTCCCGCCCTGGCTGGCTCACTCCCACACCTACTTGTTTCTTTATCCCTTCATGCTTCTTGCACTCATCCGTCTAAACATGTATTATGTGATGTAACACACACCAGTGAAACAGCCTTGCAATGAGAAAAGCGGAGCATTCGTGCCCTCTTGGCCCTTGCTACTTCCTCCCACCAACTTAACCAGCAAAGTATGCAAACCCGCAGCACAGAAACACACACAAATGGCAGATGTGAGGCAAACACCGCATATGTTCTTTTACCAACAGATTCTCCCAGGGCTCACCCCGAGACATACAAGGGGCAGATCTGAGACTAGCCCTCCCCCCCCCCTTCTCCAGATCTCTTTGGTAGGGTAGACACTTCTCCTTCTGCCTCTCTGGGCCCCAGTGAATGGCCATTCCCCATGAGAAACCTGTTTCAAGACCCCAGAATACATAGAGACACAAACATGTACAGTCTTCCCGGTGGGAAACGACGGAACAGAGTTCATTTGTAAATAGGTGGCTTTGTCTACAGCAATATAAAAATATTTTGGCCTTTCAAGACAGATACAAAAGAAAGTCCCCATTACCGTCCCCAAGTGTCTCAGTCCCGAACAATAACGAACTTGAAGAGGTTTAGATGGAAACTTTGAAGACAGAAAACCTGCCCATTATGTTTTCCAGACATTTCCAGGGGGTGAGCTCAGGTCATGGAGGCTTGAAGCCTATTTGAGAAGCTGGTCCCTCGGTCTGTGTTTTTCCCTCAGCCCTTTAAAGGCCCCAACGCACAAGGGCGCTTCCATCCTAGTCACTACAAGAGCCAGAGGGAGATTCTGTAATGAAAGGCCCATTCATTTAGAAGAGTGAAAAAGAAGAAATTCTTTTGGGGTCCCACACTTGAAGCTGCCTATAGAATTCTTTTGACACAGAGACAACACAAGGCGGATGGAGGCTCCCATCTTACAACACAAGCGCCAGGTCAGCCCTCGACTTGGCTCACTGGGCAACCCCCCACCCCCATCTGCACAAGCTGCAGCTCGCCAGACAGAGTATTTGGGTAGAACCCCCGCCCCAACAGCCCACAAGTGCGCTCACTGTGCTCTAGCCACTTACGATTTACAATTGGAGGGTCCTGGGGGCATGTGTCCGTGTCCGAGTGTCCAGGGTCCCACGCAGGATTCGGGATGATGACTTTGGCTAGAATCAGAAAGCTTGCAGTCACAGGATAGAACCCCACCCAGGTCAGCAAGTACGAGGAGGTAGATGGCACAAGGTGACACCTACACAGGACCTGAGGACGGCTTAAAGCAGAGACTCTCTGGACTTCAACAAACTTGAAGATCATGGGAGAAAGTATCGCTCTGTTCTACCAACTCATTCAATGTTCACCATTGGCCTATGTGGGGCTGGGGCAGGTGCCAAGAGCCCTAGTACTGCCCTGGTAGGCAGAGCATAAGTCGTGACCCGGGACAAGGCAGTAGGCCTGCAAGACTCAGCATGGGCCAAGCTGGACAGAGGACTCTGGTGGCCAGGCAAAGGAGAGTGCCTTCGGGAGTCCATGTGGGCTATGTTGAGACCATAGGGTTTTCAGTAGGCAGTGTCTCTAGCAACCATTGCACACACATCACAGGATGACAGGTAGCCTCTATGGGACCTAGGCAGCCACCTCCACACTAGCCATGCCACAGGAGTGTGACAAACCCTGTAAAACACCAGCCTTCCAAGGCTTTATGAGCCCAGCATTTGCCTCAAACTGGAGGTAAAACTGTGAGATACACGATGAAAACTCATGACGCCAGATGATCACCAAAGCCCAACGTACAACATAAAGCCAGCCTCCTGACGCGGACCTCATCTGCGATTCACGGGTCAGGATTGTCTCATGTCTGACCGACGACAGATGCCCCTCGTGAACGTGAGGTGTCAATGAAAGAGGAAGGCTGACTGTGTATATGTATCCTCTGTTATTCTGCATACTTTAATTTTATTTCTGAGATAGGTTTTCATGTAGCCCTGACTGGCCTCAAACTTGCTATGTCATAGAAAACTGACCTTCAGCTTCTGACCCTACTACTGCCTCTGTCTCTCAAACACTGAGATCACAGGCATACACCACCACCGGTGGTTTTACATGGTGCTGGAGGACTGAACTCTAGGCCTTCTTAAAGGCTAGGCGAGCATTCTACCAATGGAGCTACACACATCCTAGACACCATATTCTCTGCCTTGCTTGTTCTACAAACTCAAAACTGCTTAAGAAAAAAAAAAAAAAAAAGACCTGTCAAAGACATGTTTTAGTTTTTAAAACGTGTTACTAGATTCTGATAAAGGTAAAATAATTCCTGGCAAAGGGGAGTCGTGCATGGCTGGAATTGGGGGGGGGGGGGCAGGAGGTGAGCAGGAGAGCAGTCAGGTCTGTTCCAAACCCCTTTGAGATACATAGAAAACAAGTGACCCAGAGGGGTTAATGGGGAGGCTGGAGGCTACAATGCGGGGCCGTGAGCAAGGCAGGGAAGGATCTGGGATGTCACAGACTGAGCCACAGAACCACAGGACTTGAGAAACACCTAGCGCAGACTGCCAGATAGCTGCTGGCCCTCCGAGGACTTGAGAGAGGAGGAAACGTTGCCATTCCCTACCCTACCCTCACTTCAGCCTCCATAGGAAGGTCCTTCCACCCTAATCCTCCATCCCCAGGCAGGACTCTGGCTGAGGCACCCCGAGGACACACCTCTTATTTCCAACCCCCATAAAAACTCCTTTTCTGGCTTGTGCACACCCCCCCCAACACACACACACATATACACATCTCTCCCGTAACTGTTTGATTCTGTGATTTAAAAACGAGTGTTCACAAGGCAACAAGAAGATTCGGGTGATCTGGGGGGCAGAATCTGGTTAGCCAACAGCCCGGGACCACCTACTTCATACTGAACACCCCCCCTCCCGGTGAGCCCTGCATGGCCAGGGTGCTCGCTCATCATAACCATGGTCCCTAGGTGACAATGAGACTCCAGACCAAGAACACACAGCAAGACCAAAGCCGTTGCTGTTCCCTTGCAGGAATATGAGCTGGGGCCTTTGCTCCGCAACTTCTGTTTTCATCTACTTTGTTTTTAATGGGAGCAGGGTAATCAGAAGCAGCCCCGGGCATCTGGGTTTTTTCTTGCCTCTCCTCCAGGCCCCTGTGGACCCTCGGCGCGCCTGACTGTCCTTAATGAACTCGGTGTGCAGACCCCAGGCTGCTAGGCTAGCACGTAACCCTGGCAAAATCGTGGCTTGGTTTAAAAGCTGTGTGTACCAGCTCCAGGTCTGCCCGTGATACATTAATAACGCAGTGCGGGGCTGGAACCTTAACAAATGTCAGAAAAGCTGCATAGATGACTCACTGTCTGGAGCCAAAGGGAAAAACAAGCCCTTATAGAGTCCGCAAGAACCACTGTCTCACACATGCTCGATGGAAGACCTTGTAAGTGAGCGCACTGAGCTCATGACTCCCATAGAAACCGACCGGGCGTGTGCGCTAAGTGCGGCCCCCACGGCTTAACAGGATCAGAACATTCTCGCTCTGCATCTTGAAATTTATTTTATTTTTTTTGAAAAGTTTCTCTCTTCCGGAGGCACACAGGACCTAATTGATCTAGCTTGTCTTTGGTACAAATATCTTACTGATGCTTCAAACGGAGAAAAAAAAAAAAAAAACGTCAAAGGGCTATTTATACTAAAATGTTGATTTCAAGAAAAGAGTCTGCAGTTACACAAATGATCTGCCTTGCCTGCTTCCTACCTGTTGGGAAAACACAGCCTTCTTACAAGTCCCCCTGACAAATGTAAGCTCTTTGCAGAGCTCATTTCCTGTACCTTTGTTGGGACCCAGGCCCTGGACATTACAGGCCCATTTATGAAAATGGGAGAGGTAATTGGGACATCTTTTGAAACCGCGTCCCCTTCTCTGCACCGGGCCCCCTCTAATTTTCGTTTGGTCGAGTTACAGAGGATGTTTATATATGCCTCTTCCTGGAATTTCACCTCTTTGCTTCAGGAGTGGGCAATTAGAGAGAATTAGGACCTATTTGGTCCATGTTTACTCTTAATGGACAGAAAGGCTGCGGCAGCCTTGGGAACATAGTCTGCCAGTCTAATTGAAGCTGGCAATTTTTTGATTCCTCATTTCGACTCGTAGGTATTGTAGCAACCAAGGTCACAAAACAAAAGCTCCAGTCCACCATGGTAATGACGGGCACAGACTGTCACAAGGTCTGCGAGCTCCTGATTACCACGCTGGGGCCCAGAAACAGACAGAGATGATTGCACAAGGGGCTGGGTGGTGGGTGGGTACCGCTCACTTTTTCTACAAGCTTCTGCAAGAAGTTCTTCCCTGAGTGGACCAGAATGTCCGCAAAGGCAATGCTGAGCGCCTCTCGACCAAAGAGTCACTTGGGACACTTGGGACAGCACCACAGGGGGTACACCCTTCTGCCAGGGAAGCCACAGGTCTCGTCTCACTACTCAAGGAGTGTTCTCTGGCACAAGAAGGGTCTCCCAGCCTGGTCTGTGACGTGTTTGCTTGATAATTCCTTGTAACAAGTAATTCTTCCCCTAGGGACCTTCCCCTGGCCAAAGCAATAGCCTTCACAAAGACCTGTGATCTCCAAAAGCTGTCAGTGAGGAACTAGCGAAGATCTGAGGCCACCTAACCACACTGGTCACTAAGGAACCCACAATCAGAAGCCGAAGACACAGCACTCTCACACTCAGACTCCAAAGGCCTCAGATGCTTACAGGCCTACATCTTAAGGATGGGGAAATGAGGTCCCTGAGAGCTAAAGGCAAAGGCTGAGGTCACAGCCATAGGAAGGGCTGACAAAAAGCTGGAGCTGAAGACAGCTCCAGGCAGCTATCTACAGTGGACCCAAGTACCCATTCTGAGCTCTGTCCTTTGACTGCCTGACAATTCCTAAGGAGCAGAGAGTAGTCTACCTAGAAGCTAATGGAGACCCAAAGTGGGCAGTCATGGACCTCTGCATTCCCTCCCTTGGTTAAATAGGGGCTCTGCCTGCCTAGTACCAATATCCCAGGCTGCTTCTGATTACAGAATGGGTTACAATCTGGTCTCATTTTACAGACAGAGAAACTGAGGCTCAGAAGACAACAGTCATAAGATACTGACCATGACTGAGAACTGACTCCTTGTTCTATCAGCGACTTTTGCCTTGGGCCAGTCTAGGGCATTAGTGGGAACACCCCTGTTGGGGGAGGTCACTCTGACTTTTTCCTCTCCTCGTCCCTAACCATACACACCTACCATGCCTCAACTCAGTGTCAGACCCCTACCCCCCCAGTTTCATAACCTTGGAGGGATGGCTGTCTGCCCACGTAAATGATGACCTAGAGAAAGTGCTGGAAAGCAGAAAAGCCACACAGCTGTGGTCCCTGGTGGCCAGAGAAGACATGCGCTCAGTCTTTGGCCTTTCTAGTGTCCTCTTTCCCCAACTTTCCATTCTGGAGTTCTATCCCTTGGCCCCCATTCTGTCTCTAAAGCATCTTTTGGGCATCGGGCCCGGTGTGATCAAATTCTTGCCTATAGTCGTCCTATCCCTCTATCTCAGGAGATTTATACAAATCTAGCCTTGAGACGGACAAGCTTGAGGATCCCCAAAGTCAGAGAGTGGGTGGCTGGCTACATGGGTCATTATATTACAGGGGTCTGCTCCTTGGTCCAACACCACACACACACACACACACACACACACACAGGAGTGCACAGAGAGAGAGAGAGAGCGCGCCAGGGGCCCCACGCAGCCCCAGGGAACACACACACTCTCCTTGTCGGGTAGGTAATTGAGGCTTTCTCCTTTTCATCTGAAGAAAGGGCACCTTCCATTGACGAGAGGCATTCACAGGACCTGGGAAACTCATTGGAGCTCTCTCCCAATTATCCCCAGGTGGCTGTGCTCCACAGGGCTCCCCCACATTCCTTTCTGCCTGAGCCTTTGTTTCCAGCTGCAGAGGCCTGGGAGCTCCCAGGCTAAGAGTCTCCTCCTTAAGCCCTAGCCAAAAACCCTATTCAACTGAGAGAAGAGAAGGCCAACTCAAGGTGGTGGGGAGCCAGGCTCCGGCCCCACTCCCAGGCTAGGGGAGGGAAGACCTCACCATCTGCAATTTTCTCTTAAGCCCGAAGAAACTATAGAGCAATTTAAAAAGTCAAGACTGTACCCTCCACCCCTGTTCTTGCCTTAATTAATTCCTCTCCCACACACTTCCTGCTTGGGGCGGGGGGCGCTTACTGGCCTCCATCACCTGACACCTGCCCTATGTACACACACAAATGCACACATACACACTCACACACACACACACAGCCTGGACTTGGGGGCGAAGGTTGAGAAAACAAAGATGGACAATGGCTCTGAGAAGCCTGACTAAAATGATCAGGTTCCCAAAGAAAAGAGGCAGGCCCCAGACACTTGCCTCAGAACTAGACAATCCCAGAAAGCAATATGGAATCCCAGGATCTATCCTGTAATGCTGGTCTGCTCTGTAGCCCTGTTGCTGTGTTTCAAGATGCCTAGAAACAGCACCAGAGGCTCCTCGTAGGCCCCCAAAGTAACCCCAACTCCCACTTGACTGATGTTTCTATGCCACAGAGGCAGCCATGTCCTGAACCCTAGATAACTTGAGGTGTCAGTGAGCAGCCAGGGCCTACTCTGAGCTACCACCACCCACCCATCCACCCACCCATCTACCCAGTGTCTCTCTCTTTCCGAGAATCCTGTGCCTGAGGTAGTCCCACTCATAAAGGCCCAGTTCTAGAATTTTCCATCTTCTCAAACCGGGGATTGGGGGCCCAAGCCCTACTTTCTCTTTCTTTTGTCTGAGAGGGATGGGGCTCAAAGCAGCAAAAGAGGAGCTGGCCCTTGGGACTAACTCACAGCCTGTTAAATTCCAGTCTCTTGAAAAGAGAGCGCTCCCAGTGCAGCCGCCCCCCACCCAGCTTTTCCAGCTTGGCTTCTTCATTGTCCTTTACTGTCCACTGCCCTTTAACCCTTGAGGACCTTAATTTGCATCTCTCCACACCCTCTTTGTGTGATACTCCTTTCCTCTTCATTAGCAAGCTCATTAAAAGATGGGTAGATTGTTTGGTTCTTTTTTTTTTAAGAAGTCAGTTTGCTCGTAAAAAACACATAAGTTGCTTCATGTAAATGAACGAATAAGAAACATATGCGTCCTGTTGCCCTTAAGTCTTGCCAGGATTTGACATCATTTAGAGAAATGTACTTGTGAATGCACTTGGGCTTTGACTCACGCACGTCCAGCGGGGCCCTGAAAAGTACAGCAAGCAACTTGCAGGTGGGAACGCAGAGCAGAGGGCTTCCCCCTCCACAAGGAATCTCAGCTCCACCCTGGCTTCCCTTTCCTGCCCACCCCAGGGGCAGATGGGAGAGGCACACCCACAAGTAACCACTATCTTTCCCACACTCTGTCCAAGTGGAGAGTATGTTAGAGGGCTCTGGGGAATTAACTGCCTATTACCATGACAAATGACCAGAGACCACCTCCCATCTTTGCACCAGAGGACAAGATCCTCTGTGCCTGCTCTCTTGGCAATTAGGGCCTCATTCCACCCCTTACTGCTCAAAAAAAGTTTTCCTGAAAACTGTCAGTTCTCTTGGTTCTCACAGTACAGACGTCTCAGCAGTTCTGAGACTCTAACCCAGTGGTTCTCAACCTTCCTAACGCTGGGACCCTTTAGGACAGCTCCTCGTGTTGTGGTGACCCCCAACCATGAAAGTATTTCATTGCTACTTCATAACTGTAATTTTGCTACTGCTATAAACATAATGAAAATATCTGACACGCGGACGGTCTTAGGTGACCCGAATGAAAGGGTTGTTCGACCCCAAAGGCTGCTCTAATCTGAGGGACTGGTGGATCATACTAATTGAGAACCTTTTACTATTTTACTGTTTTTTTTAGCCTTTTTACTCTTTTACTTTTTTTGTTTTTCCTTCAACCTAATGTCACACAAAATCTCCAGAAGATGTGTTTGCCTGAGACTTAGCTTCCACAGTCTGAAACCTCAATCACAATGTACCTTCATGTAAAGCCTGGTCTTGAGGAAATAGCTTATTCTAGAACCCTGGAAGGGTAGGTAGGGCTGGCTGCAGAACGTAGGAAATCTTCCGGGGGGAAAACGGGGTATATTGGTCTCATGGTTGAGTCTGTTAGGCCTCACCTTAACCTAGTCTGACCCCTTGGCTCAGCCCATCTGCAGAGTTCTGGGCTGTCCTTGATGAACAAGCCCAGAGTCCCAAACCCTTGGCTCAGCTCAGACCAGCTACCCAATAGCTTTGTTTAAACCCAGGATTCGATGCCCCTGGGAGGCTGCATCCGGTCCTGAGCAAAGCTCACTTCCAGCCCTCCTCGCTAGCCACGTCACTGTGTCTGCAGGTTGCTCAGTAAATGCCAGCTGCGGAGTAAATGTCACAAAACAGAGCCTTGCTGGTGCCCTAGGCACATGCCCTCCCTCTACAGTCTGCTGGACTCTCCAGAGAGGGAAAGCAGGCAGGTAAAGGCCAGGCTTGGGTGCTGGGCCTCCTTGCAAATGCAGCTTCTGTTTAAAATAAGATTCCATCCCGTTTCCACTTCAGAGAGAGAAAGGCGGAGCTGTGGAGGGACCATCTGTGAATCTTGTTTAATGAGAAAATATCATGGAAGCTTTGGTCAAAAGCAGAGATGTCATGGGAAAGGCAAGGCCCCCAAGCAGGCTGACATGTGGGGTGGAGTCTTGAGGCAGGGGCATAGAGCTCTGTTCAAGATATTAAGATGGATAGCAACTAAGCCAAGGTCAGTCCTGGACCCAGTCAATGCTCCCCAAGGTCTCACGCCATCCCAAATGAGGCAGAGCAGAAGGAGCCTCATCTCTGAGCCACCCCTACTCACCAGACCCTCCAGCCCTTTATGAAAAGACGGGTTCTACCCACCCACCCATTATGAAAAGACGGGTTCTACCCACCCACCCACACATACACATACATACATTAAGCCTTCAACAGTCCTACTAATATGTCTTGAATAAGTGAATCACAAAGGAAAAAAATGATGAAGCCCTTCTGTTTCTTCTCCACCATTACTGACTTTGTTTAAACAAACCAAAACATTGCCGTCTCATCGCAGTGTCGCGGGTGAGGAAAATCTCTCTCAAAACCACCATTTCGGTAGAAGACATTCAAAGCCCATGTGTGCAAGGCCACAATTCTTCCAGGAAACAGTGTTACCATTCCTGGGGGAGAGTTATCTCCCCCCCAGGGTAGATAGCTACCTGTGTCCACATCTTTGAATGAGACAAATGTGGTTGGTGGGACAAGGCCAACGGTCTATAGATTCACATCACAAACACGGTCAGTTGAGTTGATTGTGTGCCTACTGTGTGTCTTGTCCTAGCTATTCCCCGAGTGTAGACCCTTGAGGGCAAGCCCCACTTACCGTCTCTGGCTCCTACTAGATAGTGGCCAGGATGAACTCCCACACGTGCTGACTCGTTGTGGCGGCAGTCCCGGCTCCAGGCAAAATCCAGGCATCCAGGTTCCAAGGATCATGTAGGAAGCTTGGTAAGCTGCCCCCTCCCAGACTAAATGTGCTCCTTCTTGAATGGAGATGTGATGTCAGTGAATTATAGCGAAGTTGTGTATAACGGCGCAAGAGACTTACCCTAATCCAGGAGGGTAGCACGATGCACGTAGTGAAGATCCTCGCGCTGGGCGTCCTGGGTGGGGTCCTCGCGCTGGGCGTCCTGGGTGGGGTCCTCGCGCTGGGCATCCTGGGTGGGGTCCTCGCGCTGGGCATCCTGGGTGGGGTCCTCGCGCTGGGCGTCCTGGGTGGGGTCCTCGCGCTGGGCATCCTGGGATCCTCAATCCTCGGTTCTTCAGCCAGTATGGCCGATGGACAATGCCAGCTTTGAGGAAAGGCAAAGAATTAAAATTCCTGCAAAGCAAACACTTGAAAAAAAGGAAAAAACACCTGTACTCACACGCATGAAGACACGCAGCGGCCTCACCTGCTCCTCTGTGGAGATGGGCGGCTCGTGGAACCTGAGCACAACAGGACATGGCACGGGAAGACGCGACAGGCCTGGATAGTAGCCCCCAAAACAACACCAAATGGTCAGCAAGGGGCCTAGGAAGGCAGAGCCATGGACTCTTAGGGACTCAGTGGTGGTACGCGTGGGCAACACCCACCAGGGAACGACGACGACAACGACGATGAGGGGTCTCCGAGGCCAGCAGGCGAGGTCATAAACCTGGTTTAAGCCCCTGGTCACGCGGACCTGGAAACCAGGCCTACAGAAGATGAAGAGCCAGCAAGGGATTGTCCAACAGGCACCAGGAGGCTGCTGGCAACTGAGGTGACACTGAGTTGGGGGGCACAATGGGATGGGGACCTAGTGGCAAGGCTAAAGGCAGCGGGTGGACCAGGTTAGCGGCAGGTTTGGGCTTAGCAAGGGAAGTCAGCCTGTAAAGCAGAGGTCGGAGTGGCTGAGACCCAAGGGAAGAGGTGGAGTGGGATGAGCCCAGGAACTGAGGCACAGATGGGTGTTAGGAAGACACCATGGTAAAAGGCTATGCAAGCAGAATGCCATGTGGGTGGTGGACCCAGGCGCTGTAGAAGCAGGGTGGAGCCAGTAGGTAGAGAAGAGCAGGTGGGCAGCCAGGCAGAGGCGGGGCCTGCACATGCTCTCTGGAGGCTCCTAGCATTGGGACACAGTCATCAGCCTAATTATTAGGGACATAAGGCTGGACTGAGTCCCAGGGGGAGGAACAAACTGTGGAACGGGCCCAAAAGCCTCAGATCCCCATCAGCTCAAGAGGGAGGGAGACCTGTGTGGCCAGGACCGGGGCACATCACAGCTGTTCCTGTGCGCTTGCCCTAAGCTGCAGGGCCAATAGACCATACTCAGCCATGAATGGGGAGGGAGGCGGGGGGGGGGGGGGGGGGGGGGAGTGTCGGGGGGGGGGGGTGTCGGGATGGAGGGGGGCAAGGCCCTGGGGGTGGGCAGGTCTGCGTCAAGGCAGGGCAGGCAAACCAGGCCCACCCCATGCCCTCTGAATGCCTTCTATGGAGCCAGAGACCACTGCTCTGGCTCCCAGACAACCCCCCAGCTTGCCCTCCCTGGGAAGCAGAGGCCATCAAGGGACAAGCTAGGTGGCAGGTGCCAAGCCCAGGGCCAGGACCATGGGCACGCTCAGTTAGGATCAACTGTTGGATGACAGGCTGAACTCGCGGATGAATGCAGGGCACAACAGGACCCCTTTAAAAGGGGCTGAGGCTAGGGCAGGTAGCTGCTGCTCCCAAGTCCCTTGAGTCCCCCCCACCCTCACCCTCTTAACCCTATCTGCCCAGGTGTGACAGTTGAGCCCATCCATTCGTCCACCTGTCCCACCATATGCATCCCACATACTCTTACTGAGCCCCACTATTTACCAGGTTGGTGCTGGGACACCCAGAGGAGGAGGGGGTGGCCTAGGGGCACCCCAAAAGGGCCAGATTAAATGGAGAGAGGGAGGGAGACAAACAAAGGGAGGCTGAGACAGAGAATGAAGGGGGGAATGGGCAGTAAAGGCAGAAACAGTAGTTCTTAGAAGAAGAGGGCTTTTCCTGCCTCCTCCCTCCCCGCTTTGGGCTCAAATCCATAACTTCCCATAATATCCTGATTGATTCCATAGATGCTGAGTACCCAGCTCTAGGTCTGTGGGCCAACTCTGAAGCCAGGCTAGATGCTTGGGCCGGGGTAAGGGGGCCTTCCATATCCACACTGAAGCATGGAAGCACCCATGAGGGTCCCAGAAAGTGGGTTGGGGTATGAAAAGCCCACTGTGCCCCAGGAAGCAGTTAGCTGGAATCCTTCTGCTTACAGCCTGCCTCGCAGGACATAAGAGCTGGGGTGGTGGGGCGGGGGACCTCCCGTTTGAGTTACTCAAGGCTGCTAAGTTTGGGGGATCCTTACACAACACCTGATGACCTAAGGCTGTACGACACGGAGCAAAGGTCATCCATGTATTTATTCACTAGCTTCTGAACTACTCCTAGAATATCAGAAGTGGCTTTGGGGACCTCTTATTTTACTAATTGATAGATATTTGAGAGATGGGGGGACCCCTGGAGACAGTGAAATACTAACTGACTACACTGTGGGAAGTGAGGCTCCCACTTTCAGAGGCCTTGGCCTTTCTCCTTGTCTCCTAGCTGCAACTCTGTACTACTGTATAAGGTAGTGACCTAATCTGAATCCATTGTGCTGAAGAACCTTTAGCCAGTGGACCCACTGAGGGAAAGAGGAAGGCAGGAGACAGTCTTAACACAGGAATTGCTAGAGTGGGCCCCAAGAACCTGGGCAGGGACCTGGGTTAGTGTGAGAATGGACCTTGTACAGCTCCTTGTCTCAAAGCTACCTTCAACCTGCAACCCCACTCAGTGGGTCTCGCAATGGGACAGGGGCTCAGACTTCAGTGAGGAGGGAGACCTACAACACCAAGTGTGGCTTAAGAACCCAGGGTACCCCACCCCTGCCCTGCAGCCAGAAGCTCAGCTCATTATGGTAATCAGTGTGTTTTTCCTTCTCAGACAAAGAGGGCTCCTTATGAGATGAATATTGGAGCCCAGCAGCTACCTCATTAGCGGCTGCAGCCTCTTCCTTCCACAAGGCCCAAGATTAGCCCCGTGTTCATTAAGGAAAAAGGGCAAAAAGTAGAAAAAACTGAGGGGAAAAAAAAAAACCCCAGCTGCGGGCAGGGGTGGCTCTGTCCTATAGGCTGGTCATTCCTTGAGACCCTCCTTGTACCTTTGGGGACTTAATCACGAGGCCAGGGAGGCAGTGGGGAAGGGGTGGAAGGTACAGAGGTTAAACCTCCCAGGAGGAGGAACTCGAAACCCTTGAATGGGCTGATGTGCTATAGAAGGTTCCTGGGATTTGTCAACTGAGTAATCAACTTAAAAGCTTCCTTCTGGGTTTTTCCTTCTAAAGCTCAAACTAACCTAGGAGGAAAAGCTTTTTCCGAGATGAGGTTTGGGTGGGTCTAAATATTTTCTAAATCCCCCTTCCTTGACTTTGTCTTTAAGGCCCCTCTCCTCCTTCCCACTCCCCCTCCTCCCCTCTTTGGTCTTCTCTGTGGGAATTTAACTTCAGGGAAATTTCATTATGACCCAAATCGCATTTGCTCATGAATGCCTACTTGGTTTCATTTCTGGTCTCCCAGCTAGGGAGTCTAGGGCCTTACCTGGTAGAGCTCACCTGGCCTTCCCTATTTCTGCCAAGGTACCTCGAAAGACCTGACCTACAAGGTGGTCCCAGTAATAAGTGGTTTACCTAAGCCCTGAACCCACATCAGCCGACTCCAGGGCGCTCTCAGCGACCCCGGCAGCTGGTATGAGGCAGGTCTGGGAAACCGGGAGGGCCGGGAAGGTGAGAATTAGCTGTGTCCATGAAGCCAGTAATGCGGAAACAGAAGGGAACTGGAGCTGTGAAGCCATGGAGCGGGAGGGGTAGAGATGTATGTCTCCTTGTGTCCAGCCAGGCTGGAATCGTGCCAAGGGTCAAGCTACAGAAAAGTCTTTACCTGAGCGAGAGCCGTTCGATGGAGAAGAGCGAGTCGGGAAGCAGTGGGTTGGAGGGGAAATTGGAGGTGAGGAAGGAAAGCAGTGTAGACAGGCCTCAGAAGCCGGGCTGTGAAGGAAAGACAGACACTGGAGTGGCGAGGAAGGAGGACAGGAGGAAGTGGGGCTCCAGGTGGGGACAGCAGAGTCAGGAATCCAGAGGGGAACTGAAGAGAAGATGCAGGCTCGAAACAGGTACATGTCATCACTGCTAGAACTGAAGAGTCATGAGGTACCATATTGGGGGGGAGGGGGGGCGCCCAATCGGAGAAACCACTTGGCAACCTCTGCTTCCCCCAGAGATGGCAGGCCGGCCCTGGGTCAGGACAGGGAGTTGTGAGCATCAAATGAATGGAGGGGTGCAAGAGGGGGACCAGGGCAGCTCCGGTCTCTGTGTGCGGACCTTAAGGATGGAACAGGCAATCACGGAAGCCCCTGGCCACTCTGAGCGATGGAAAGGGTCCTTCCTAATAGCCTGAATTAACTCAAAGCGGGTCTCCGCCCCCTGGATTTGCTGCCTTCTAAGTCCTCCTCTGCCTCCATTTGCCTCACAATCCAGTCAGCCCCTGTCAGAAGCCTGGACGTTATTGTCCGCTCCAAGCTGGGCTTCTCTAAAGAAACCCAGTTGGTTTTGTTGTTGTTTTTTTGTTTTTTGGTTTTTTTTTGGGTTTTTTTTTTTTTTGTCTTGTCTTGTCTGGACAAAATTGGTTGGTTTAAAAGGCAACCAAAGGAAGTGCTGGTAAAATGAGGGCCCCAATTAGCCTCCAAAAGGGACCGTTCTCATTAGCTTTGTGCTTCAGCAATAGCCTGGTGCGTCGGGCACACGGTCAGCGTCTCAGACAGTGTTTGTTGAATTAATCCTGTTTTTTGTTTTTTTTTAAATTCTGGAGTTTTATTTATTATGCACAAATATACCCAGCACCTACTGGCTGCTCACTAGCGTGAGAGAGAATAGGGCTGGGCAGTGAACAACAGGGACAGCCTCATTGCTTAGTGAGTATTCTGCAATTTCACGGCAATTTACAAAGCACTTTCTTGTGAGTTACATCATTTGGTCTTCAAAAGCTCCCTGTGGGGTAGATAAACTGGTTTCCTCTTCTTTTTCTTTTCTTTTTTTTTCTTTTTCTTTTCTTTTGTCTCTTTTTCTTTTCCTGGTTTTTTTTTCTCTTGTTTTTCCCTCTTTCTTTTCTTTTTCTTTTTTTTCTCTATTTAGGTGTGAAAGGAACTGAAACTTGGAACTTAAGTGACTTGTTTAAGGTCATACCATTATTAAGAGGTGAAGTCAGCACATGCTACCAGACTTGAGCCAACCCCCCCGCCCCCAGCAGCTCCCCAAGACCACCCTTGGGAAGCTGGGATTTCAGACAGACTTTCCCATTGTGAAACGTCTGATATGAAATAAAGGAACTCTTAGAAGAACTTTAGGCTGAGGACAAGGGAGAGGACCGTCAGGGGCAGCCACAATGGCACCCAAGACGAACTCTGACCCCTTCTCTTGCCAGCAGTGTGGCAAAATACTTCACTGTCCTCACTGTGAATTTAAGTCCAACCCCATGAGTGAGGCTGGATTCTCCCAGTTCTCTTTCCCACCTACCTCTTTAAAATCATGAAAATCAATGCCAATTCCTCCCTCCCTAGACATGGTGCTACCCCGTTTACACACACGTATTGCACAGGAACGACGCGGCACGGTACATAGAAAGTGCTCTGGAAATGGCCACACACGTGGTTCGTGTCCTTACTCAAAGTCTCCCCGACGGCCTGCTGTCTTTAGAAGCCCCTGCCTGGGGCAAGGAGAGCCCTGAGCACAGGGGCTGCAGGAGTCTGCGGGAGAATAGATGAGACAAGTGAGACCAAGGAGCTGTGGGAACAGATCCACCTGAAAACCTTTCAACAAACAAGCGCTGAGAGTTCTGCCCAGCCCTGCCTCAGGCTGCTTCTAGCTCATTTAATTCTCACAACAACCCTAGGAGGTTGCTCCTAATGTCCCCATTACCCCAAAAGGAAAGGACATCTCTATGGAGGTGGGTGGAGGGTAGGGGGCATGCCTTTGGGGTTCAGCCACATGCTCATTCCAGAAGCACCCCACCCCCACCCACAGAGTTACCAGCACAATGCTGGTGGCCCCTGGCCCAGGTCCCCCTCCTGAGAGGCTCCCAAAGGGATCCTTCTGCTCAGGACATTGTTAGGACAACATGGTCAGTCACAAGGGACGACCCCCTTTGGGAAGGGAAGCACTCCAGTTCACTGGCAGATGAACACAAGCAGACACATACAGGGAAGGGCTCAGATTCAAAGCACAAGCAGACCAAAGGTCAAGGGTCATGACCAATGCCCCCTCACTAGGGCACTAGTTCAAGGCTTGAACCCAGAAGGAAGCTAGCTGGACACTGCTGATCCTCTTTATCCCTTGTCTCGCAATGTCCTGGTCCTGGGGGTCCACAAGGGGCTGCTCTGTATGCTGGTGGGTTCTTGGAATCCATGCTCCTTGGCTCTACAAATAACCAAAGGTTAGAGAATTTACTAAAAGCCCAGGTATAGATGTCAATTACAATTTAAGTTAATTAATTACAATTACAGCTAATTATTTAACATCTTAAATTGTCTTCAGTGGCTAATAGGTCTGGGGGTGATGAAGAGAAAACAGTTTGGGGGAGTCCACTGGCCATATAATACGCAAGCAACTTGAGAGAGGGGCTGTGGTACCAGTAGTTAGAGATGCATAGCACGTATATCCATAGGCACCTGAGCAGCAGCTTGGTCCTTGGTCCTTCCAGGTAGTCTTGACTGATGTGAGCCGATGATGTCATCCCTAAAGAGAGATCCTATGACATGGGAGGGGGCTGTTAGAAACCATCTTGATGACCTCTAACGGCCAGCACAAGAACAGCATAGAGAGGGAGGGGGCAAGTGGAAGGAAAGGGAAGGGAGGGGAAGGCTTAGGAGGAAAGAGGGAGGGGTGTGAAGGGATCAGGAAGGAGGAGCAGGGATGGGGGAAGGAGAGGGAGAGAAGTAAGGGAGGGGTAAGAGGAATGAGGAAAATGGGTATGGGAGGGGGGAGAAGGGAGGAGGGAGGGAGGAGGGAGGAGGGAGGGAGGAGGGAGGAGGGCGGGGAAGGAGGGAGAAGAGAAATGGGAGGGGGAAGAGGAAGAGATGAAATGGGAGGGGGAGGAGGGAGAAGAAACGGGAGGGGGAGGAGGGAGGAGAAATGGGAGAGGGGAGGAGGGAGAATAGAAATGGGGGGGGGAGAAGAGGGAAAGGAAAATGGGAGGAGAAGGAGGAGGGGAAATGGGAGGGGAGGACAGCAATGGGAGGGGTACAGATGAGTTGATTGACAGGTCACAAGTGTTAGCTGTGTGCGCATGCGCAACTCAAGCACTTGTCTAGCGGGCCAAGAACCATTTGCACATAGAGACCGCTAGGGGGCGCGCGGCCCGCACCAAGAGTCCAATAGCACAACCACCTGCGGCGCCCCTACTGGCGCCAGGGCGCAGCTGCTAGAGCCAGACTGACGTAGGAGGAAAGGGGGGGGGGCGCCCAACAGGTTTTAGGCTTCAAGGAGGGGCATAGCCCACACCAGCCTTTCAGGGTCTCTCTGCACCCCCATCGCTTCTCCAAGCTACCACCAGCCAGAGCCAATTAACAGACATGACGCAGCACACACACATCTAGAGACTACCTCGTACCAGAGCCATGACAACAAGGAGACCCTGCAGTAAAGGGCTCCCCCAGACCACAATTCTACTTCTGACAAGTAAAATCAGAAAGCTGTCTCCCACCATCAGTAAATCCAATTAAACATAATTAAAATTTGAAGACCCAATTCTCAATACGCAACACACTCATTTCAGCTGTGCGTCATAGAATAAAGGTAGGCCACTCTGCCCCCTCCCCACATCAACACCCTTCTCCCCAGAACCTTGCCTCCCCTTACCATGCCAAGTCTCAAGACCCCTAAGGATGGTGCCTAATTAATATTTTAATGTTAATTTAAAAAATTAAAATTCTCAAAAAACCACATCTTTCTAAGACCCCAGAAAACAAAAATCACTGAAAATAAATTAATCCGCATTCACGACACCCTAAATCATACAGCCATTTCAGATGACGCCATCTCTGGCCCACGCAAGTCCTGCAGGGGCGCCTGAGTGAACCCATGAATCTCCAAACACTTCCCCTTAGGTAAATGAACCCACAGTCCAGCAGCCAATCTCGAGCCAGACCCCCTCCTGCAGGAGAACAAAGGCCACCTCCCCTCCCCTTCCCACCCCGCCCCCCAAAATTCCGCAGTGCCACCAGCGCCCTCTCGCGGCCATCAATAGAACCTTCCAGAAACCTGCCACGTAGCAGCCCTCTGGTGCCCCCCCCTCCAGCCAGCCAGCCCAAGATGGGGAGGGGGTGGCCTGGGGGGGCTTAAAAGGGACAAAGGAAACGGCAAAAGGTGATTTACCAAAAGTCCAAACCCTTCAACGCGTCAGAATCTGGCGGCGACCATCATGCGCAATTCTGAAAAGAGCCCTGCCCCCACATTTTCAATTCCAAGCACTCAGATCACCCCCCCATCTCCACACACCCCCTTTTCTGCATTTCTCTCTTCTTCTTCTCAGACTCAAGGACATGGGGCTTCTTTCTACCCCAAGCTACCCCCTGCTTCTATTCTACCTGCCCCCCAATTCCTTGACCCTAGCTTTAACTGCAGTGTTCCCTACGTGATCTGGGGGTCTCCAGGCAGATTTGCCTTTGACACCATCTCTCGCCACCGTTAAAGTGGCTGCATCGGGGAAAAGTAAATGGTAACGGTTACAATTTTTTCTCTATATTTTGCCTGAGGTCTGTTCTTCACTAAACCTGCGGTATCTGGATTCCGAATTGCTGGTGTACGCGAACCTCTAAACCTCACGCCCACGATCCCCTGAAAACCTGGCTAAAGACCAGGAGAAAAAGATGGCTCAAGACCGTTCTCTTCAGGTACCTTTCCTCCCTAATTCATGGAGCTTGCAGACTGCGTCACCGCCATGTCTCCCACCATTAATGCGATTCTAAACGTGGCTTTGAACCCCCAAAATCAGGTTTTTGAACCCCAGAAACCGCAATTTAAAGGGGTGAATCTCTGATTACTGCTGTTATTCTTAATCAGGGTCTCTGCTACGCAGCCCACCCTCCAGGACTAAGTGAGCAAGGATCCCTGTAAAACTCCCCCCCAAGAAAAATGTGCCTCAGGGTTCCGTTCCTGACAGAATTTTGTGTCGGATGCTGGGGACCAGGCTAAGTAAGGGGCTGTGTCCAGGAGAAGGTCTCCAGCATCGGCCTTACGGCGTGTCCAGGAGGACAGAGCCTAAGCCAGAAGGGGATGTCGTCTTCATTTTGCACATCCTTTGAGGCAAAGGATGGCCAACCACTCACCAGGTAAAGGATTCTTCCGTGGGTGCCCCGTTCTCTGGAAGAGCTGCAGCCAAGGCCAGCAGAGCCGAGGCGAGCTCTATTCCAGCTCTTCGCCGTCTGCGCTAGGGGCTGGCTGGGTGGGGTTTATATAAAGGCGCAGAAGGGGTGGTCTTTGACGTCAGCGCATTCTGCTGCAATGCGCTCATTTCTCTAAAAATGATTGGCCGGAAAAATGAGCCCCCCAGATTCTATGACAAATTGCTGTAGCCGCACCCAGACTGCAGCAAAGAACGCAGGAGAAAAAAATCTGCCGCAGTGCCCCTGGCCGCCATGACCAACACCCTGTGGTCGCTGATGCTTTTTCCCTACATGAGCCCTGATCATGGATGGAAGGGCAATTTGTAGACACAATTTGTAGGAAAATCACCCCAACTGATGGTTGTCCTTGGGAGGGTGGCCAAGGATAAAGATGGGGTACCGGGGGTTGGCAGATCGTTTGCCTGGGTTTTTCAAGAACGTCATTCGGAGGCTCCGGGCTTAGGAAAAGAGAATGCTGGGCTTTAAAAAAAAAAAAAAAAATATTTATCTGGAAAATAAAAAGCTCAGATAAAATAATTGATCCCCAAATATCAGCCCGAGGCTGTTACCCCAAACCTAACGCACCCGGTTTCTGACGGGCTATCTAGATACGGAAGACTCGGCATCTCCGAGTCAAAGGGACCTCAATTTTGAGTCCGGGGCTCTACCGCTGACACCGTGTGCACTGAAAACCTTGTGATATCCCTTCCTCTTCCCCGGGTCCATTTCTGCCCGTTAAGGGGGTACCCTGCAATCCGGAGAGTACTGTGAATATTGACGCAAACCGTGCCCCCTTATCAAAAGTACTTCATGGGTGAAAACGGGGTACTAGATGGTAATGCTTAGAATATACTCCCAAATCGGGTTGATTCCCCACACTTTGGAAGGTGCCCCCCCACCTCCCGCAGGCGCTGCAGCCCCAGCAGACAGACAGTGACACATGTCGCTATGGCGTATAGCTGCCTGGCTGTGTACTCTCCGGGACTTGGCACCGGAGAGCTAATCCTTAACAGGTGGTACCTCCGGCTGCTCTGTCCTGCCCTAAGTGGCAAAGTGGGCAGCACGTCAATCAGATGTCCTCTTGAAAAGGTCAAAATGCTGTTGAAAGGGACGAAGGATCTATCTTAGGGTGACAGGTGGGTGGCAACTGGGAGGCCAAGGAAGAAGCGTCTAGTGACAGAGAACGAGACCCTAAAAGGAAAATCAAAGGCTCCTCGGAGGACATGAGGTCTTTAGAGCCCCCCGCCCTTATCTGGGGCTCTGCAGCTGCTCCCGAGCAAGCCGTTCTGGCCAGCAATCCTAGGACACTGCCGCAACTCGGATCCCGGGGCTGAGAGGCATAGAGAAGGGCCACCGCCGAGTCCAGAGTCCCTCTCCCATGACTCAGGCCTTTCCGGGGTTTGGGGGATTGTTAATGTAGGAACCGAGGCACTCTCGGGGAGGGGGGATGAAGGTGTAGGGCTTTGGGGGCATCACGAAGGGCTATTTGAATGTGTCAGATACTGGGAGAGAAAGAAAATACCCCATTTTCAGCCTTAGAACGTGCAGATAGCCCCCCAAAAGAGGGCCCCTGACAAGTCGGAAAGGCCTTCACCAGCCACAGACGTCACGAAAGCCTCAAAAAAACATGGCTCCCAGCACCCTAGTCAACAGGAGACATTTATTAGCCCACAGTATTAATAGCTAAGAAACAGCCAGAGCTGGCTGGGGCCAATCATCAGCAAGGAGACCCTGTCGTCAAGCCCCTGTGGCCAATCAGACACTAGAAAGCCCAGTTGCTAGCCTCTAGGGGCAGAGGCAAGGGATGCGCCTTGTCATGGGGGCTCATGTTCGTGGCCCACGCGTGAGATCCCAATGGCCACTAGAGAGCATCAGCAACCATATACTGAGGGTCCCTGGAGGCTGTCAGCCTTGCAACCCCAAAAGAGCGTGAGCTGGTGCGTAGTAGTCAGAGCGGCTGTAAGCACTGACAGGTCCCTCAGGCGCCCCACGGCCATTCTCTGTCCTCCAGGCCCTGCGCCCTTGAGGGAAGGAGGGCCTCCTCAGTAAAGCCAGCCTCTGCATTTTTTCCTGGGCCCCTCGCTTCTAAGCCTGTTTCTGGCAGCAAACACCATCCCTCTGCTTCAAAGCCTCACTGACAGGCCAAGGTAACAGACCCTGGAAGCTATGTGTTTCTGACGAAAGAACAGTGGTTGGAATCTCAGCTCTGTTTTCTCCCGGCTGGGAGGCCAAGGTCCAGGCCCTTCCCCTCTCTGGGCCCCTATTTCCTCATCTGGAAAAAGGAAAGAGTTGCACAGGAGGGTCCCCAAGGAGCCTTCCAGTCCGGCTTTGCTTGATTTGAATGTATACATCAGGCGAGTCAAATGTCTTCCAGAACATTCTGCATGACAGTAATTAGAATCAGGTGTATCCTGCAGTCCATGTGGTTACTTCATCACGCGGCTTCTCTTTCCATTGTATTTTATTTTAAACAGAACTCCATGGCAACATGTTTATCCTTCTGGCTTCCTAAAAGAAAGAAAGAAAAAGAAAGATTAGGGTAGGGGGGAGACTGCTGTAAATGAATCTCTACTGAGTACGGTGTAACCACAATAGAAAAAAAAAATCCATATGTTTAAATGTTTTTGTTGGCTTTTCTGGAGCTCAGAACCCAACTTTTTAAATATTTATTGGTCCAAAGCAATGGGAGAAGTTCTGGAAGAAGCCAAACCTATGGTAATGTTTGGATGGGAACTGTTTCTCCGTCTGGGCAGATGCTAGCATGTTCCCCTGCTCAAAAAGGGTATGTGAGGGCTGATCGATGGAGGGAAGCAGGGGAACAGATCCACGTTTGAAAAAAAGCACTTTCTCTCTGCGCGTGCTACAACGTGGCTCTCCTGCAGGCTGGAGGACAGCCAGCCAGCGTTCCAGACCCGAGGCTCACCTAGCAGCCGCCTCCTCCTCCTCTTCCCTGTAGATCTCACTGGGTATACTTTTTTGTTCTTAATGCTTTTCTTAAGACAGGATATCCCAGGCTGGCCTCAAATTCATTAGAGTCCAGGATAGCATCAGAGTTACAACAATTCTCTCGCCTTAGCTTTCTGATCACTGGGATTTCAAGAAGTTATTGGGGTTTTTTTTGTTTGTTTGTTTTTGTTTTCAGTTTTTTGGTTTGTTTGTTTTTTTTTAATTTATACTTGGGAACTCTCAAAGCTGTGTGAGCCAGGCATGGGAGCTTGCATCTTTAATCCCAGCAAAGACAGATAAATCTGTGAGTTCAAGACATAGTAAGACCTTGTCTGGAGGGGGGAAAAAGCTATGTGAGCAGTCTCCTATCTATGTGTACATATTACATATTTGTGGCCAAGTATACAGATGTCCTAAGATTCAGCTTGGAATGAGCACAAGGTCTCATTTCTCCTCCCCCAAGCACGGGTTAATAATGCACCCTTGTCAGACCATGCTGAGGGCTGTTGTAAACAGCATATAAGTGCTCCCAATAGACCTCCCAGATTTCCCCTAAATGTCACTGTCCTCCAGATAGCTTGGGGTCACATGCTTCTGAAGCCCCCTTCCATCCCACATAGACCTCAACCAAACGCAGAGAAACTGCAGAGCCCAGGGCTGGGTTTCTTTGTGAGGTGGGGAGCCTGTGTTTCTCCTACTGTGCTAAGCAGAGAAAGTGAGGGACTCAGAAAACATTCGGCAATAGCAGCCCTTCCTTCTGGGAGTGTAGAACGCTCTTCTAGAAGGTACACCAGCACCAAATCTTCAATGTCAGAAATACCCTGCTTCCCCTGAAACTTAGCTCCTAGGTCCAGCCTTAACTGTTATGAAGGGGAGTTGGCAAGATTGCAGATACAGAAAGAAAAATCTGTGCTAAGCCTTCTGCAGGGGGCCAAGAGTAAAGTTCACTCCCTGACAGACTGCTGTGCTTCAGGGCTGTGTACATGGCTTGTTTGAGCTATATCAGCTTGAGCTGTGGCCAAGGCCAGCAGAAACCCAGGGGTAATCGTTTACCAGGGGGAATACTCTGTTGCTTTATCGGACTGGGTACACAATGAGGGAGAGAGGGGGTCTTTGCTCTTCAGAACTCCCTTTCACAAGCAGGGTCATGGAAAAAGTTAGAAAGCAACACTCCCCAGATGCTGAGAGGACCAACCGTTGTTCGGGGTAAATGGATTTGGGGTGTATGATCTTATGATTTTTCAACTAACGTGTGTTACTTTTATTATGTGCATTAAAAAAAAAAAAGAGGAGGCAGAAGAAGCTAGAGAGATGGCTCAGTGGTTATAAGCACTTTCTCTTGCAGAGGATCTAGGGTTGATTCCCAGAGCTCACCACAACCTGTAACTCCAGTACCAGGCGGTCTTAAACCTACTCTTGGCCTCCGCAGACACCAGGCAGTAATACATACAGACAGGCAAGCACTCATAAACATAAAATAAAAACAAATAAATCTGGAAAGAATGTTAAATTAAAAGAAGAAGAAGAAGGAAAGGAAAGAAAAGACAGCAATTGGGGGCTGAGGAGGAGGAGGAGAAGATGGCTAGGTGGTTCAAGGACTTGCAGCCTAAGCGTGAAAACCCTGAGTTCGGATCCTCTGTGTCCACGGAGAAACCCAGACACAGAAGCCAATGCCTGTAATCTCAGTGCTGTGGAGGATCCCTAGGACTTGCTAGCAAGCCAGTTCACAAAGATTTAAAAAAAAAAAAAAAAAAAAAAAAAAAGTAGGGAAGGAATTATTCAGGTTGGCACCAATCATCAGCTTCTAACCTCTGCATGCATACACATACATACTCATACATAACGTACAACATACATGATCATACATAAAGACATACAGCAGTCCAAGAAGACTGACAAACATTTTAACTTCTTTCATAGAAAGGAACCTAGTCTATAAAACCTCTTTCTAATAAGTAAATTAAAATTAAGGTCCCAGGGTTCATTGCTGCATAGGGCCCCTTTCTGTGAGGAGCACCCCCCAAAAGTAGTAGACTTAGGGTATCTGACAGGCACAAAGCTGCACCCCGCTTCCAAAAGGGCTCTCTCTCTTCAGAAAAGGAATCTCTAGCGGCTAGGAGCTAGGAAAAAGCTCTAAATTTTTCTTTTTTTCTGGAGAAACCTAGAAAACCCAGGACTAGAAGACACAGTAGAGGAGGAAGAGGGGCTGAGCCAAGCAGGCCATTGCTGTAGGGTGGATTTTAGAATTCACATCTTGACACATGGAAGAGATGGCCACGTTGCAAGTTCCACCCCCGCCCGTTCCCCCTGGCTTTGGGCAGGGGCCAGGCCCGGATTCAGGCAAGGGGTTTTTTTGGCCCAGCTCCATGGAAATATTTCCTTCGGTGAAGCAAAGAACTGCTTCATTCAGCTGCCTGCGGCTAGGGAGGGGGTGGCTCTCACTGTGTTGACAGAGGGCAGCCAGGCCCAGGGTGCACCCCCCACCCCAGGAGAAAGTATATCCCAGGTAGAACAGAACTGGAAAATTTGCTTTTTGCTTTTTTTTTTTTTTCTCTAAACAAAAAGATTGATGGCAGTTGAAAAACTACCATCCCGCTCAAGAGGCTTGCAGAAGACACTGGTACTAGATTACCGTGTGGCCTGGAAGGTTATCTCACTAATATGAGGATTCACGTCAACTTCTAAACAGGGTATGGATCATTCCAGAACCTACAGGCAGCCTGTCTGCTTCAGGCCTGCTGATCTCCCCTCAGTATAGGCAGTAGCCTCCTGAAGGAGAGTCCAGGAGACGGATGAGAAACCCACGCTACAAGTAGGGCTGTCCTGGCACAGGGGTAACAAGCAAAGAGACATCCCAGACCCCAATCCTGAACACAAGTAGACCAAGTTGTCTTGCATGCTGACTGAAAGTTTGATTCCTAAGATCCTGAAAGCATATCGTAGGCTTAAGGACACTCGGTTGCCGAACCTTTCTGAGCCCCTTCCTCATGATAACTGTGCACTGGTAAAATATGCCAGTGGTGAAGAGATTAGAGGAACGAACGTACACTCGCTAAACATATGCACATGTCCCCAGCTGGGGGACATGAAGAAAGCTGTTGAAGAAGAGACCTTGGTATTGATGCTCTCGTTATTAATGTTTTCATGTAGACATGTACATAAACACACATCTTCATGCAGCATCTGGCCTCCAACTCCTAGGCCTTACCCGACTCCTACCTCAACCTTCTGAGTTAGTTGTGGAGGCACACATACCAGCAGCCTGGCTTTGAATATACCCTTTTCCATCTCTCTGCACCTCAGTTTCCCCATGTGTAAACTGAGGATAACCACAACACCCATTCCCCCTGTGTTATACCCAAAGTACAGCAGGGCAGTGTATAAGAATCCCCCAGGAAACCCAATTAACTGAGCAGACGGTTCAAGCTGTCCCCAGGGAGGGCACATCTGGTGATATCATCTTGTCCCCCAGTGCACAGTCAGTCCATTACCAAAGTCCCCTACTTGGTGCACCACCTCTGGGTATAGCAGTTACAGGCCATGAATCGCTTGCTCTTCTATCAGCCCTAAGAATCCTGGTATCAGGGCAGTGGCAAAGATTTAAAGCTAGACCCTTGTCAAATGCACATTTCACAGCTCTCCTGAGGTTATTTTGCAGCCTATCCCAAAAGCTTCATTTTTTCGCCTTTAATGTAACCTTGCCACCCTGGGTTGCTGTATAAGACCAAAGGTCATTGTGGCTCTCTGTGTTTTTCCCTCATCTACCAAGTTGCCTGGGCTTATACTGTGCAAACGTAGCGCCCTCAGAGACACAGGATCAAATGTTCAACATACCCTTTAGGTGTTTGTGGAAAGGATGAGCTTAAAGGCTGCTGCCTTTAGGTAAACGGGGCTGCCCTTGTGCATTTGATGATAAAGAAAAGCAAACAGAGGTTGCTTTCCAAAGGCCGGCCTTGCTCCTGCCAGCTCCCAACCTAGCTGTCCTTGGCTTCGTGAACTTTGGGGAACAGACAACCTGGTGTGAGTGGGGGGAAATGGTGGTGGTTCTTGAGGACCTATCCACTGAGGAATAGCCTGTCACTTTGCCTTGTGTCTGCAAAAATATGAAAATTAACATCCATGCCACAGATTCCCTCTGAACACAGAATAAAACAGACTAGATTTTAAAAAAAAGAGAGAGAGAGAGAGAGAACTCTTCTGTTACCTAATTGAAAAGGACTTCAATAATCAATATTACTACCTGGGGGCTGGAGGGCTTTCAGACCCAATCACAGGGTAGGTGGCACATGGGCCAGGGAACCAGATTGGCCACATTCAAACCTTGGTGCCTCTGAGATGCACCAAATGTTTTCAAATGGCTACCCTGAATTCTGTAGACTTTAAGAGAAAAGCCAAGAAGCTGTGTGCACAGGCTCTTTCATTCAGTTCAAGGAACATACGAGCACGTACTAAGCACATGAGGCACCAAGGACTGGCACCACTATAGATGCCAAGGACAAAATGACAAGCACCAGAGGAAGTGACTCTCCTTATATGCTCAGAGCCAGCAGGAGAGCTGACGGTGCCCCTACTGTGCGTGGGCTTCGCTCAAGGTACTCCTGCCTAGATCTTAAGTAGACAGCTGGTACAGCCCAGCTTCTGGGGGTGGGTAAGTGCCCCCTGCTTCTCTGGAAGGGTGAATCGACAAGTGGGAAATTGTCATTTAGCTGACAGGGAGAGCTGAATGGGGGGCTGGCATGCCCATGAAAAAGAGCTGGCACCCTAGCCTGGGTGGGAGCATCAGGAATGTGAGCCACGACCTTTCCCGACAGTCCAGCCTTCTGTACGTTTCCCAGAAACTCCCGTACTGTTTACATGGAGAGGCCTCTCCAGATCGGGGGGCCATTCGGATCCTGTTTGCTGCCCTAACTCACTCTCTGTCTGGCTCCAGGAACAGGCATCTTGGAGTGCTGGACGTATGGCCACGTGGCCAGCCTAGAGATCCAAGCAAAACCCTCTGCCTTCCCAACTAGGGCTGTCCCTGAAAGGCTACAGTGTACAGCCTGGCCCCTGCTCTAGGGGTTCCCGCAGGGCCTCACACACACCCCACCCAGCAGGCACAGACCCAGGCCCACTTATGGCTGTTTCCACAGCCCGAGCCAGGGCCTTCCTTCAGAGAATCCTGGGTAGGTCTACATGGAGGAGCCCCACTGGGGAAGTCAGGAAGCGACAAGAGGCCTTACAGAAACTCTCTCTCCCACCTCCCAAAAGGAAGCAACAGAAAAGGAAGATGGTAGAGGAAGCAGGAGGGACCAAGATGACAGAGGGCTGACTGGCTGGTGAGATCAGATATCACAGGGGTTGTAGGATAGCCTGGCCTCCTTGGGGCTTCTGCCTAGGCCCAGGTACAGCCAACCCACAGCCCATGAACCACATGCAGTAAGCATAGCTATGAACGTGGCCCAGTACAAAACTGAGCTTCCTTAAAAACATTATGATATATTTCTTTTCACGATGTTTTTTAAATTTGATTGCACAGTTGGGTGTGTACTTTGGCAATGGCAATGTCGTGTCGCAAAGTCTTTCCTCTCACCGTTGGGAAAGAATCCTGGTTCCCATGTGTGTAGGAATTGCAGCAAGACTGGAGGAGACAGGGTCAGTGAGGCAGAATAGCCCAGCTGCCCTTGAAATAAAGGTCTGTCTTGCTAGGTTCTCAGCCCGTGGGTCCTGACCCCTTTGGGGGTTGAATGGCACTTTCACCGGGGTCCTTTAAGACCATCTGCATGTCAGATATTCACATTACAATTCATAACAGCAGCAAAATTACAGTTATAAAGTAGCAACGAAAGTAATTTTACGGCTGGGGGGGGGTCACCGCAATGTGAGGAACTGTATTAAAGGGTCACAGAGAGCCACCACGCTAGGCATTCCTCGTGACAGTGGCGTCTCAGGAAGTGTTAGCTTGACAAATTCCCCGCTGCTCTTACCTGACACATTTTCCTTGGGACTCATTATTGTCCAGTTTGTGACAAAAATGACTAGTGGCTCTTAAAGCAAGAAAAGAGACTACAGACTGGTTAGAATCCATTGGTTTCTAACCATTCTTTTTTGATCTTAACTTTTGATCTTTACCAAGAAAGATAACTGCAGGATGTTATCTTGTAGAGTTCAACCTCTATCAGACTCCCCAGGCCTCAGTGCCAGGCTTCTCGTCCCCATTGCCTTCAAAAGTTAGTGGTCTCCCTGGAGAGACCCAGGAAAAAGGTCTAGCTGACCTTTAGCTGGCATTCAGAGCTTAAAATCACCCAGAGCTGGGGACTGGGGTCAAGTCTTGGGATTCTTTTGTTGCAACAGACCTATCTGCAAGGGGAAACTGTAAGTGTGGTTCCCTGGGACCTTGAAGAGCCAGACTGTGGTCTAGACGCAATATAGCTTCCAAGGCTAAGGTGGTCTCTTTTAGGTTAGAGCTAGATCAGTAGAGGCTCAACTGCTGGCGCACGCACGTGTGTGTATCTGTCTATCTACAGATACATACGTGCCTATGTGTAGAGAGATGAAGACAGCATGCTCGCAGTGTGATACCTGGCTGGGCCTTGTACCTAAGCAGTATTGAGTACCCCAGCATCCATCCACCTCTTCTGTTTGCACAGTGGAGACTTCAGGTCTGCCTAATCAGGAAGGGAGGCTGAAGCTTCCTTGTTCGGACTGCCCCTTCCCCCACCAAGGGCTGCACCATCCCCCACCACTGGCCGCCAGCAGGGATTTCCTGGGTTTAGGACCAGCCCATTCACTAGGAACCAAGAACCTTGGGGGGAGGGTTAACTAGTCATCAAGACGCCATTGCTCATGAAAGGGAGGTTTTGTGGGGGGAGGGGAGAGAAGGCCTCTAGCCTGTGGGGGTTGGGGGGGGGAGGCCCCTGGCCTGTAGCTGTTAAACACCAGGCTTTCACTAAATAAAGACACGCACAAAGTTGCTGGAGGATGGTAGATAACCCGTTGTCTTAGAACACAGACCCGTAAAATCACAAACCAGGACGAATTGCAGTGAATCACAGGGAACTATTGCAAAGAAGTAGGGCCAAAGTAGGACCTGAAAGCCAAGGGGACAGATTCTCCACTGTGGCTAGTTACAACACCAAGGATTTACGGTGCGGCAAACCGCGGACAGCTGGCAGACCTCAGGTAATCGACAACCACGAGCCGGCCATGGGTAATTGGCAGCCATAGGCAGCTGTCAGGCTGCAGTAAATGGCATGTTGGTAACTGGCAAACCCCACAAGAGAAGTCACTTCACACAGACCCACCATCCTCGGTGGTTTCGAATTTGAGCCTTGGGCACAGGAACATTGCCTTGGCTCTTGAGCTGCTCAGAGGATCATTCTCAGTCTTGGGAGGGAATCTATGGTCATCGAACTTCTGTGTAACCCCCCCCCAAACTTAGTAACTTAGGTTCCAGACCTGAAAAAGAAGACCAAAGGTCTTATTCTGGATGTTAAACCATCCAGCTGCAAGGGACGAAACCCTTGGCTGGCGTGAGAGTCATTTGAAATGACTCTCATTCCTACAGCTTGGGAGTTTCTTCGAACCCCTGTTGTTTCTTTGCTTTTGTTTTTGGTTTTGTTTTTTTCTGCCTTGGCTTAGGGAGAAGTCAGCATGGTCACTGCAATCCGGTGATCCGCGGTACAGGGGTCTAAGTATGTAATGGGGGAGTTGGCTTTACAAGCCTATGCTGGTTTTGTTTTCTGAATTGTGCCCCAATAAAACGCTAGAACTTGAGTCTTTTGCCCCTGAATTCTGTACAGTACTAGCTGGTGTCTTTCACTCATCGTGTGGACCAGGTCCACAAAACCTACCCAGGATGTGAGTTGGGGTTTCAGGCAGGCTCCCACCAGAACTGGACATCCAACGGCTCTGGAATAGCCCCCTTGCATTAGAATGAAAATCTGAAACAGTCCAGCCACAGATTGTTAGCAAATACTCAAGAGTATTCAATATTCCAGTATTGTGTCACCTCTGGTGATAATCCACAGACCTAAGACTCTCTGAGATCCAAAGAGTTGCAAAACTTGGTGAGCTGTGATCAGAAAAGCGCTTTTGGACAAGGGTGAGTTGGGGTGGCAAGGGCTGTGGTCAACAGGAGCATATCTGTGTACTCCGTTAAAACTGCCAAGCTGTGAAAACAATACCGCGAGCAACCGGTGAACCATAATGGATATCCGTGTTTGACCGCGGGCAGCTGGAAAACCCTAGCTCTTCAGCATGGGTTTGCTCTCTGTCTTAGATATAACTAGTATCTTGAAGTGAAGTTCAAACCCCAAACTCACTTCCTTGAACCCCAGAACTGAGCAGAAAAGTAGCAGTATAGTGCTTTCCTAGAACCCACAGGGCCTGGTTAGGGTGGAGGCTTTGTTAACTACTTGGCTGTGGTCTATTTGCAAAACAATGAGAATGTATGCCTCTCCTCTGGGATCCCTGTAGCTTTTTAGTCTTCCTTTTCTTAAAGAAACAGGGCGTCTCCAGCAGGCTTCCAGGAGGTGTTTGAAGATTGGAATTTACTGAGAGCAACCTGGGGAGTAATCATTGACATTATTCTAACCCTGGCCCAGTGAGAGACTCTCAGAGGAATAGTAGGGGGTGGGGGGGGGGTGGGAATCACTGTTCTAAAAATGATTCTTAGACCTAAAGCCTCCACACACCACCCTGTGATGAGAGATTTCAGCGCAGTCCAAAGTCTGGCAAGCATACAGCAGGGAGGCAAGGCCCCAGAGAACCTTGTGTGTGCACACAGGGCTGTGATCGCCTGAACCACGGGCTGCCAGGGAACCGTGGCCGAAGGAAATCACCTCACAAGCTGCCGTCTTCTGTTTAGAATCTGAACTGTGAAAGTCCTCTTTATTTCCCAGCTAACCTGAGCTCGTGCTATTGGAGGTCCTGAGAGGACCCTATGAGTGCTAGATTCCATCAAGAATCCCAAAGCTCAAATCTACAGTCTGTATGGCTACAACCTAGGGGTGAATTGCCTCTAAATCGTGTGAGCCTGTTCCCACTCTGTGAGAATGCTTTGGCAGTTCCCAGTGCTCAGGCAATCTCCGTTACCAAAACAATCCAGCCCTTCCCTTCCTCAAAGATCGGGGAAAAGAAGGAAACACAGCATAGCACAGCTTCTAGGGCCTTGATGTGAAGAGTACAGTACAAGCTGAAACAGACCACATGCCCGGCAAACTCTGCACAGCACGGGTCCACGGGAAATCGAACCGCGGCACGGGTCACAGCAAACCAAACCGCGGCACGGGTCCACAGCAACGCGACACGGATCCATGGTGAACTGCGACACAGATCATGAGACTACCTTCATCACACACCTTGGTATAGAGTCACAATTCCTCACCACACCAGCACGATATACCACAGCACAGATATGGCGCAGGTATGGTTTGTACCATGATATGGGTCCACAGTTTACCGTGGCACAGGCACATCTCTGTACACTTGCACATGACACACGTATAATGGGTTCAAGAGGCATGGTACATGGTAGAGGACGTGACGTGGCACAACTACACGGTGCACTACACTGTAGGCCCACTGACTTTCGGAACAGATATGCAGTGTACCCCTGCCTTGGCAGAAAGTACTACAGCACAGATAAAGGCATACCGGGGCACAGATAGAAAGTTCCACGCTGTGCTTTAACTGTACCTATACCATAGTACACTGTGTATCTGTGCCAAAGGCACCTGATCTGTACTGTAGTACATCATGTATTTGCGCGGCAAGGCACCTGGCCTAAACTCCAGTACACCCACCTATCTGTGCCGCGAGACACCAGGCCTATACCGTAGTACACCATGTATTTGCGCGGCAAGGCACCTGGCCTATACTCTATCTAGTACACCCACCTATCTGTGCCACGAGACACAAGGCCTATACCGTAGTACACCATGTATTTGTGCCGCAAGGCATCGGGCCTTTACTGTAGCACACCCACCTATCTGTGCCGCGAGACACCAGGCCTGTTTCATAGTACATCATGCATTTGTGCGGCAAGGCACCTGGCCAATACTCCAGTACACCCGCAAATCTGTGCCGCGAGACACCAGCCTATACCGTAGTACACCATGTATCTGTGCCGCAAGGCATCGGGCCTTTACTGTAGCACACCCACATATCTGTGCCGCGAGACACCAGGCCTGTTTCATAGTACATCACGCATTTGTGCGGCAAGGCACCTGGCCAATACTCCAGTACACCCGCAAATCTGTGCCGCGAGACACCAGGCCTATACCGTAGTACACCATGTATTTGCGCGGCAAGGCACCTGGCCTATACTCTATCTAGTACACCCACCTATCTGTGCCACGAGACACAAGGCCTATACCGTAGTACACCATGTATTTGTGCCGCAAGGCATCGGGCCTTTACTGTAGCACACCCACCTATCTGTGCCGCGAGACACCAGGCCTGTTTCATAGTACATCATGCATTTGTGCGGCAAGGCACCTGGCCAATACTCCAGTACACCCGCAAATCTGTGCCGCGAGACACCAGCCTATACCGTAGTACACCATGTATTTGTGCCGCAAGGCATCGGGCCTTTACTGTAGCACACCCACATATCTGTGCCGCGAGACACCAGGCCTGTTTCATAGTACATCATGCATTTGCGCTGCAAGGCACCTGGCCAATACTCCAGTACACCCGCAAATCTGTGCCGCGAGACACAAGGCCTATACCGTAGTACACCATGTATTTGCGCGGCAAGGCACCTGGCCTATACTCTATCTAGTACACCCACCTATCTGTGCCACGAGACACAAGGCCTATACCGTAGTACACCATGTATTTGTGCCGCAAGGCATCGGGCCTTTACTGTAGCACACCCACCTATCTGTGCTGCGAGACACCAGGCCTGTTTCATAGTACATCATGCATTTGTGCGGCAAGGCACCTGGCCAATACTCCAGTACACTCGCAAATCTGTGCCGCGAGACACCAGCCTATACCGTAGTACACCATGTATTTGTGCCGCAAGGCATCGGGCCTTTACTGTAGCACACCCACCTATCTGTACCGTGGGACACCAGGCCTGTTTCATAGTACATCACGCATTTGCGCGGCAAGGCACCTGGCCAATACTCTAGTACACCCGCCTATCTGTGCCGCGAGACACCAGGCCTATACCGTAGTACACCATGTATTTGTGCTACAAGGCACTGGCCTTACCGTACTATACCAAGTACTTGTACCGCAAGGCACTGTCCCTGCCGTAGTACACTATGTATTTGTGCCGCGAGGGACCTGGCCTATGCGGTAATACGTCCATGTATCTGTGCTGCGAGACACCTGGGAACACCGTGTTGTGCTGCAGGCACCTGGTCTAAACCACAGTATACCATGTATTTATGCTGCAAGACACCTGGCCTATGCTGTAATACACCCAGATATCTGTGCTGTGAGACACCAGGCCTACACCACAATACACCGTGTATTTGTGCTGCAAGGCACTTGGCCTTCACTAGTACCCCATGTATCTGTGCCGTGAGACACCAGGCCTATACCTTAGCGTATCACGTGGCTGCACCAGGCCTATATCATAGTGGGCTGCATAAGAACACTGTTCCATGGCGCACCCTATACCATATGCAGGTGTACTGTGTCATAGTGCACCATGTATCTGTGCCATAGCAAACTTGAACTTGTGCCATGGTGTTGTATGCCTGTACCATGGTGATTCGTGCCTGTGCCATAATGGACCGTGTATATGAGCCATAGTAAACTCAAACTTTCCCACGGTGGCTTGTACAACAGTGCGCTATGTATCTGTGGCGCGAGGCACCGTTCCTATACCATAGTGCAGCACACAGCTGTTTTGTGGTGCATCCTGTACCATCCCGCAAGTACACTGTTCCGCGAGTGTTCTTTGCCTGTGTTGCTGTGTGCCATGTGGCTGCGCCATGGTACACCAAATGTCTGTTCCATCGGGCACCAGCCCTGTACCGTACTGTACCGTGTAACTGTGCCATGGTACATTCTGTACTGTGCTGTGGGTACATTATGCCTGTGTCAGAGTGTACCTGTAGCTGTACCATGGCAAACTGTACTGGTATACACACCTTAGTATGGATTCACAATTCTTCACAATACCAGCATGATATACCACACCACAAGTATAGCATGTCCCGTGGTGTGAGTCCATAGTACACCGCGGCCCAAGTGTACCACAGCTAAGTAGTTCACTACAGTATCAGCCTGATGCCTCATAGCATCAGACCGGTGGCATATGAGCACACAGGAACAAAGAACTTCAGTACAGACACAAAATACCATGGCACAGGCATGAAGCACCACGGCATAGACAGAAAGCACCATGGCACAAGTTCAAGTTTCCCATTGCACGGATAAATGGTGTACTGTGCCTGCACCATCCCTGTGCACCTGAATAAGGTACAAGATGCCCATAGAACAGTGTTTCTATGTGACCCTCTATGGTATAGGCCTGATGCCTGGTGGCACAGATACGTGGTGGACCACGGTATAGACCTGGCGTTTTGTGGCACAGATACATGAATATACTACAGTATAGGCCAGGTGCCTGGCGGCAAAGCTATGTGGGTGTACTCCAGTGTAGGTCAGGGGCATCTTGGCACAGGTATGTGAGTGTACTTTGGTACAGGAGTGATGCCGCAAGGCACAGATACACGATGCACTACAGTTTGGACCGGTGCCTCGAGGCACAGATAGATGGTGTACTACGGTACAGGCCGAGTGCCTTGTGGCAGTTCACAGCACTTCAGGGCACTGCACCGCACCGCACCGGGGGCTCCGCGAGTGCGTAAGTCCCAGAGGCGCATGCAGCACAGGATACACTGAGGCACGAGGGCTGGTGCACCTCAGCACAGCTACATGGTACATTATGCCGCACTGTGGCACAGATGCGTGAATGCGTCACGGCACAGATACTTGGCACACTGTGGTAAAGGCATGGTATATATACTTTAGCACCGCACAAGATGCTCCACAGCATGGGTCCTCTGTGTACCTCAGTAAAGGTCCCCAGGGAGCCTCAGTACTGCCAGGTTGAGTCATCTCTCGGAGTCATTCTGACAGTTAGAAATCACTGACGTGGGTTTTAATGTATCTCATTCCCAGTGCCGCCAGGCAACCAACCCCACACATGTTCGTCAAGCCTCCCCCTGTTTGCTCAAAGGTAAACAAAGCATCCAGGCAGCACAGAGTAGCCTTAAGGTAGCCCCATAGGTCCTAAGCATTCCCCTCTCAAACTTGATTGCCCCAACCCACAGGCTTCTGCGTGAAAAGGGGATATGCAGGACTCCAATCCTAACACCCCCACCACCCCAACCTGCCTCTCAACCCCACCTTCCTCAGACACACCCAAACGAGCACCAGTGGTGGGTGGAAAGCTTGAATTTTGATTGTCTGGTGCTCCATCTAGAGTGGGGGAGTTTTTTTCCTTTTCAAAGAAATGGCAGCAAGAAACAGCCGTTCTACCCAAAGACTACCTTCCCTGAGAGTCTGCTGGCCTTTACTTCCCTACCTTTGCCGCCTCCGGCTTCAGGAGAGGCTTACAAAGCACACAAACTCCCTAGCTGGAGGAATTCTGCACTGGGTGGGTTCCATGCCTCTAAGAGCTCGACTCTTCAGGGATTCTTGGGGGACACAGTGTCTGAATACTGACCGTTCCTTTGCTGACTGTCATCTCGGGGTTCTAACATCATTTATCCCACTAATTTTTTTTCTTTGTATAGTTGTAGAACCCAAACCTAGAATCTCGTTCATGTATTCAGTAGGTACTCCACCACTGAGCTACAACCCTTATGTCCTTGGATCTTGACTTCGGTTCCTGGGGTAGCTTTTAGTCTTCAGTACTACAGGAGCCTAAGCCAGGACAGTCAAGCCAACTCGACCTCCTCCGTTGCCAGCTTTTAAGGTTGATTTACAGTCCTGTGACTATCCCTAGCCTCTATGGCAAAGTTGGGGATGGGAAGGGCAGATGTCCTCAACACAGATTCCAGAGGTGAAGGCTGGGAATATATTGAAGAGATCCTGACAGGACCGAGCTCAGAGCGGAAGGGGATCAGACAACCAGTCCCCGGAGTCTGCAGCAAGCTCGTGGCAGGCAGATCTCAAGAAGAATGTTCCAAGAATCATCGTACCCCTAGAATCCTTTATGATGAACACTGTAGATTCCAGAAATGCCACAAGGATTCGAGCAGGGTCTCCCTGGAGGGCTGGCGAGATTCTGGTACGTGTAGAATGCCAGCAGCTGGGATTTGATGCGTGACAAGCTGAGGGAACCAAGCAACTCCCCGTGGACAACTGAGGCAGAGAAGCCTGGTGGCAGAAGGGATGTTCTTGTTGTCAGAAAGATCCAGAATGCCTCCCTGGTGTTCCCTGGAGCCTGTCTCATTTAATTCTCCCAATAGCCCAATCTAGGAACTGTCACAAAATTATAACCTTTAAGACAATTATAGGAATAATTTTCTTTTTTGGGGGTGGGGGTGGGGGGGAAGAGACACAAAAACAAAAGTGGAAACAGTTTGAACAAAAAACAAAGGACCCGATACTGTGTGGCCAAGGAAGGCAATTTTTCTCCACTCCCTCCCAACGCCTGGTGGGGCACATGGGGTGTGTGTGTGTGTGTCTGTCCATGTTCTGAATGTGGTAGGGTGAGAAGGAAACACCTTATTTGTGGGGTACAATGTCACCCCAGGAGGGTCTGAACACTATGGCTTTGGAAATGTTCCCTTCTCTCTCATCAGGTTGGGTTTGTTTTTTGTATTTTGTTTTGGGGAGGGGAGGCTTTGTTGTTTGTTTGTTTGTTTAGATTGTTTGTTTTTGGCCTGGTGGTGGGAACCAAAGAGGTGACTGGCAGAGTCACCTTTTATATTGTGAAAACAGCTGCCTAAAAGAGTGTCTTGGGAGTTAGGAGAGCCTGAAGTGAAAGTTGGAACTAAGATGGGGCTTGGTGGACTTTCATAGAATTTCACCTTCTTCTGAAAACAAGTTTATGCACAAATTCTCCTTCCCTGGTCACCTAGACACCACCTTCTCTTGATATGCAAAGAGAGGGAGGAATACCTGATGGGCCCTCCAGGGTCCGGAACTGCTGTGAAAAGGTTCCCCTAAGCAAGGGCTGAGCCTCACAAATTCCTGGGGAGCAGTCATGCATATTTCCTTTCAGTCCAGCAGGAAATCAAAGTGCAGGTGCGAAGAGAAAACCATTATGCTAAACAAAGATGCCTGGGGCTAGGGTCTGACTCCCAGCAACTCTCCTTTCTTGGTCATGTGTTAGGAGTTGGGCCAAGCCAGGGAAGTTAGTGGCCAGGCCATCTTCTGCCTTCCCAGCTGCTCCTTTCTTCCCCTCCCCACCCCAAACTCCCCCTCCCTCATCCTCATGGCTCCAGGGAGCCCACTAATGGGATGCTGGCAAAATGGCTGCTCTGTGAGCTTCTAAGAACAGCAAATTTTACCTTCCAAGGAGAACCAGGAAGCCATTTACCCTGAGCCCTAGCTGGACTAGACAGCTTTCCTTGAGAGTCTGGAACAAAGCTGGGCAGGACAGAGGTAGCAAGGTGATTCGGAACCATTCACAGTGAAATCCACAAGGGAAGTTAGTGAAAGCTGACATTGACTGTTGATCCTCTTGCTTACCCAGCAGCCCTACACATCCATCTTCAGCAGAGCCCATAATAACTGTGGTCTTTTCTCTGTGGCGAGGCTGGACAAGAAGGCACCCTGTATGCCTGGATGCAAGGGGAGGGCCTGGAGGATGTTTCCAAGACTCACTGTCCGGATGTTTCTTCTGGGCATGGCAGGATTTCATGTCTACCCTAGGCTACATAGTGAATTCCAAGCCAGTCTGGAACTTGTGAGTCTGGAAGCCAAGCAGTAACACCTGCTGGACTTATTCTTCATTTTTAGAGCAACTTTGAGTCTTAAGTGTTTTGTATTTCCATATACATTTTAGAATCCACTTAGAATGAGTATATATATATATATATATATATATATATATATATATATATATATATATATATATCCTTCTTGAATTTTTATTGAAATTATGTTGACTTGTCATTTGGGGAAAAATGTCCTTTTTACTTTTGTTTTAAGACAGGGTCTTGCTGTATAGTTCAGGCTAGCCTCTAACCCACCATCCTTCCCCTCCTTCCTCCTGAGAGCATGTTTTTCAGGCCTGTACTTTTACATCCAGCTAAAAATGATGCTTTAACATTAAATCTACCAAGCCATGCTTTGCCACTTAGTCTCATTTTGTTGGTGGGGGCGGGTAGGTAGGGTGGGAATCGAACCCAGGACCTCTGGAAGAGCAGCCAATTCTCTTAACCTCAGAGGCATCTCTCCAGCCACTACTTATTCTCATTTTTTTTAAATTAGATTTATTTTTATTATACATGTATGCTTTGCCTGCATACGCAAGTGTGTCACGTGCATGTTTTACACCTGCGGATGTCAGAAGGCACAAGAAGGCACCGGATCCAGTTCAGATTCCTTGGCACCGGAGTCACAGATGTTTGTGAATCATTATATGGGTGCTAGGAACCGAACCCGGGTCTTTCCCAAGAGCAACGGTGGTTTTAACTGCCGGAGCAGTCTCTCTGGGCCAACCCTGTTCTCCTCGCCTTCTCTCCGCAAGGCTTCATAGTTTCACTGTGCTAACCTTTGACCAGTGTGTCCCTTGGTGTTTCATGACTTTTGATATTACTTATAGATGACATTTTTATTTCAGTGTCTGACGATTTGTAGCGAATACGTAGAAATAGAACTGACTTTTTCATGTTAATCTTGTATCTTTCGATTTTGCTAAACTCATTTCACGGGGTCTCCGTAGCTTTGTTATATTAGGTTCTCATGAAACTCTAGACTCGAATGCAACAGGCATAGGGTTTATAATCAGCCCTACTGTGTTCCTGATATCTGTAGATAAGTCACAAGTTGCCTTTCTCATCCCCGATATCAGTAAAGTATGCTCTCTCCCTCTCTTCTCTTAATCTCCCTGAGTGCAGACTTGTCCCTTCGATTAATTAATTTATTTATTGTGGTATCGGGAATTGAATATTGAACTTCTAACTTAGGGCCTTAGAATGTGCGGCAAAGCTGTACCTCAGTTCTATCTGTACATTTCTAAACAAAGTCTTACTTAGTTTGCCTAGGCAGGCTTTGAATTTAGTAGTGCAGGCAGGCCTTGAACTTTCGATCCCCACTGCCTCAGCCTCTGGAGCAGCTAGGATCACAGGTCTGACCGCCAGACCCAGCCTTCCGTCCTATTGATCTTTTACACTATCAGCTTTTGGTTTCATTGATTTTTCTCTGTCACATTTGTTTTATGATTTGTGGCCTTCTGTTTTGATCTTGGTCATTTCCTCTCTTCTGCTGACTTTGAGGTACATTTGCTGTTCTTTTCCCCTCCGGGGTTATCAGCTTGGAGGTGAGGGGCATGAGCCTAAACTAAACATTCCACCCTTGCTCTAGAGGAGGACAAAGCCCTCCTCTTCTGCTATGTTATATTTTGTATGATCTATTTATGTCTAATTCAATGCAAGACATTTTCTGGCTGGCATGGTGACGCGTGCCCGCAATGCTAGTACTAGCTAAGATGAGACAGGAGGACCACCACGACTTCAAGGGTCCCATAGAGCCAGACACTGTCTCAAGAAAAGGAAAGAGGAAAAAAAAAAAAACCCCATCCGCCTTCCCTTTTTATTTGTCCTTTCTATTCTTTGGCTCAGGGTTTGCGCAGAAATGTGCTATGACCTGTATCTTTTAAAGCACACCACTTGTTGTGCAGCCCAGACTATGGGCTATCTTTATAAATGTTCCATGTGTGCTTGAAAGAAGTGTCTTGTGTCCGGGTGGAGTGTTCCATAAATGTCAGCTATGTCCAGTTGGCGGTTCAGCCTGTCCAAGCCCCACATACCCTTGCTGGCTTTGTGCCTACTTGCTCCATCAAGTATTGAAAGGAAGTACAGAAATGCCCACCTAGAGTGGCAGAGTCCGCTATTTCTCTGTGTAGCTCTTTGTGCGTTTGGAAGCTGTTCGGGGTCGTTGTGTCCAATGGATTAATGACCCCGTTATCATTATAAAATGAACCTTTTTAGCACTGGTGTTGGGCTTTGCTCTGAAACCCACTGGTCTGGCATTAATGCAGCCTTTGTTTGCAGTACTGGAGATAGAACCTAGCACCACCACCCCCCTTGTTAGGCCAGCACGCTACTGCTGAGCCACACCCACAGTCTTCAACTTCCTCTTGGTCAGGGTTAACAGCTCACATGTTTTCACGTCTTCACAGGCGGCATTAGGCCTCGCTTGTCTGTTAATGGGGGTGTTTAATCAATATGTTGTGATCATCGATTTCTAGATACATGTAACTACCATCTTCTCCGTTCCTCATTCTCCGCCAGCTCTCCTTTCTCCTTTTCCTCCTACATCTTCGAGGCTAATTGTTATTTTGTACCGTACCACTTTATCTCCCATGCAGGCTTGTTAACCATAATTCTTTGCTTCGTTGCGTGCGTTCGTCTTTGCTTGAAGTATTAAGGTGCCACTTGCTGCCTACAGGGAAGGGTCTACTTCACACAGAGTGTGAGGACCTCGCCCAAGGTCCCATTTCTCTACTAGTACAAGTTTTACTTTCTATGTATTATAAGCCTTACAATACATCTCCAGTATTTTAAACTGTCGGATGTCCTCTAAGGTAAGCTAAAGGATTGGGCCGGAGAGACGGCTCAATAGAATACATGCATTTCAGTCTCAGCCCTCACTTTAGGCAGCTCGCAGCTGCCTCTAACTCTAACTCCAAGGGAACCCGAGGCTTCTGGCTTCCGCGGGCACCAACACTCATGTGTGTACCCACACACATATACATTATGAAAAGTTTAAACATTTTTTTTTGAGACAAGGTCTTCCTACGTAGCCCTGGCTAGCTGCAACTTGCTGTGTCTACCAGGCTGGACTCCAGTTCAGAGATCTGCATGCCGCTGCATAGGCTCGAGGTCAAAGACGTGTGCTACCACACAGAGTATGAATTTTTTTTTTTTTAAAAAGGAATTTAAAGAATTTTTTTTATTTAAAAAAAAAAAACAGTCTTGAATATTTACTTACGTAGCTGTGCTGTTTTGTTCCTTGCTTTCTGGGCTTCCTTAACATTTCCTAGGGTGTGGGTTTGTTGGTGATATACCCTTTCCACTCCGGTATGTCCGTAAAAAGGTTTTATTACACCTTTGTTCTTGAGAGTTATTTTCAGCGAAGGTGGAATTCTAGAGCGACAGCGCTTTCCTTGAAGGACACTTCAAAGATTGCTGCTCCATCTCCTTGTTTGTGTTGTTTCAAACTAGAAATCTGCATTAATCCTTGGCTTTGTTCTCTAAGTCCCTGCCTCTTCCCCCTGGCTGGCTTGAAGGCTTTTTCCTTCTCCCTATGGTTACTAATTTGGAGAGATTGTGGGGTGTCTGGGGGTCGGTTTTTTTTCCCTCCCTTGTTCTTCGCTTGGGGTTCATTGAGTTGCTTCTGGTTGTTGCTGAATTTGACCACATACTGCTTATTATTCCTGCAAACACCCCTCCTGATTCCCCAGTCACCTCTAAGTGTTCACCCAGCAAGTCTCTGGTGCTACTCTGATATCTTTCTTTTTTTCTTTTTCTCTAGAAGATTCATTTCAGAATCCTCCATCTTCAGCTTTGCCCTCCTCTTCCCCTGCCACGCCCGATCCGCCGGTGACCTTTGACCTTCTGCCGTGCGCTGTCCACCTCGGCCGTCCTTGAGAGTTCAATTTGTTTCCTTCTTTACCTAATCCCCTGCGTGGCTATGTATCCTTTGAACGTCTGAGGTTATAATTGCAATCAGGGTTTCTAAGGCCTTTTCTGCTTATTTTAAGGTCTGCGAGAGTCCCAGGTCAGCTGTAATTAACCAGCCTGCTCTTTGTGGGTGGCATTTACCTCTCTGAATGTCTGGTAAACTTTTTAACTGGCTGCCAGACCTTGAGAATTTCACCTCGAGTGTGTGCTGCATATCTCTACATTCCTGTAAATATTCTTGAGCTCTGTTCAGGGGTGCAGTTGAATTACCTGGGAACAGTTTCATCCTTTTGGGTCTGGTTTATATCACATAAGAGGTGGGTTGGAAACACATTTAATCTCAGGCTAATTATTTCTCTCTGCTGAGACATCACCTTCTGAGAATTCCACCCAGCCCCTGAGACTGTGGCGCTTCCAGACTGACTGGGGGATAAGAGATGTGATCCATAGCCCTCATGAACACTGGCCACTCTCCCCTCTAATCTCTTTGGATGGCTTAAGCTGCGCTGGTTGTTGTCTTGCAGGTCTAGGGATAAAACCCAGGGTCTGTAGCACATTAGGCCAGCATTCCACCCCTGAGAGGCACCCACGGTACCTAACATTTTTTCTTTCAGTGTTGGATTTGAGAATCCTCCCGTAGGCCCTCACTCTCTCCAGCACACACACAGGCACAATTCTCTGTGGATGCCTGAGGGGGAGCCCTGCCAGTCTTTGGGGGTTCCTTTTCCCCCCCTAGGTCTTCTCCTTGAGGCACCCTGACCTTTCCCCTGTTCATCTCTGTCTCCTCAAGTAGGGCCTTCTCCAGAAGCTGTCTGAGTTTTCCCTCCTGGAATCAGGGCCTGGAATCTCAGCCAAGGACAAAAGCTAGGGCAACCACTCCTTTATTTTCCGTCTTTCAGCCATGTTCTTTATCTTAAACCCCAGTTTCATATATTCATCAGTGCGTTGACAGTGGTGGTGCTGCTGGTGGGGTGTGTGTGTGTGTGTGTGTGTGTGTGTGTGTGCATGCTTGTGTGTGTGTATGTGTGTGTGTGCATGTGTGTGTGTGTGCATGTGTGTGTATGTGTGTGTGTGCATGTGTGTGTATGTGTGTGTGTGCATGTGTGTGTATGTGTGTGTGTGCATGTGTGTGTATGTGTGTGTGTGCATGTGTGTGTGTGCATGTGTGTGTGCCTGTGTGTGTGTGTGCATGTGTGTGTGCATGTGTGTGCATATGTGTGTGTGCATGTGTGTGTGTGCGTGTGTGTGCATGTGTGTGTGCATGTGTGTATGTGCGTGTGTGTGCATGTGTGTGTGTGCATGTGTGTGTGCACGTGTGTGTGTGTGTGTGCATGTGTGTGTGTGCATGTCTGTGTGTGCATGTGTGTGTGCCTGTGTGTGTATGTGCATGTGCATGTGTGTGTGTGTGCATGTGTGTGCATGTGTGTGTGTGTGCATGTGTGTGCATGTGTGTGTGCGCGCGTGCGTGCACGCACACCGTTAGCCTAGGTCTCACTGATCAGGCAAGGCTGGCTAGTCAACCAGTGGGCCCCAGGATCCTCTTGTTTCTACTTTCCTAACTCAGATTACAGTACATACCTCTATGTCTAGCTTTTTTACGTGGTTTCTGGGGGCTTAGCTCAGGTCCCTCATGTTTGCACAACCCACACTTAATCAACAGGGCTATCTCCCCAGCCTGCTTTTGTGATTTTACGTGAGACTCAATCTGTACTCTGCTAAACATGGAAGTTCAGCAGCCATGTTTCCTGAGGTGACTGTCCATATCCCCACAGCTTCAATTAGGCATCTGTTTCAACATATATCTTATTCTGGCTGGAATGGAGATCCCTGCCATTTGGGGATCTCCTAGTGTTTAACTATAAAATCAGCCCCCTTGCTTTTTCTAGGAAGCCAAGAAAGTGTTCAGGCAAGCGTGGGCTGTGAGCTTCCAAAGGGTCTCAAGGGGTCACAAGCACACAGGCTCCAGCTCAGCCAAACTCTCAGGATGCCAGAACTCGTGACAGAATGGAAAGAAGTCTCAGAACCTGGCAGTGTTGGAGAAGACCTGACTCTGAGGGCAGAGCCCATGGAGGTGGAGACTCCAGGGCGACAAGTGAAGGCTCCCACCAGCTGTCATCTCTCTACAGCCAGGGCGGGGGCTCAGCCCTGGAGAGCAACCTGCCTTTCTCACCGAAGGCCTCTCTGCTTGCCGAGCCATCTCTGGACCTGAAGCCCCCTCCTCTCTCTGTCTCAGGGCCTTTACCTGTGGGACAAGGTCAAGCCAGCCAGCGGGCCAACTCAGGGTTGAGGCAGGGCAAGCTGAGGCCTCACATGGCTGAAGTGTCCTAGCCAAGGGGCCGCCAGGGTATCAGCTAATCCCTACAAGAGGCCGGTAAGAATGGTTTTGGGGGCCCCATTTTCCATATTGGGAGCCAGAACCCCTGAGGAACTCAACTGGCGGAAGGGCCAACTCTAAGCCTTCCTGTATTGGAGCTATGAATCGCCCCTTCACTCAAAAACCCCTGTTCCTCAAATTCCAGGGCATCCAGACCCCAGACTCTAACCTTGGCCCATTGCCTAGGTAGAAATTAGACACCAGAGAACTTCCTGCCCTGCTCCAGGCCTTATAAGTAAAACAAAGTCGCACATGCCCAGTGCCATCTGTGGCGGGTAATGATGGATTGAGAGGGTGTGGGACGAGGGTCTGTCCTAAATAGGACATGCTGAGAGTCTGGCAGGAGACAGCTATGCCCTGGACTCACACATGCATTGGCTAAAATTGGAGTTGAGGTAGTCTTGACTTTTTCCAACCTTGGTTCACCCATCCTTGGCCTTCAGTTGGGAAGGGTGGACAGGTGGTCCCAGCCCCTGGGCCCATGTGCCTGAATTCCTGTGCTCTCAGCAGAAGCCCTAAAATAGCCTAGGACAGGAGACTTGGTGGCGCTGTACCCCGCCCTCCTGTGAGGACCCACAGGGTTTCTGTGGCTGATCCCTCCTGCTCCCCAAGCCTATGGTGATCTGGGGAACTTAGGCACCAGGCAGGCCTGGCTCTGTATTTCTGCCCAACTTTTTGTTTCCTGTGGGCATAGGGAAATTCTCCTAAGCCCCATGAGCCCCCCGATTCTCATCTGTTCACGTTCTCTGCCCTTCCCTCTGTGGGGCCTGGAGACTCACCGTTCTCCAGAGTGCCTTAATTGGTCCTTTTTCCTCATGCCCAAAGTCCTACAGCCATGCTTTATTTCTGCCATGCACCCAGAACACCAGAGCTGGCTATGCAGGGATTCACCCTGTGCTCTGAAGTGTGCAATTTACTTCTGCCTAAAGCTGCTGTCCTCTGTTGGTTTCAAGTGTCCCCAGCTGACATACAGAGAGAGCAGTGTGGCTGCTGCTTGGGTTTTCTGGCAGAGAGCTGATTTACCAGCTTCCAACTTGGGGCTCAGGGGCAAGGCAGGGCCTTTGCCTAGTTGGAAGCAGGATCCAGTCTGTACTGATTACACTCAGGGGGTTGTGTGCCTGATTCTTACTAGAGTCAGCCAAGAGAGCTCTCTGCCCTGGTTTTTGGCTGATGAAACTGAAGCTCACAGGTAGGAAGTCACATGTTCAAGCTCACACAAGCACAGTGACCGGATCTGAGCATAACACCTAGTTCTGTCTCAATCTGTTATGTATGTTTGTGGCTCCAGCACCAGCACCACCGCCACCACACACATACACACACACACACACACACACACACACACACACACACACACACACACACACAAAGACGGAGAGAGAGAGAGAGTTAGAAATTACTAATAGAGGTCCCTTATTCTCAGCCTGAAGCCACCAAGTGTGAGAACTCAAACAAGAGCTTCCTGGCACTATGTCCCATGTCCTGGTTGTTTTCAGGGTCAGGAATCCATATGTAGTGAGTGTGTCGGTTAAGATCCCAGAGAGACTCTGTTGTCCTGCTGGCGCCCTGCAGCCCACCTCTAGACCTTTGCCTGAACCTGGTGGGTGGGTGAGTAGGGGAAATGATATCTTTTCCTGATAACCCCTGCCCTTTGGACACTCAGGTGACTAGTGCCTGACAGCTGTGGCCATTGCTGACCTTTCTGTTCATGGACTGTAACCTCTGTACCATTCTGAAAGGTCTTTCTGAAGTGGTAGCCTCCTCTGTGCCAAAGGACTGATCCGGTCTCCAAGAGCCTTAACTCTGCCCTCAAGTGACTTTCAGGACAACTGTGGTTACGTTGCAGCTTCTTATGGACTCTGTCCATGTTCACAGTTCCCTGGGCTTTGTAGAATCCCAAGTCTCCCCTAGTCTGCAGGTGAAAGATCTATGTATGGGATACCCTTAGCCCAGTTTGGGAATTTAGGTCTGTATGTGTCTAAAAACCACAGCTGATCTTTTAGAGGGGTCACAAAGTCTGTCTCTCCGCAGATGAGGCAGCACAGGCCTTGGGATCCCAGCACGCGGGAGCCAGAGGCAGGACATTTTCAATTTTGAGGTAAGTTGAGTCTACAGAATGTGTTCTAGGATAGGCTGAGACACATGGTAAAGTTATGTCTCAAAATCCCGCACAAGACCCTGGGTTCAATCTCCAGTACAATGTAAGAAATCTGCCTTTCAGATTCTTCTCAGGATACCTCCCTAGCAGGCGGTCAAGAGCAATGCCAACGTGATGTGCCATGTTCCCGGCTATTTCCAGGCCCTGCTTTGGTTACAGGCATCTGAGCTTTCCAACAGGTGGCAGGACCACCCAAATGTCCCCCAGTCACAAGTGCAGCGGGCGCCACTGACAGTGTGACAGAGTTCGTGCAGGCTCAGTCCTGCACAGGCTGGAATGTACATGGAACCCGGAGTCTGGTTTCAACCCTGCCTTCCCCGGCTGAAACTCTGCAAGCTTAGCCATTGTGTTAAAAATGGCCAGAACTAGCCCCTATGGCTCTAACAGTTAAACATTTTCTTCCATTATCTGACCCAATGCTGCCCAGGTATTAAAAGGACAAAGTTCCTGAAGTTTGGTGTACGGGAGAGCATTCTCCGAGAGAGTTTCTTCTCATCCATAGAGGTCTACAGAATTCTCTAAGAGAGCAGTCACTCTGATAGTGAAAGTACTTTGGGATTTGAGACCAAGGACTGAAGGGAAGGCGGCCAGGTATCCTCAGAACTTCCAGTCTCTTCATCCATCAGGGGACAGAGTTGAGAACCTCTCTTGAGTGCAGACTGGTTTGGTGACGTGACCTCCCTCAAGGCCTTCAGTAGCCAGCATTTCTACCTCATGAAGCCCTACCTGCTCAGGAAGGGATGGCCAGACCCTGGTTGTTGTGCCTCAAGGGCTAACAGGAAGGAACATCTACTCTAGTCACCCTTGGATGGCTTCAAAGCCACCCTCAGCACTCTGTGGATATTGAGGGATAGCTAGGAGGTAGGAAGAGAATTAGGACATCTCAGAAATGGGGAGAGAGAGGAGCCACACCAGGTCAGTGGCACATCCTGAGACCCAGGCAGGTGTCAAGCAAAGGGAAGGGAGCAGTTCTATTAGACTTAGTCCCCAGTGAATGGGGATTGGCCTTAAACTGCAGGCCTTATCGCACAGAGCCCCGGGCAGGAGATCACTCTGAAAGCCTTCCTCCTGCTTACTGTAGCTCTCCACACCGGGCCCGAGGGTGACAGTACGCACTAAGATACTGACCCAGAGGTGCCATCCATAAATGTAGGGAGAGTTTCAACAGGTCTTGTCTTCTCATCAAGGGAGCTTGCCAAGATCTGCTTGTTCCCAGGTTGGGGGTGCCTGAGGAAGTTCTGTCTGAGGAGGCAGCAATGTCTAGGTGACCCTCCTGGGCCTCCAGCCAGGTGGGGGCCCCCACCTCCCAGCCAAGCTACCCTGCTTGGGTTTCCCGGCCTTGAGCATTGGAAGGCCACACAAAGATGGCATTCATGGTGAGCCTGAAGCCCTCTCCAGGATGGGGCAGGGTCTAAATAAATATACAGGGAAGCCAGTTCTGGGGCCAGACCAGGCTTGTCCAAGGTGGTGGTGCAGCTCATGTTAGGGGAGAAAAAGCACCCTTTCCCCGTGTACAACCTGTTCCTCTCTGTCCACTTGTGGGGGACTCCCACATACTCCAACTCAGCAATGTGTGGGAAAGACCATTGTTTGCTGACTGCTCTACAACAGGACACCTGCCATGCCTGTCCACAGCCAGACACTATCTGGAAGCTAGGTGAAGTCTTTAAGTTTCCCATGACTACACTTAGCAGATTCTGGTATTTGTCTCTTCACCCCTTTACAAAAGGCACCACCAGTGGTTGGGGATCCCATGATGAACACCTAAGAAACGTGACACAGTGAACTTCCGAGCTGGCTCTGTGCTAGCTCTCAAACAAGGAAACTGAGGCCCAGTGCTTCAGTTAGAAAGTAGAAACTCAAACCTCCCCGAGGCGAATGTTCCCTAGGCCCCTGTGTGTGGGAGGGGGTAGCTGACCTTCGGTGCTCTTCTACCGCTGCAGATACCTCCCCCACCCAGCACAAACAGAGCAGGAAAGGCCTTTGCATGACCTTTGACTTTTGAAGACATTCCTGTGTATAGATGGCCTTTGACTTCAGAAGGGAGTCACCAAGGCCAGGGGCCCAGTGACCTTCCGTTTGAAGCTGTGCTCCTGGTTCTGAAGTACTTTGAGGGCAGGAAGAGGGCAGAGGAGGATGACCACAGCAGCCAGGCAGGCGCTGTCCTCTCACAGTCCCAGGGGACACTGTGTCAAGATCTGATAATGACAGAAATATGGAACTTCCTTATGAGGGACCCAAGTCTCCAAAACAGGATACTTGTAAAAGAGGGAATTTTTCAGGAACCACCCTCTCATCATAGCATGCCTGGTGGGGTTACAACTTATTGTCCCATTTTGGGACAATAGGAGAGGGGGAAATGGGATAGGGAGTTAGACTCTCTTCTCTACAGCCCCCCCCAGAAAGGAAGCTTCTTCAAAGAAGTCCCACCCCCCCAACCTAGAGATCTCGCAGTCTCTCACTGGAAAAGGGCCTCACGGGAAAGGCAACGGACTGCCCCGTGGGGTCAGCTCCATCTAGCTGATTGATAAATGAGTAGTCAGCCTGGCTGGTTAGGACCCTTTGACATAGATAGATGGGGGGGGGGGGTCAACACATCCTGGAATCCCCGCTCCTCCAAGCAAGGCTCAGTTCCCCAAAGCAACCCCCGAGGGCAGAGGACAAGAGCCACACGCTTGCTCCGCAGCTCCTAGCACGCGCCCATATTTTCTACGCATTTTTCGTCCCTTGCCGTACTGCAGCCTCCCTCGATTTAATACAATTCTTCGAATCATCCATCTACCGTTAACGGGAGTGCGGATTGGCGTAATTGTTTTTAGAAGAGCGTTTCAAACGCCCCTTTGTGGTGTGTTGCACATATGGGTAGAATGTGAGGGTCACTTTCTTTTTTTTCCCTCCCCCAGCAGCTCCATTTGTAATTATAAAAAAAATTGCAGTGACCTCGTTGCCCGTCGTTAGAGAAACGGCTTGATGAAATGCATCCATTTAAGGAATACTATTGACTACTCGGGTGACAGACAGAACGAAGCCGGGCGGCGTGCACGGGCAGGGGAAGTTGGGAGCACACGTGTTGTTGGGAGCAAAGACAAGTTGAAGGGACCGTCTGTGTTGGATGATCCCATCTGTTAAAAAAAGCATGAGTGTGTACATATTTAGTTAAATGACTGGATATGCCTAAAAATATTTGGAAGGAGCCACAGCAACCAGTCAGCACTGATTATTTCAGGGGAGCTACATTCTTCCCTAGCTGAATCTGTTACAACAAGCTACTTCTGTCACGTAAAAATAAAGATTAGCAACAAACGACTTAACTTCAGAGGCAATCGGCTCCAAGGGAGCGTGCCGTACACATCCTATGGGCTCTGCCTTGTGCCCGTTTGAGCCATATCTGGGCTTCTGGGAAGAGAAGCCCCTTCCCAGCAGTGGTCCGTTTGACTGGGTGTCTTCATGTTCAGAACTCAGCAGACCCTGTCTGCTATGTGTTTACATTGGTGGAGCTCTTTGTTGGAAGTGGGTAGATACAGACAGCAGGACCAGAAACACCTAGAAACCACTCCCAAGAAATCCTACTATCTATGGCCTGTCCCTTACTTCAGCTCTCTCTGGTCTCTTCCTTCCTCTGTAGCCACCTCTGAATTTTGGCCCCACACTCTGGGAAGTTATCCGGGCAGGCTTCTTGGGGATGTGGGAACAGAGGGCTGCCTCCGGTGTGGGTAAGTGATTTGTACTCGGGGCGTCTACATGACATCAGGACCTCTGGCCCAGGTAGCTGGGGAAAGACACATACTCTGTGTCACTTCTGGGATAGGAACTTGGCAAAGCTCAGACTCTGAGACACTTCCCCCACAGACCTGGAATCCCTTGTTGGGAGAATATTCTAGAAGGAGACAGAACAAGGAAGAGGGAGGGAGGGGTAGTGGAAGACAATGAACTATATCCTAGAAGTAGACATAGGGGAGGTTGAGGAAGGAACAGGGACAGGAGCTATAGCCCCCTCACCAATCCCAGCCATAGTGACCACCCCTCCATCTTGTCTTCCCATCCCTGTCCCACACACCGGACAGGGGCTTATTGCCACTGGTTTGGTCCACTGAGGAAGGTACATGACACCCCCGTCCACACATACCCAAGACATTCACATTTTTTAAAGGAAAAGGCAAAAGAGCAGACAAGAGGCAGCCATCTCATGGTACCTGACAAGAGCACAGGGCCAAGGGGAAAGCTGGACAACTGTGAAGGAGACAAAGACTCCGAGGTGTGAACATGGAGCAGTGGCTCTGTACAAGCCCACACCATGGCAGTCCCATCAAATTATTCCACACACAGCCCCCCTCCCTCCCAAAATATCCACTCAGCTGTTCTCGGGAGCAGGGTGTACGGTTTACATGGTTGTGAGCATCCCCAATATGTTGACTGAGCCTGGTTTGAGAACAGGACTGTACGTCAGGCTGCTAAAGGATGATACACTATTACATATCCAAGAAGCTGTACTGGGTAGCTGAGGAGGTTCCAGAGATACAGCTTTGAAAGACAAATTGGCAACTCTAAGAAGTCAGCCAGGAATGAGGCAGACTGGGTACAGGTCTTGAGGGGGTGGGGTCACTGCCCCAGCTATTTAAGAGATGAGGACCAGCTGGATCACCCTCGCTGGAGGGGCCAAAAACCAGTGACAACAGTAACCCCACTTCAGGGATCAGCAGGGTGCTGGACACAGCAGTGAATCGTCCACTTAACTGGTGAGGAGACCAAGATGTGATGAGGTTAGACCCCTGCTCCAGCCATAGCACTCACCACGGCACAGGTGGCCTGGGGCCTATATCTTTTCAGACCCTAGCCTGTCACCATGTCCAGATGCCACCCTGGCCCAAGATAGGATCTGCCTGAGACCTCCAGCAAGAATAGAGAAATCAAGTCTGCTCTAATTAAATCACACACAGAGCCTGGAGGATGGGGGCCTGTGCCACCTGCCTGCAGCCCTTATTGTACCCAGTTAATCCTGTCCAGGTGTCTTCTGGCAGCCCCTGATCAATTAGTCACTGCAACTGAAGCTGAGTGTAATTAATTATTCAATTTCGAGCTGTTCCAGCTTAATGCGGCTGAAGTGACATCATGTAGCCGGGGCATGCTACAGGCAAGGGACAAAGGCAGGCAGGTTTTAACAAAAGCCCCTGTGCAGTGCACCTGACCTGCTCTGAGTCAGCACTAATCCTCTGGCCGCACAGAGCGAACCCACTCACCTCACACCAAGGCTGAGCAGGTGTGCAAACCCCCACACGGGTCTGCTGACCCCAGCCTGCCCCGGGAGGCTGGACCTCTGGGTCAGTGACCCTCATTAATCAGTTTTCTGTCCCCACTTGGCTCCGAGCCCCACTTCTCCCTCACCCCAGAGCCTGAATTCATAGCTCTGAGGGACCCCACAAGATTCCTCTATTGCCACTGCTCTGACCTAACACCAGGCACAGAGGGGAGATGGGGGGCCCTGCAATCCTTAAGGCGAGGACTGGATCTGAGAAGAGGCTGGGCAGAATCCCATCAAAGCCTTCCCTATATAGGGCCCACCTTTAAGACAGTAAAGGGAGATAAAGCTGATTGCCCTCTCTTCTGCTGTGGTCTGGGGGAAACCCCTCTCTCCCCTTCTCCTTCTTCCTAATTGGACTCCAGCATCAGCAGCTACCTACTGAACCACCCATGGCTTCCTATCACTCAGTCGAGCTCTATTGCCCCATCAAGTCCCTGGGATTCTGCACCCTGACATTTTCTTCCTCCTCTTTCTTCTCTCTGTCAGTCATTAGTTCCTGGCTTAGGGACTCAGAGCGGCCCTAAGGTTATGAGACCACTTCTTTGGGATCCTTACTCTCTCTCCTCCTGCCTGGAAACAGGCAAGTCTCCAGATCCCACAACCACACAGCCCTCCCTTGGGCCCCCCTCCCTCTCTCTGGGTTCCAAGCATGTGTCTATAGGCGCCTCCAGCTCAGGGCAGTGACCTCTCTCCCTGGCTGTGTCTTCTGGGCGCCCAGCTCCTCGCTTAGCACTTAATGGACCCTCCAGAAATGTTTGCTGAATTCATGAAGGAAGAAATGATTAAATCAGCCAAATTGAACTCATTATCTCCCCCTTCCTTTCGCCAAAGAGGGAGACCCTGGACCCTGCACGTAGATAATGGTGTCATTACCGGCCACTCAGCCCGCCCAGCTGCCAGGGGCATCTCCACACTCCTCTCGCCGCACCAGCAACCAATGAGCTATCTGGCTGACTCAGAACAGACCCCAGTCCTGTGTGCTTCCCTGCCCCCCCACCCCAGGCCTGGTTTGGGGTTTATTGTCTCTTCCCAGGCCCATCCTGTGCTCTGCCCCAGACATCAGTCGCATCAGCCGACAGCCAGGGCGGCTCCTCACTGGCCTTTCTGAAATGCTAACTGGACGCAAAGTGTTCTGCTTTCAAAACCCAGATGGATGGATTATAGAGGTGTGAGAGAGGGCTTGCCTAGTGTTCACGGGGCTCTGTGTTCCACCCTCAGTGGCTCAGAAAGAATGAACAAATGAAATAAAATGCTCAGGTGATCCAAAAATTCAATTTCTGGGCATGCACTAGGGGAAAAAAAATGCCAGCGGAGGCTCTGACAGACATGTGCTCATCCATATATTTAGCTGCGATGGCCACAGCAGCCTGACAATAGAGACAGCCAAGTATTCCCCAATGGAGTCCACCCAGTGTGGTCAGTGGGCGCAGTGGGATGGTGCCTAGCTTTCAAAGAGCAGGACACGGGCCAAGCATGGCAGCGCAGGTCTTTAATTCCGGCACTCAGAAGGCAGAGGCAGAGCTCTGTGCGTCTTCTGTCTTAAAAAAGAGAGAGAGAGAGAGAGGATAGGAAGAAAATGGCGGCAGCATGCTGCAACTTTGGGATGATGTTCTGTATAAGATGAGCTAGATGAGAAAGGAGAAAGGATGGGACTCCGCTCTCATGCTGAAGCCGGGGGAGCCAGATTCAGACAGCACACAGGCCGATGTCGGTGGAAAACACCGTGTCATAGGAATGGGTTCCGGCTGAGGTGGGTGGTGCTGATGGCGGCATCCACCTTGACCTTAGGTGCAAGGTCAGAAGGGTCGGATTTAGGTGATGTCTATGGCATGATGACAGTTTTGTCCACGACAGACCAAATGTATGACAAGTCCCACGACAGTGTTAGAGCCGACACATTCCGACGTTCACTGTCTTCCTTCGCCTCTTCTCTTCCCTTCTTTTCCTCTTTCCATTTTCCTTTTTTCTTTTTTTTCTGGTATTGAGACTAGAGTCAGGACCAGAACATGTCGGGTAAGCCCTCTACCATCAAAGCCCCTCCCAGCCTGTCTTCCTGATACTCCTTCGGGGCTTAGATGTGTTCAGACCCAACCTCTTACCACGTGCGAGCTGCCTGCTGTATTCACAAAGCTCTGTGCTGCGTGTTCTGCAAGCTGGGTGTAGTGTGCCAAACATACAGTTCACGTGGCCCACAGACCATGCTGTCTAGGGTGTGGGGACGCTATGACCTGCTCACAGTGACCAAAGGACCTAATGAGTGAGCATTTCTCAGAATGGATTTTTGTCATTATGTGCCACATGATTACATCTTAGCACAATTCTTAAGTGTCCCCAAATAAAAAATGAAAAAAATGTTCAAATGTCGGTGAGATCTTTGCTCCTGATTCTCCTGTGTCTGTCCCAGTGACACTTCTGGATGGAAAGCCTCATGAACCCCCACACCCTCCACCTTTGCCCTCACATGCTCTCCTCCATGGAAACCTCACACCAAGGTCTTTGTCTCAGTCCAAGTCTTTCTCTGCTCCCTGAGATTCTGACCACACCATCAGGCCATACCTACTCCGCATCATCCCAAGGCTGGAAATACTCTGACTCTTTCTTTGCCCCTCCTACCCCCAACAGGTCTGGTTATTCCTGGCAACAAGACATTATGGATAAATACTTGGTGAATTAATGAAGGAGGAATGAATGCATGACTTGTTTCCACGAAGTCTTCCTGGTTTCCAGCCTGATGGCCCCAGTACACCAAATCTATAAGAGGAGAGGATCTGAGTACAGCGGAGGGAAGGTGTGGGCCAGGTCCTCTGAGCAGCCTAAGAAGGGAAAAGGTAAGCTCATTTGGTGACAGCTCATCCATCAGCTGCTGTGTTTATGCGGTCAGCCTAATTGGTTTCTGTGTGTGAGGTGCTTCAGGAAAAAGGAGGAAGAAGAGGGAAGACACAGGGGAAGGGACGACACAGTCTGGCAGAGCTGGGAGGTGTGGTTCAGGATATGCACCGGGAAGCCTGTCCCGAGACAGAACACAGGCCATTCACCTGACTCAGGAGAAGGTGCTAGAAGGGCCCCAAGGCTTTTGACAAGCAGCCTTCTTTCAGGGAACAACTGGGGTGGAGTGGGGTAGTGAGGCTCTGCAACATAAAGATAAAGCCTCCCAGGGGAAGCCTAGAGGGCCCACAGTGGGTCCCCATAGCCGACATGTGCTCCATTAGTGGGCAGGGCTAGAACATGTCCTGCTATGAGGCCAGAGGAACACCATACAGGGAATGAGCCTCCGGGCCTGGTGCTGGCCTTGCATGTGGCCACAAGTCCAGATTGGCAGGGACCAAGATTGGGGTGAAAAGACCAAGGAGCCAAAGGTAGTCAGACTGAAGCACCCTCCTAACTTGGAGGCTTCTGGGGGTCCCTCTCAAAGTCCAGGTTCCAGAGGAAGGTATATAGTGTGGCCTCTTGACCTTCATTTTGGCCTTGGGAGGGTGAACACCTTGCTTAGGACCCCTGGACATGGAAATGGGGGCAGAAAGTGACCCTCAGGGGTTGGATCTCACTAGGAGACTCTCAGGGAAGATTCTAGGAATGCCTGATATATCAAGAGCCTCTCGAGGCAGCCATAGTAGCTCTGGACTGGCAGGGCTCCCCACAAGGTCATGTCTAATCGTCCTGTGGCCTAGCTGATTAGCAGTTACTACTAGCTAAGGAAGGAGGTAGACTAGAGCGCCAGGAATTAAGCCGAGACTTTGCAAGTTCATGCTTTTGCCTGTCCCAGAGAGCAACACGGATACTCGTGGGCAGTCCTGGGCCTCATCCAAGCTGGGCTCAAATGCTCTCATTTGTTGACTAATGTGGCCTCATTTAAAGACCAGCATCCCCCTAACTTAGTTCCTAATCTGGAAATCCCACTGGGGACCCCGGAACCCAGTTTCCCCTAGCAGCAATTCTGGAGGGAGCAGTGGTGCCCAGCAGGGCAGGCTTGTGCCCTTGTGTAGGGAGGGGGGGGACACCAAATCCATGGCTTTCTAAGAAAGGCTGCTGGCCAGCGCCTGAGGCCACAGCGTGCCCACATGGCCTGGCCACAACTGAGTCTGCCTGGGTGGATTCTCCAGGAATCACTAAATCCAGAGGATGTGGTCAGAGGTGGTGGAAGAAGAAAGAACGTTGATGTTCCAGCATCCTCCCAGAGGGGGCCGAGGATGGCACACCCAGGGAACACTGTGGACATCCACCAAGCTTTAAGAAAGGCGGGGCCAACTTAAACAAACAAAAACAAGCAAAACCATTTCATATTGCAGCATGTCCAGCATGTGCTACCATGTAGAGGAACAAGTAACTGCTACGTGCCTTTCCCAGGGACTGTGGCCATCGGAGAACGCTCTTGCAAGCTGCATTTTAACCCATTGCCCATGCTGAGTGTGGATCAACCATCCCCTCACACCCTGGACGTCTCCAGCCAACAGTTCTTTCTACAATGGTAAGTTTTGGGAGAACTTTTGCCTACATCCTGGGCCTATGCCCTTGGAAAGCCCTCTGTGGAGATGAGGACGCCCCCTCCCAGCTATACACATGCGCACAAAACTCTCTGGAAAGTCCCGCTGTGTCTTTTGAGGTAGTCCTGGAACAGGTGACTCGAAGGTGCCCAAGAGCTACTTTAGGCACCGGGAGACTGCCACATGCCACCTGACACTGTCAGAGCGCCAGCACCCCCTCGATGAATGTGCTGAGCTCTGAAATAGGCTTCAAAGCTAAGGCCATGTGAGGTTCCAAATCCAGGCTCCTGGGGCTATTCGGTTTCGTGATTTCTTCTGCAGCCTTGGTTACGGGTTAGCACGAATCTTCTCACCCCTTAATTATAGTCCTGGCATTCGAAAAACACACCAACACCTCTCCCTCCCCTGGCGCCTTCCCCTCATTCCTCTGAACTCCCGAAAGCCATGCGGGCTGGAGTTAATCCCCTGTGCTGTTTATGACTGTCTCTGTCCCTGTGCTCCCCAGATGACCACACACTCCCTGGCCCTTGCCACTACCTGCCTGCCTTACAAGGCAATACTGCCCGCCTGAGATGCTACTTTGGGAAGAGTCAAGAGGACACAAATGTCAGGATCTTTTTTTATGTGCTGAGCCAAGCCATTCCAAGGGCCTGGAAAACAGGCGGCGTTCTGCCCCTAAGTCACACTTGGACATATGCTCTCTTCCCCAGGGGGTGGGAGGTGAAGAAAGAGATCCCATAGCTGCTTCTGCTGCATGCCAATAGAGCAAAATGAAGCATTTAGAAACTTTCCCCTTTGGACTGCAAATCTGATTTAGGTCTGATGCCTGTCAACCAAATGAATTAAAATGGACAAATATACACTTCAATTCTGTCTCTGTAGAGAGAGACCCTTTGTGATAGAGACAGTCAGGGATCTCTTCCCACTTATTCCCTGAGCGTGCACATCTTATGGGGGACACTGCAGGAAAGCCTAAGGGAACCTGTTGGGGTGACCACCGAGCTTTGGAGGCAAAGGGAGCGGGGAATGAGGGAAAAGGGCACAAGCCCACAGTAGCAGAGAGGGAGTGAACGGACAGCTGGCTCTAAGGGATCTGATCCAAAGATGGCTGGGGAAGGAGGGGTGCCTAGGACTGCTTCCACTCTGGGCTGCAGGAACACAGGAAGAATGGACAGATCTACAAGGCCTTCACCTAGTGCCATCCCTTGCCTGTGCTTCATGTGGCCAAGAAGAGGAAAACGGAATACTGACAATTTCAATAGGAAATTGAGAAAGATACTAAGTCATACAGAGTTGAGACAGTGCCACTCACTTAGCTGTGAATGAAAATCAGCAAGCAGAGGTATGGGGCAGGAATAAAGGTTGAGGCTGGGCCCAGAAGGAACCCCCTCTCCAGTAGATCCAACCCACATACGGCACCACTGTACTAACCCCCAGATCACAGATGGGATGTTCTAGGCTTCCCATCCCTGACTGCTGGCTTGGTTCCTCCATAGGAAAGTGAACACTGAAAACCAGCAGTAGAAGCACAGCCTGTGTCTCTGCAGCCTTCCCTGATGAGCCCTCAGGACAGATGAACTTCCATAGGTAGAGTTATGGGGTCAAGATGAGTGTGCTTGTTCAGGGGCCCTGGTGTGCCCTGACTCCCCTCCTAACCCACGCAGGAATGTGCCTTTCTGTAGGCTCCAGAGGGCTTCCAGCAGCCTAAGGTGGAGGGACCCCTCTTTCTGTATCACAGTACCTACAGAAACCCCTAGGGACTGGAAGAGAAGCAGCCTGCAGGAGCTGCATATGTGGAAGAAGGCTGTGGGAGTCTCAGGGAAACTGAGGCCTGAGGGTACACCAAAGTTGGGGCTTCTCAGGAGGGAGGACACATGTTCCTCTCCCTCCAAAATATTCAAACTTGAGACACTTCAACCTTTTCACAGAGGGCTTGGAGGGAGAATTTTTGCTGCCTTCTACTTTCTCCCTGCAGAGGTCAAGGGAAGTCTAGGCAAGCCTTGCTCTGAGGATCTTTGAAAACCAGGTCCAACACCCCTTTTCCCCGTCTTTACTTTGGTGGATATTTGGGGTCTTTCCTGGTTGCTGCGGCTCTACTGTGTCTGTTTGGGATACAGCCAGCTCTGAGGATTACTGAACAGCTGCCCCCCGACACCCTCTCTGCCCATTCCTGTCCTAAGCCTGCAGCGAGGATACTTTGCGTGTAGATTAAGAGTCTTTTCTCACTCCTCTTAGGTCACTGGACAGGAATGGTGGCATTTGCTGCCTCTGCACATGGTGGTAACTGGATCATCAAAGAGCCCCTCGCCATCCTCTAAAAGGCCTGTGCCATCCTGAAATAGCCTGAATGTATGTATGGCATCTTCTGGAACAGAACAACCCAACATTTAAACATTCCTGGTGTCCTGTTTATGCTTGGTAGTTACCAACAAGGTGGGTGGGATCCATAGACTCATTCCTGTGAAGGCCCCTGGATCAACAGCACACATATCTTCCGAAGCTGGGGGCTGAGGTCAGCACCCACATAGACTGCAGTTGATGGATGGCTTTCAGGCAGCTGATGTCTGCAATCACAGGCTGGGCCCAGGTCCAGGACCCTAACTCCAGCCATCTCCTTTTATAGTAAGAAAAAATGAACCCAGAAAGGTCATAAGAACTGCATGGGCAGGTAGAGACCCAGGCACACCGGGCACCCAATTCACAAGGCGAAGGGAAACCATTGATTCTTGAAGTTGAGCTCTGAAGAGGAAAGCAGACACAGAAAAATGTCCACATGCCCGCTGGTCAGAGAATAGTCCACTGCCTTCATACTTTGTAGTAGTGGCTGCCTGTGCATTGTGGGAGATCATCAAACACTGGCAGCACCATGTCTACTGCAGGTGGAATATGCCTAACTGTCCAGTAAGAAATAAAAATTAAATTAAAGGATAGCTTTAAATGATTTCAATGAAGAATGTTTCTGATATGTTAAGGAAAAAAACCATAACATTACGTACATACAATTATGGTAAATGCCCACACAAAATGGTAAGTAAACCAATATAAAATTGTGTGTTGTATTATAAAAAAAAACAAAAACAAAACAAACAAACAAACAAAAACAAACTCACAAAATTAGGGCCAATGAGATGGTTCAGTGGAAAAAATGCTTGCTGCCAAGCCTGAAAATCTTCAGAACCCCAGAACCCACATGGTACAAAAAGAAAACCTATTTCTTGACTTTTACACACACACACACACACACACACACACAATATCTATATGAAACCATACTTGCAAAATATATGAAGAAAACATGCTAAAATTATCAGTAGTGGTTATCTTAAAGTAGTGAAAAAGTAAGAGGTTTTTTTGTTTATGGTCTGTTTGTTTTTCCATGCTGGGATCAAACATACGACCCAGCACATTCTAGGCACATGCCCTACTGTGGAATTGTAGCTCTAGCCTGCAGTGTGGGTTTTTATGAATGCTGCTTTCTTTTTTGTACTTGCCTGGATTTTCCAAAATTCTATAGAGTGCTTTAGGTAGAGAAAAAAAAAAATTTTAACTGAAAGAATATTAGCAAGTTAAAAACAACAGAAACGCTTCTGAAGCCTCTCCAGTGCCCTCGGGGTAAAGCCACCTCCAGCCAAGCACACTGCTGTTGAGGGTACACTGTACCCGATGGCTGTGCAGGGTACAGCCTGGGCTGATGAGGTGCCTGGGAAGACACCTCTCTCCCCTTTCCATTTACTGCTAGCTGCACACACACACATGCCTTTGCTTCCCAGGCCATGATCAATGGAGCCCACGGAGCCCTATGAAACCCTAGCAGAAACTGAGTCCAGTTTAAAGCTACCCAGAAAGCCACACGTTCACACACACACACACACACACACACACACATACAAACAAAAAAAAAACCAAAACAAGACTACAGAAGATTCTGGCATGGATCTGAATCCTAAGAGATACAATGACGCTCATAGCAGATGAGAGAGGAGTTGGGGGAGGGGGGCTACGGAGGACAAAGGTAGACAAAGAGGGTAGGCTGTGGGGGACACGTGACTGTTAGGGACATGAGGGGAAGATACTGAACTGGTGGAGGGAGAGGAAAAGATAAGAAGTAGAGTCAGGATAAGATAGGATGTGTTTGTTCTGCTTGGGGGCAGCAGCTTTGGAGGTCAAGGAACAGGGAGGTCTTAGCTATCCCCTCTACCTGTTTCCCAGGAGAAGTCTCTGCTCAGCGGGTGAACCTGGACCGGCCATTTCCCTTCATTCAGATTCCCCAGACTACCTAGCAAAGAGCATAAGACCCCTGCATTATAGATAGGCCTTGATAGCGTCCTTAGACAGAGCAGGGGACCATCAGGCCAAGCTGGGGTTTGGAGAGGTGGTCTGTGATACAAAGGACACATCAGTCACATGTGGCCCCAAAGGCATGAGGCGTTCATGCCTGCTCCTTCTTACCTACCTGAGGGTTGGGGGGTGGGGGGCGCTACAGGGACAGGCACAGGGAGAGAAGTGATGACCCCTTTAGATGGATTCCACAGGAGGGACCTGAGTCTCAGAGATCCTTGGAGAAACAAGGGACCAGTGAGAGAGTGAGAGTCTTTCTAGGCAGCACCAGAGACATCAGAAACCATTGCCTCCAGAAGCGAGGAGCAGGGCCAGAGAGCCCAGGGCGGTGCTGGGTCCAGGCCCAGCCAAGCAGACCAGAGGGTTCAGTGCGAGCATGCTGCCATCGTGTGGAGGTCTGGTCCAGAAGGCCCCCAAGAGCCTTGGGACACCCCCTCCAGCCCCCACTGAAAACCTCACAGGCCAGGGTGCCTCTGGCCCCCAGACCACAGGCCTAAGTGGGCCCAGATGGTTGGCAGCGTGGCTTGGCTGGGTTGAGGCATCCTGGGGCCTCAGACCTTTCAGGATAGGAGGGCGGGTGGTTTGAACACGCAAACCTAATCCTAGAACCTGTCAAAAGAGATTGACAGCCTGGGAAGGGGCAGCCAGGCTGGAGCCAGACAGGGCAAGGTCCTTAAGGTGACTCTTCTGGCCTGGGGCCCAGGGATCCTTCCTGCCTTGCTTCCCTGGTCATCTTGGAAGGATGGACACCTTGAACACTCACCAGAAAAGCCCACTTCTCCACTCATTTCTATATTGCCTCCTAACAACCCCCCCCCCCCACATATCTTGTGTCACTGGGGTACCTGAAGCAGCAGAGAGCAGCAAATATCCGGGTGCTGGTCCCAGCCCCACCTTGTATACTTGGAGCTTCTTCCCATGACACAGAGCCCCCCACCGCCTGTCCCCTCCTCCTTAGCTCAGGGCACACCCCTCCATCCACATAGGCAAAGGCAGGCAAAGATACTGCCCCTCTTTCAAGCATCCAGCAATCCATCAAAAACCACTGTAACCTGGTACAGGAAGATTACGAGTTCAAGGCCAGCCCTGGCTACACAGTAAGACTCTTTTTTTAAAATTTTATTTTAAAGACAGAGTCTTGTGTATCCCAGGCTGCCCTGGAACTCATTATGCAACTGAAGATGACTTGAAATTTCTGATCCACTTTCCTCCATCTCCAGAGTGCTGGGACTAGAGGAACACACCCCGAAACCAGGTGTTATGCTGTGTGAGGGGTTGAACTAGGGCTTTGTGCTAGATAGGCAAGCTTTCTACCAGCTGAACTACATTCCTAGCTGTGCAAGACCTTGTCTTTAAAAATTGCATAGTAGCTGTCTCTCTTGGGGTCCCCTGGGAGGCCTAGAGGAGTACAGGAAGGGCCTCCAAGGGGTATGGGTTATGCCAAGGTTGAAAGTGCTAGGGATAGAAGAAAGTTCCTGGCCTGCAAGGTGACAAGTGTGTGGAGAGCCCCCCCCCCCACAGAAGCAAGGGACAAAGTTCATGAGCTCTGCCCTTCTGGACACTCAGCAGAGTGCGGAGAGAGGGAGAGACTCTAGGGAGACTCTCTTCAACATGGAGTCTGAATGGGGCTCATGCTTGGTGCTGGGATGGGACTCGAGGGGACTATCAGGAGCACAGGCATGGCTTCCTGGGTGTTTCTCCCGTAGAGAGGCTTCTCCTGCAGCAAAGGAAGTTCCCCACCCCAAGTGCCTGACTCAGGACGCGCTCTACTCCCAAGGGCAAGTCGGCAAAAAAGACAAGACCACTCGTGACCTGTCTCCCCTCGCTGGCTGCTCTCTGCTCGGCCTGCCTACTTGTCTTGTGTCTCTGTAGCTGCTGGGCCCTGGGTCACCCAGGTTCTGCAGCATCTGTCCTGTGGTGCCTCCAGCTAAAGGGGGGAGGGTGATACTAAGTTAGGAATCTCTTCCTTGTTTCTTCCCTTGGGGCCTGGATCCAGTTAGTGGCTGTGTTTCCCTCCTGTTCCTCTGGATTCTAAGACCCTATTTGCCTACCTCCTCTTTAGTCTCTGTGTGTGTATGTGTGAACATGTGTGCATGCATGCATACATACCCACATCTATCCAGAAGCAATTTTTTTTGTTTTTTTTTGGTTTTTTTTTTTTTTGGTTTTTAGACACGGTCTTATTTTGTAGGCCTGAATGGTCTGGAACTCACTATGCAGAACAGGCTGGCCTTGAACTCACAGAGAACCACCTGCCTCTGCCTTCGATGCTGAGATTAACGGTGTGAGCCACCACATCCCACCAGTACTTCCATTCCATGTCCTAAGTATTAATCTCAGCTACTAAGAAGTTAAGGTGGAATTTTGTGCCTGAACAGTGGGTATAAAGTCATCCTGGCCTTTTTCTTGTTTCTTTTATTTTTTATGTTGTTGTTTTGTTTCTGAGACAGAGTCTCATGTAGTCCAGGCTTATCTCAAACTTTCTATGTAGCCAAGGATGACCTTGAATTTCTGACACTTCACCCCCACCCCTGGCACCTCTATCAAGTGCTAAGGTTACAGGCCTACACTGCTGTTCCCAGTTACTGTGCTGTGTGTAGAGCTGTCCCAGGGCTTCCAACATGCGCAGTCAGCACTCTCTCAGCTAGCCACATCACCTCTCAGCTAGCCACATCGCCAGCTCTCTTCAGGCTTCTTTGAAACAGAGATGGATTCCCGTGTGAGAAACATCGGCACTGTACTAGAAGGAAGTGCCTTCGCTTTTACCATCAAGGTTGGGGAGAATTCCGTGCAAATCAATGGTGAGCTGGGCCCTTACCCCACTTGGAGCTTCTCCGTCCACTCCCCTCTCATCTGAAGCCCTCACCACATTTCCAGCCCACTTGCTCCTCTGGGTCCCTGTATTCTTGAGAAAGCTCTCAGGCCGTGGAAAAGTTGCAGTACCTTTGCACGCTTTTCCCTTATTGATCTGCCATGTGACGATTTAATTGATTTAGTTCTCAGATCCGGATAAAAACCCCTAAGGGGCAGAGCTAAAATTCTCCCTCCCCCACACTGCTTTCTAACGTGACAACTTCTTACGGGGTGACAGAGTGATTTTTGGCTCTATGCACTGTCACTTCCGGCCCTTGGGGGCTTCCACATCTTACACGTGGCTCCAGACACAGCCTGAGCTCCTCCCAGCTGTCAGAGCACCTTTGACAACCAAAGAGCTTGTCATAACCTTGCTTAAAACCCCCAGAATAAGAAACCTCAAGTCTCAAACCAAGGCTGACAAGACTGCACAGGATCTGGCCCTTCTGAGGCTCCTGCCTCCACCTCACCTCTCCCCTGCCTTCACCCTCAGGGCACTCCACAATGGCTCTGTTGTTGAGCATTTTGGGGCCTCTGCCTGAGCCTCCTCTCCCCCCAGCCACACCCGCGCCACCTCGTTGCCTCCCATCCATCAGCTCTGTGAGCTTGCCACCTCCTCCAGGATGACCATTTGGACCCCACATCACTCTGAGAGCCTGCTCTTTCCCTTGAGAGCTCTGAGAACCGACTTCCTCTCTCATGGCTCATCTGGCCTCTCATAGGCGCTCTGCCCTGTCCCCCAGGAGCTGGAGAGCTGAGGTGAATCCTCAAAATCAGACCCCTACGAGAGCGTCCAGCTTCCGGGACTTCCTGGGCTTGACTGCATAAAAAACAGAGAAAGGAATGGAAATTTCCTCTCTACTGGAGGATGGAGTGGACCTAAGGAGAAGGTTCCAGACAAGCTTTTAAAGTGGCTAATTGAGAATCTACAGAAAGGTCCGCAATGTCTCCCAGCAAGCCTAGCGCTGGTGATTAAAAACAAAACGACCTAATAAACATCCTAGAAGCTTCTGCTCACACGTCCTTACAGGGAGACTTGAGAAAATTAAGGGCTGAAATGATTTTTTTTTTCCCTTCCCCAGCAAAAAAGATGGGGCCACTTAATTAGAGCTATCCTTAATCTTGGACCAAGTAGGTCTAATTTCTTCAAACGATTCCACATTTGGCTAATTTCTTTCTTCTGTTTTACTGAAGGGTGACTGGCCAGCGGGGCCAAGAGACTTCCTCTGACGAGCACACAGCACCTCCAGCTCGTCTTTTTCACAAGGGAGAAGAACCCCCCAGTGAGCCAGGGAGAGCTGGAGAGAGCTCAGGAGGCCTGTCCTCAACACTTAAACTCCCAGCGGGGGCTTCATTAGCACTGTGCCAGGCAGCCTTGTCATCCCAGGGAAGATCGGCACCTCCCAAGGCTGACATGCTGGTGGGGTGTCAGTTATCCACAAGTCCCCAAGAGGCTTGACGCACCCTGCTCAGAAGCTCATTTACACTTTGTTCCCATTCCTTTCAAAGACAAAGCAGCATCAACACACGCACACACGCACGCACGTACTCATGTACATCATGGTGGGGAGAGATTTGGGATCCCAGTGCTGGGCACAGAATTCAGAAACATTTTCCTTTACATTGCCCATTTTAGTGGTTGGGAAATCTGAGGCCTAGCCTACGCTCAGCAGCTGGCAGAATGTTCAAAGACTGTTTGTCCCGCTCTGCCATGTCTCTGCTCCGGAAAAGGCCTAAGTCCTCAAGGAGATTGTATGCTCTCCCATTTCTACCTGCCCTTCATCGCCCGTCCTCTGCAGCACTGGGTCAATGCTTGCTGAACGATCTAGTCAACAACAAGCCCGATGCTCAAGCCAGGAAAGGCTAGTACAGATGGTAGTTGGCACTGTACACTCAGCCCCTAGCCATTTCTTGCTCCTTCCAGGAAAGCAAGACTCCCTACTTTGAGTCCTTAAGTATGCAGCGAGAGGCCCACCACGCCATGTTATAACCTCGTGACTAGGACATGTCGCTCATGAAGCTGGCAGGACCTGACCCGAGGCTGGAGAGTCAGCTGGAGGCTCACTCTGAGAATGAAGATGAAGACTCAAGCGGTTCTAGAAGGGAAAGACTGCCCCTGTGTCACTCTGTTCCTGGCTCTTCCTTACTAAGCCACTGGTTTCTTCTTTTACCGCAGGAGTCAACCAAACCTCTTTTCTGTGAAGAGCCTCCTGGGACAGCTAGAGTTTACTTTAGAGAGCCATCAGGGGTGCCCTCTGGATGGTGGGAGCATGAGGGAGGTACTCAGCTAAAACTTCCCCTGTAGGTGACTGGGGCTCCATCCCGTAATTACTCCAGGGAGACAGCACAGATCATCACTCAGGGGAGTCTCACCAGAGAAGCAAGCAGGCTGTTCCAAGGGGTTCTATTAACCCTTGCCCTCTGAGCCTTTTCCACATGCTCCAATAGCCAAGACACTTGTCCAGCAAACCCACAGAGCCATCTGGTCCATGTCTGTGGAGGTAGTAAGAGCCAAAGTGACCAGGATGGAACCAATACGCATGACTACACACTTCATTCCACAAGGGAAGGATCCAGACCCAAACATCCCAGGTGCCAGCCTAGCGTGTATCTTCTTGCTATGGGGCCTGTTTCTGCCTCCACAAATCTGCAGACCATAGCTAATCTGCCCAGGAAGCTACTGCACTCTGATGATTCGGTTCAGTCAGAACAGTTCTGACCACATCAGCTCAGGATCACTGATCCTGGGCCCTCCGCTTTGGAAGAGTGGAGTACTCTCTCTGCCTGTACCTTGAGGAGTACCCAGCAATATGATCTGAAAGTCAAGAGCATGGATGGCACCTTGAGGGAGAGGTTTCTTCATTTTGCAAGAACTCATCAGTAGCAATAAAAGGTCTATCTTACAACACACTTTCCAATCCATTCATTTTTAAGACTTTCTTAAACTCTTTTTTTTTAAAAGATTGCTACCTTTACTTATTTTTATTGTGTGTATGTGTGTGTGTGTGTGTGCGCGCGCATGTGTGTGCACACTCTCACAAGTGCGTGCATGTCTGCCTGTGTGTGTGTACACGCATGCGTGCATGCCACAGGGAATATATAGAGGGCAGAAAGCAACCCGAAAATGTTGGTTCTCTCCTTCTACCATGTGGGTTCCAGGGTCAAACTCAGGCTCAGCAGCAAATGTCTTTACCCGCTGAGCCATCTAGATGATCCGCTCCTAAACTCTCAAGGCCTGTGTCCATCTCTGCAGGAGCAGGTAAATACGGCACAGCGCCTGTGGGATCGGGGTCAGGTGCTTGGGAGATCCTACTTAACTAGAAAGCCTGAATATAAAACGGGCTTCAACAGGGAATTGAGCCTAGGATCTCATGCGCACTGACCAAGTGTGTTACCACTGGGTCTAAACCTCCCAGAAGATTCCCCCTCTTGCTTTTTCTTCCTTGTTTCTGCTTCCCTCTCTTTCCTTCCTGCTATAGAGGTTTCCACGGGGGGAGCCTCATGCTGAGATGGTACCAACTTCACAACTCCATTGGAAAGCTGTTTTCTCCTCACACCCACAGGGCAGGGCCTGGGATGGATGGGTCCAACTTAGAGCAGGCTAGCTGTTTTCTGGGCAACAGTATTCCATGATTGGTCTCAAAAGAAGGACCCGCGATGTGGGGTTGATGGCTCTGCTACAGTCTTCCCAGAGTGATTCCCCAAAGCGAGGACGTTGGTCTATCAAAGCGGCACTGCGGGGAACATATTTTCGGCTGTCGTGGAGTGCCTGAAACCTGATAGGTGCTCGTGAGTGTTTGTTAATAAACAAATGAGCATAGATCTTGATAAACACAGTGTGCGCCATGGTATTTTTTGTCCCACCTGTTCTGTTCTGCTTAGGTACACCTGGAGGGGGTCAGCTTTGAGACCTTAATTTGTTTTTTCAGCAATAAGGCATAAGATTCACTTCCAAGATGGCAGCCTGGTGACCACCATTTTTCTAGAATTTCCAGGTTATCCAAATGTGTCATAAGTCTCTATCGTAGGGTCTAGAGAGAGGTTATTACCCAATCTCAGACAGGTGGAGATGTATTGGTATGATGGACCATCTAGAACACCACCCATGTTCACCATTGACTCCCTTGGATTCAGGATACATCCACAGTTCCCCACCTATTACTGAGCTATGAGCGTACATCTCTCAGCTAAGTCCTCTCTGGGAGTCATCCTCATCCAGAAAGACAAGCCCCCAAACATACTCCCTTATGGGGGGTTGCCTATACATCACCTATTGCTGTAGGCATGGGAGGGTTCCGCAGCTCAGCACCCGCTCTCCAGTGTGAGAAAATTCTGATGGGTCCTCATAGGACCAATTGAGCCTCTCCTGTGGCAGCCATGTCCCACTCCCTTCAGCCCCTGCCCCACTGGATAGGCCCCAGGGACTATTTCCTCCTTGCACACAGATTTTCATTGCAGAGACCAAATGCCAGGGAATCCAACCTGCAACAGATGGTACCAGGAGAGCTCCAAGAATCTCAGAAATAGGATTCTGGATCTAGCCCAGCCACCAGATGGCTGACAATGAGGAATCTATCGCTGGAGGAATGAATGTATGAGTAGTCCCTGCTGAGGGCTAGAGGTGCAGTTAAGACCAGCAGGAAGAACACACAGGAGAGCTCAGTGGATCAGGTATGGGGGCGGGGAACAAGGCAACTTGGCATCAGGTGCCTATGGAGTTGGATGGCCGTTGCTGGGGGAACTGTAGCAGTGGGGGAAGACAATCAAAGGCAGAAGGTGGCTAATCACCAATTAAAGGCTAATTAAGATAACAAGAAAGTCTCCTTAGCATCATATAAATTAGAGACTACCACAGCTGGAGGGTAGAAAAAGCTGAGGACCTGACCTAGGACTTAATTACAAGTATTAGAAGGCTTTGAAGGGGTTGATTCTCAACCAAGGCAGAACCAACTTGCAGGCCACTGCTGGGGCTGGAGTCATCTGGAGGCTCCCTCCCTGGCATGTGCACCACTTGCACATGTGGGGGAACCAACAGCTGGGAGATGCAGCAGCTGCCACAACTTGAGCCTGCCTGTGGTTTCACCATGTGGCGTGAACAACAAGAGGCTTCAGAGTGGCTGCATTGTTCACCCAGCAGCTCCAGGCCCCAAAGCAAATGTTTCCAAAGAGTGGGCCAAGGGAATCCTTCTGCAGCCTTGTATGACCTGGTGTATTGAGCTTCTCCTGTGACAGCCATTAGGCGATGCTATCGGAGGGAAATGTCTCCCAGAGGGTTGCATTCATTGGCTCAGGAAGTCAGAGCAGAGCCCTAGTGGCCCTTTCACCTTTGAAACATCCCAGTTCTTAGACTGTTTCAAAGGCCTTGAGATGTCTTTTTAGTGTGTGTGTGTGTGTGCATATGTGTGTACGGAGGTACATGTGTGCATGTGTGGAGGCCAGAGATCAATGTCAGGTGTCTTTCTCCATTGTTCTCCGTCTAACCTTTTTAACCTGGAGCTCCCTGGTTAGGCTAGACTAACTGGCAAGCCCCCAGGATCTTACTGCTTCCACCTCCCAGCTCTGAGATTGTAGGCACACCACCACAGCCAACACTGCATGTGGATCTGGGATTCAAACTCAGGTCCTCAGACCTGTGTTTGGCAAGAACATCCTTGGCTTCCTTGACTTACTGACTGAGACTTCTCCCAGCCCCAAAGCTATAAAATAAACATGAGTTTGGGAGTGGAAAATCAAACCACAGGATTCTGCAAAATGGCTTGGACAGCTGAATGCCAGACAGCCTCTCATTGGTCACATCAGTACGGATGAGACACAAGACACAATGGCCTCTGACCTAGCAACGTGATCTTCACTCACCGACCACAGCTGATAGAGCCTCAGGCACTGGCTGAGTGTTCAACCTGTCAGCAAGCCAGACCAACCCTGAGCTTCTGATGTAGCCTAGCCTCTGAGAGATCAAGCAGCGATTCCGTGTCAACCTGACAACACCAGCCAACCCTTCCAAGGTGACCAACCTTTCCATCCTGGAAGAACTCTTTGTGCTAGGAGTTGAAACATGCTTAGTGTTTAGAGAGCTCTGGTAGGCAGGACTAAAAGAATATGTATGCAGAATGAGATTAGTATCAGGAGCTTGACCGGTGATGAGAGGCTGAGAAGTTCATAGCTGCAATGTGACCAGCGGTCTCGAGACTAAGCCTGCAAAGGCCCAGAACTTGATCCATTCAAGCTTTTGCCTAAATGCAAGAGGCCAGTGCACCTGATGGAGAGCAATCTGCCTCTTCCAGGGCTCACCAATTTGAATGCCAATTCTATGGTAACACACAAATAACCATCCCATTTGAGAAAAGGTTTGCCATAAAGCTTCAGCCTGATTCCCACCATTGGATCAACCATCTTACCCCATTTGAAGATACAGAACATTCAACTCTCCAACACAGGATCTCACGCAAAATCATAGCCAAGAATCTGAAAGAACAAATGTAAGTTCAGGAGCTGTACTGGCTGGTTTTGTGTCAATTTGACACAAACTAGAGTCATCAAAAAGGAAGGAAACTTAATTGAGAAAATGCCTCTATAAAATCCAGCTGTAAGGCATTTTCTTAATTAGTAATCAAAGCGGGAAGGCCTAGTCTGTTGTGGGTGGGGCTATCCCTGTGCTGGTGGTCCTGGGTCCTATAAGAAAGGCTGAGGAAGCCATGTGAGCAATCCAATAAGCAGCACCCCTCCATGGCCTCTGGATCAGCTCCTGCCACCAGGTTCCTGCCCTGTTTGAGTTCCTGTCCTGACTTCCTCCAATGTGTATCTACTGATGGGTGTTAGACCCTTGTGCATGCCATGCACACACACTGGACACTGAGCTACACCCCTAGCCATGTTTAAATTTTTAGCAAATGATATCATCATGTATGAGGAATCATATTTCTCCAAAACCTAACTGGCATTTGTCACTGTCTCTTTTCAATTATAGGCACTTAAACAGCTGGTAGAGAAGCAGTTAAAGGCTCAGCATATAAAAGAGTCTATCAGCCCATGGAATTCACCTGTATTTGTTACAAAGAAAAAAATCTGGAAAATGAAGAATGTTAACTGATTTGAGGGCTGGGGAAAGGTGATTCAGCTCATGGGTCTGCCACAACCCGGAATTCCTTTGCTTTCATTATTACCTAAGGCATGGCACCTGATAGTGATTGATCTGAAAGACTCATTTTTTACTATCCCCTTGCAAGAGCAGTACAAGGAAACGTTTGCATTTAAAGTCCCTACCTATAACAAAGTTCAACCTGTTTAAATTTATCAGTAGAAAGTCCTTTCCCAGGGAATGTTAAATAATCCACCTTGCCAGGTGGTGGTGGATTACGCCTTTGATCCCAGCACTCAGGAGGCAGAGGCAGGCAGATCTACGTGAGTTTGAGGCCAGCCTGGTCTACAGGGTGAGTTCCAGGACAGCCAGAGTCACAACAGAGAAACCCTGTCTGGAAAACAAAAACAACAACAAAAAATTCCAACTTTATGTCAATATTTTGTGCAGAAACCATTAGGACTAATTCAAAAACCATTTTCCAATCTCTCACTCACTCTCTCTCTGGTTTTTTTGGGACAGAGTTTTTCTGTTGTAACTCTGGCTGTCCTGGAACTCACTCTGTAGACCAAGCTGGCCTCGAACTCAGAGATCCATATGCCTCTGCCTCCCAAGTGTTGGGATTAAAGGCATGCACCACCACTGCCAGGCGATAATTTTTTTGGTCCAATCTCTTATTTATCATGACATGGATGATATTTTGTTGGCTGATTCGGATGTAACTACTTTAGAAAAAAATATCTGATGAAACCAAAAGAATCTTACACTGTTGGGGGTTACAAGTCACCCCTGAAAAAATACAGAAAGGAGATTTTATTATCTCGGTTATAAGTCAACAAAAATATTCAGCCACAAAAAGTACAAATAAGAAGAGATCAGCTGCAAACTCTTAATGATTTCCAAAAATTATTGGGAGATATCTGTTGTGGGAGTTTATTTTTAGTTGTGTTTAAAATAATTGTTTTTGTGCACTGTTGGAAAAAGGGATGCATAGGCCTTGGCATTTTGTATTGTCTGCAGGTGTTGGGTTTCTGTGGGAGATGTTTGATTGCTTATGATCTGCACCTGAGGAGTCCTGAATCAATAAAAACACCTGAACTGAGACGCTCAAGATTTCACTGTGAGTTAGTCAGTGGCCAGGATGGTGGTTCCCTCTGTTGAGGTCTGGCAGGGTTTCCAACCAATGAATATGCCCCCATGTCCTGTTTGCTGAGCTACCACAGCAGGATATTATTACAGATATCGATTGGGTAAGATCCACAACTGGGTTAACTATGCAAGACTTAAGAAATTTGTTTCATATGTTACAAGGAGAATCCAACCTAGGTAGTCCAAGACACTTAGCCACTGCAGCAGAGAAAGAGTTAACTCTGGTAGAAAAGAAACTACAGGATGCATATGTGGATCACATAGGTCCACACCTGAATTATATTTTAGTTATCATTCATTCAAAACATTCCCCTACTGGGATTCTTATGCAGAGAGAGGATAATATTTTAGAGTGGATATTTATGGCACATAAGCAGAGTAAAAAATTAAAGGCTTATTTAGAAATGGTTGCTGATTTAATTATAAAGGGAAGAATAAGACTTCATCAGCTGTCAGGAACAGATCCAGCAGAAATAGTAGGGCCTTACATGAATCTTGAGATTATGTCATTATGGGTAATCAATGTAGATTGTTAAAGGGCTTATAGCAATTATTTGGGAGAAACTAATAACGAATATCCTAAAAGCAAGCAAATTCAGTTTATCAAAAGAACTGGCTAGATATTTGCTCATGTGTTGAAAGAAAAACCTGTATCTGGAGTGCCTACATTTTATATTGATGTAAGTAAATCAGGAATGGCAGGCTACAAGTCAGAAAAAGTAAGTAAAGTCAATCAAAGTTCATATGCTTCAGTTCAAAACTCAGAGTTATATGCTATTCTTATGGTACTGTTAGGCTTTCCTGAATCTCTTAATATCATCACTGATTCCCAGTATGTTGAAAGGGTTGTTTTGCATATAAAAACTGCTGAATTTATTCCTGGTAATTCAGAATTAACATCATTATTTATGCAACTGCAATAAGCAATTTGAGACAGAAACCGTCCATTATATATTTCTCATATGAGATCTCACACAGGATTGCCAGGCCCATTGATGGAAAGTAATGATAAGATTGATCAATTATTAATAGGAAATCTATTAGAAGCCTCGAAATTTTATGAAAAGCACCACCTAAACAGTAAAAGTTTAAAAAGGAACTTCTCCATTACTTGGCGACAGGCCAAGGAAATTATAAAAAAATGTCTAATGTGTTCCTTGTATAATCAAGCCCCATTGCCTGCTGGAAGTAACACTAAGGGTACTAAGAGAGGGGAAATCTGGCAGATGGATGTTTCCAGTGTTGCAGAATTTGTGAACATGGAACATGTCATTATGGGAAATCAATGTCCACCATACTATCAGATGCTACATCATACTATGAATTTCAATGGGCTTCTGCCTTGAGTTCTGAAAGGGCTGATTCTGTAATTACACATTTACTGCAAGTAATGACTATTATGGGAATACCTTTACAAATCAAGACTGACAATGCCCCTGCACATGTCTCCAGTAATATGAATTTTTTACATATTATGATATATTATGAGTTCTAGTACACAATCCTATGGGACAAGCAGTTATAGAAAGATCTAATCAGACGTTAAAGGAAATGCTTGAAATGAAAAAAGGAATAACAAAGATAATAACCCCCAGAGATAGACTCCCTAGTACTCTCCTAACTTTAAATTTTCTGATTATTAATGAGACAGGAACAACAGCAGCTGAGAGACCTTGGACAATAGAAAGAATTGCAGAGTTAAATCAACCCGTATATTATAAGGACGTATTAACATCTGAATGGAAATCAGGACGTACATTGCACTGGTGCTGGGTATGCCTGTATTTCCAGTGGAAACGAGGAGTTGTGGGTACCATCGAAACTGATAAAGATGAGATTTGAGCAGGGGACGACTCCTCAATATCCTGACCCCAGATCCAAAAAGTGTGGCTATGGAAAGAAAAGTTATTTTAAAAAGAGCCCTTTAACGATCGTATTAAAGCACAAACAACTAGAAGCAACAAAGAGTCATCCCTGGGTCATGGAGCAACGTTTCTGAATCCTAAATTTCCATCTGACTCCAGCACCAGTGACAGGAAAGAGTCTGAGGAAGATGAAGAATATGAAGCCTTGATGAAAAACTGCCCCCGTGCGAATCTCACTTTGGCTGATTTGGAACCGTTGGCTGGCAGTCAACAGAAGGTTCCAGGGAAAGATAATGAGAGGATGGCCCACAAAATGCCAATCACTGCAAATCTGACACAACCGCCAAGAATCCCAAGACTTCCCATGACCTGAACAATGGCCGACAGCGCATTAGTCTGGAGGAGATTGTGGCTTCCCTTTTAGAGGAAGGGAACACTTAGAGCAAACAGAAACCAGAGGAAAACACCTTAAAGCCAAAGTTCCAGGCATTCAAAGGAATAGGCTATCTCTATTCAAAAGAGTCAATGGGCAAAACATTGAAAGAGACTGTTTCCTTTAATAGAATCAGTGAACGTTAGAATGTTCCTTGAAACATGAAGACCCCTATAGCATTTTTTTTTAATAGAAAATGGATCCATGTGTGCTAATGGCTCATCAAGTAAACTGACTTCATGCCAACCTGCAAAGAAGGTGAACATCTCAAACCATATTCAGCCTCCAAAGAAACGCTATACTTTTAAGAGCCAGAACCATAAAGTAGTGTCTTCTACTAGTTTTGACAAGAAAAATAAAAATCCTCTCTCGTGGCCATTGCATTAAAAATTAAAATGTCCCTAAGACTTAGTGCCAAGAGTCACTAGACAGAATCAGACAGAGACATTTGTCATTTGCATGAAAGTAGACAGGCTTCAGAGGAAGAGGGGTCTGATTCAAGCAACCTCGCATCTCTTGAGAAACCACCAAAGGTGTCTCTCAGGGAAGACCCTCAGAAAAGCTCAGCTAGTTTCTCACTTTCTGTTAGTCATGCATCATGTATGAGTGCTAAGGATAAACTCTTGAAGACCAGAAAGGAGAAGAGATGGCCTAGCAGAAGGACTCAAAGTAATCAATATTGTATAACGTATGACCTAGTTAAAGAGGGGTGGGGGACAGCCTTCCTTATGCTTGCATGCCACTTGGACTTCCGGGAACTTTGCTTAGAATATAAAGGGGAGCAGGGGTGGGGTGGAGTTGGCAGTTGGTGGATTGGTTTGTTAGGTGCTAGTTCAGTTCTCTCTCTAAGCTAAAGATAGCCAAAAAGAGCTGTGCAGATTTCTTCCTTTTTCCCCTCTTTCAAGGCTGCTACAAGGACAGTGAAAGTTTGTTTCTTTCTATTTTTTCTTTCTTTTCCTGAGCTAGAGGGTAAAAAGGCACAGTAGGAATTTGTTACAAGTTAGGAATCTGTTACAGTGGCAATCTACTACACAGAGTCGCTGAACGCAGAGCTGTGCCAACCTCCCAGGTTGTTCTGGGATTACAAGCTGCTATGTCTGCCTGGCTTTAACATGGGTGTTAAGGATCTGAATGTTGGTCCCCACACTTGTATAGCAAGTACTTTATCTACTCAGACATCTCCCCAGCCCAGAACTTTTTTTACATTATTTTTTTCAAATTGTGTGGGTACACACACACACACACACACACACACACACACATACAGAATGCATACACATTTGCATATGTGGGTGGGGGCCCCAGAAGCCAGAAGAGGGTGTCAGATGCCCAGAAATTAGAGTTACAAGCAGTTGTGGATACTGGGAACTGACCTTGGGTCCTCTGCAAGAATGGTGAGTGATCTTAACCACTGAGCCATCTCTCCAACCCATAAAGTAAAAAATTTGGTGAAGCCCACTGTATCCATTTTCCCCTTTTTACCTTTTGATATTGATTTCCTTTTTGTTTACTTGTTTGTGTGTTTTATTTTGTGGTTATTTTGTTTTGTTTTTTGTTTACTGAGACAATGTCTTACTATGCAGCCCTGGCTGGTCTGGAAATTGCTAGGTAGAATAGGCTGGCCTCAGACTCACAGAGACCCACCACCTCTATGTCCCAAGTGCTTGGGACATATGCACCACTACACCCTGCCTTTTTTTCTTTTTCTTAGAAAATGTATTTTTAAATGCATTTATTTTCTGTTGTGTGAGTGTTTTGCCTGCATACTTGTATGTGCACCACATGTGTACTCTGTGTCCATGAAGATCAGAAGGGGGTGTTGGATCCCCTGGAACTGGAGTTACAGATTGTTGTGAGCTGCTATGTGGGTGCTGGGAACTGAAGTCAGATCTTCTGGAACAGCAGCCAGTGCTCTTAACCACCGAGCCATCTCTCTAGCTCTGCCTTCTTTTCCTTTCTTTTGCCTGTGTTGAGTCTGAGACCTTCCTGCCTAAGTCAAGGTCATGGAGGTGTTTCATGATATGTACCTCTAGCCACTGCATGTCTTTAGTCCCTGTATGGAGATGTTGTCTATTTGGAGCTGGCTTTGAAGAAGTATATGGGTATTCAGCTGTCTCCAAGGGTGTGGAAATTTGTCCTTTACTCATCGAGTGGCCTTTTAGTGACCTTTGCAGTTTAATTGACCATCAGTTCAGGGCCAGAGAGAAGGTTCAGAAAACAAATGGCCTTGTCACCGGATGATCTGAGTTCAATTCCCAGGACACTCGTGGCGGAAGGAGAGAACTTCTCCCAAACGTAGTCCTCTGACCTCCACAGGAGTACTGTGGCATTGCACACCACTCATGCCCTTAAAATAAATAACTAAAAATGTTGTTCTAGTTTCATTTCTGTTGTTGCAATTAAAAACAAATCTCAACAAAATGACACTTAGGGGAGGAAAGATTAAGTCAAGACAGGTTCTTAGAACAGAGAATAGACCCAGGTATCTTTGCTTGCTCCCTTTCTTGCAGGCTTCCAGCAAGCTCTCTCCCCTCTTATCCTATTCAGGACCACCCTACCCCACCCTGCCCCACCCCGCCCCACCCCGCCCCGCCTAGGGAACAGAGTTTCCCACAATAGTCTAAGCCCTTCTATATCAAATAACAATAAAGACGATCCCCCAAAGGCCAACCTAATCTATATAATTCCCCATTAAAGTCATCTTCACAAATGATGGTAGGTTGTGTCAAGTTGATAGTTAAAACTAATTGGCACAAATGTAATAATTTAAGAATCAGTTGGCCGACAGCATGACCACCTCGCGCTGGACTCTTGGTAGAATATTGTCTCCATGATCAGGCTTTGGAACTGGGAAATCAGAGTCCTTCCATTTTGTTCTTTCTCAAAATTGTTTTTGCTCTTCTGGTTCTTTTCATTTCCATATAAATTTTAAGATCAGCTTGTCAATTTCTGTGAAAAAGGCCTGCTGGGATTTTGATGGAGGTTGTGTTTGCTCTACAGATCAATTGAAGGAGAATTACCACTATTGACTCTTCCAATCAGGGAGCGTGGACTGTGTCCACTTATTTAGCTATTCCTTCATTCCCCTCAGCAGCTTTCTACTTCTCAGTACAAGTCTCCACTTCTGTTTATTAAACGTACCCCTAACCACCTTCTCCTCTCAGATGCTGCTGAATAGAATTGCCTTCTTAATTTCGTTTCAGATTGTTCATTGCTGGTATGGAGAGATCTTATTGATCTTGCATCTCGGACCTTATATTTCATCTTTGATACGTTTATTAATTGTAATAATGTTCTTATGGATTCCCGGGATTGTCTACGTAGAAGATCATGCCGTGTAGATACAATTTTGTTTCCTTTTCTTCTCAAAAAGAAAAAAAAAAATCGTTGTTTACATTTTGACATTTTTGCTTTGAATGGGGACTAAGGCGTGCACGTGCCACAGTGCACGCGTGGGGATCAGAGGACGGCTGGTGTGGGAGCCGGATCTCCCCTTCCACCGGGTGAGGTCTGGAGATCTGACTCAGGTCATCCAGTTTGGCAGCAGGCACCTTTTTCCCACTGAGCCATCTTGCCAGCCCCTACTTCTTCTTTTCCAACACGGATATCCGATCGCAACGTCTTAAATCTCTAGGATAGGACTAAGGAGGCGGCTCATCAGATAACAGGTATGCCGCGCAAGTGGGATCGCCAGAGTTTGAATCCCCAGTACCTACACATGGCGGAGTGCATGTGCAACCCCAGAACTAGTGAGACCGAGAGAGGCTAATCCCTGGGGCCTATTGGCCACCCAGCCTAGTGGAATCAATGATCTGGAGGTTCAGCGAAGATATCCTGTCTCAAAGACCGAGGTTGCCCATTCAAACCCCATGGTAAGACCCTGTTGCTGACGATGCCACATGCTTTGGTCATGGAGAAATCAAGTTAATATTGACCAGGAAGTTTCCTTCCTTCTAGCTGGTTTCCACAGTACTAGAAAATACTATGCAAGCTGCTGGGTAGGGGAATTCATCGATTGTCTTTTCCAGCTGTGGATCCTGTGGATTACAATGGCAACCAGCTCGGCAAGATATGCCCATAGGCGTGGTAGTGGCACGGACATTATGGAAGTATCCAACTGCTTTCTGACTGGATTTAAGGCCTGCTCCACAGGAGAAAACACATGCCTGCTATTGTAAGTCTGTCCATGAACCCATGGTGTGGAGCTAGCTCTCAGGCCCCAGAGGTGAACCTATCGCTATCACGGTACAAAATGAACATAGTATCAAACCGCCATCTAAATCTTTATCTCTCCGCTCACAGGTTAGAGCAGTCAGACTTATCAGAGAAGTTTCTTAGTGCGGTGGACAGCTCAGACACTCACGAAGAGATCAAGTTCAGAGAAGAAGTGTCTGTGGAATGCTCAGCTACAAATGGGACATTTGTATTATAACCCCTCACCCCCAAGACCTGGGGGCCATCCCAGAGGAGGGGTCAGGAAGACTGTAAGACCTAGGCCTTGGGAAGGGCCAGAACAAAACAATGCTTTCTGGACACAGAGGGATCACTACACTCAAGAACTCCAAGCAGAGCAGCCGTCAGTAGCCCGCACAAAGTCCAATCAATCAGCATTCTGGCAGACAGGGGAGGGGCTCACAAGACCCCATGGCAAATGAGAAGCTATGGCAGCTGATGGCTTCTAGGGAGGAAGAGTTTTCTTTAAGGGTATAGTCATTTGTAAGCTGATCATGCTCCACTGGATGGGCCCACATCTACGAGCATATGAGCAGTGCAAACTTGGCCCAGCTGGTTATTATTATTAAATAATAAAACAACAACAACAACAATAATAGTAAAGTTGGGGGGTTAGGAGAGTCGGGGTTGGGGATGAATATGATCAAATCCATTGTATACATATATGCAATTCTCAAAGAATTAATGAAATTTTAAATTAAAAAAATTAAGAAGGTAGAAAGGCTGGTGAGGTGGTTCAACAGGTAATTAGACAAAGCCTTTCCCACCAAGCCGCATCCCCTCCCACTTTTGGCATGGAAAGAGTAAACTGTTTCTCTTGTTCCTGATAAGTATCTTACCATTAAGTGTGATATGAAATACAAGAATTTTTTTTTAAAGGGTCTCACTATGTGGCCTTGCCCGGTCTGGAGCTTACTATATAGACCAGGATGGCCTCAGATTCACAGGCATCCATCTGCCTCTGCCTCCTGAGTTCTAGGACACAGTGTGTACCACAGCTCCCATCATTTTTTCCCTCTTTTTCTTCTCTCTTCTCCTCTTCCTCTCCTCTCTCCTCGATCGCTCTTCTCCTCTCCACTTCTCTCTGTCTCTCTCCTCTCTTCTTCCTCCTCCATGCCTCCCTCTCTCCTTTCTTCCTTTTTCTTTTTGACATTTAAGTTTTCTTTTTCTGGTGTGAAATTGGGTGGTTTGGGTCTGAGATCCTTGTCCAGCTGTCTAATGTGTTGAGACAAAGTTGTTCATTGTGTTCCTTTAAGATCTTTCCTACACTCCGTAGGGTCGGGGTCTCCATCCCCAGTTCATCACTGATCCTGGTCGTTTCCACAACCCCTTGCTTCTCTTGACCATTAGCCTCACACTTCCATTCTCCACTCCCAGGTCCATACACAAGCGGTCCGCTAAGGGTTGAAGTGTTTCTGCTGCTGTAGGAAAATACCTTGGGCTGGATAACTTACCAAAAACCCATTCATTCCTTAAACATGGAAACTAAGAAATCCAAGTCTAAAACCACACTAGACTCAGTGCTCAGCAAATGGTATCCTCTCAAAGCATCTCTTGTGGGAAAAGGAACAGACACTGCCCTTGGTTGTGACAAAGGTGGGAGGGACAAGCATCTTTCCAAACCTCTCATCCTGCGCCTGAAACCTCCACCTCGCCCTGTCTCTTGCCGCATGTCCCCCACCTCCCCTGTCTTTTGTGCTCAGGTTGGAATCCAGGCCCCAACCCCAGCGCCACTCTTGTTATTTTTTTGTCATTATTATATGTGTTAGTTTATTGATGGATTTATTATTTGGAGGAGCACAGGTATGGCTCTTATACGAACGTCAAAGAACAACTGTAGGAGTTGGTTCTCTCCTTCGTCCCTGTGAGTCCCAGAGACGGAACTGGGTGTGGAGCTTGGCAGCAAGTGCCTTTACCCACTGAGCCGTCTCACTGGCCCGCTAGCTCTTTTATTAATTCTTGATGTCGTTTATTTTATCGTTGTGGAAGTTTACCTTTAGTTATGTATAAAATAATTGTTTTGTGCACAGTTGGGAAAAGGGGTGCGTAGGCCTGGGCATTTTGTATTGTCTACAACTGTTGGATTTCTGTGGGGGAGGTTTGAGTGCTTATTGATTGATGATCTGCACCTGAGGAGTTCTGAATGAATAAAAACACCTGAGCTCAGATGCTGGGGGTTCCACTGTGGATCAAGTATGGTGCTGGCCATGATGGTGGCTCCCTCTGCTGAAGTCCAGCAGAGTTTGCACCTCTGAAAAATGCCTCCAGCAAACCAGACTCTATCTTAAAATCTGGAAAGAGTTTCCTCAGGGTCAGCACACAGAAGCTGTCTTCCAGAACTGGCCAAGGTTGTATCTCATGCTAACAGCCAAACTTGGAACCGCTAGAGCTAACTCAGGTTGTGCTGGTTTTGAAGGCATGAAGGAGTCATGGAGAGCAATTATGAGAGCCCAGGAGAGGCCATTAGTGAAGATGCAGCTTCGGTAGTAGTTGAACGACCAAAATGATGGGGTCCTGTAAAAAAGTTGAGGCTTGGCACGGTTAAGAGAGCCCAGGAGAGGCCATTGGTGAGGGTGCAGCCTCAGTAGCAGTTGAAGGCCCAGATGAAGGGGTCATGTAAAGAAGTTGAGGCTTGGCACAATGAAGAGAGCCCAGGAGAGGCTATTGGTGAAAAGTGTAGCCCAGCCCAATTGCAGAAAGGCACCCCAGCAACCTTCTGAAGATGCCAGTATCATGGGACAACCACCAAGAACAGCAGCAGCAGTGGAGGGGAGCCAGCCAGAACCTGGAGGACAAGCTGTGTGTGCTGCAGAGGGCAGGGCCAGATCCAAGCCCTTTGGAGGAGACCAGAAGATCATGAGTGAATTCCAGATAATTGGACATTGATAATGTTTTTCTGCTGTCCAAAGACATGTGAGAAGCTTGATATATGTTTGGTATCATTTGGTCGTGTGCATTAGCAACCCTCATGATTGTTCTTGTAAATAGTTTTGCTGGTATAGTGTTAAATTGTGTTGCAAGGGTAAAGCAATTTTTTAATACAGAAAAGGGCAAATGTTGTGGAAGTTTATTTTTAGTTATGTATAAAATAATTGTTTTTGTGCACTGTTGGAAAAAGGGATGCATAGGCCTTGGCATTTTGTATAGTCTGCAGGTGTTGGATTTCTGTGGGGGATGTTTGATTGCTTACAGTCTGCACCTGAGGAGTTCTGGATGAATAAAAACACCTGAGCTCAGATGCTAGAGGTTCCACTCATGGTGGCTCCCTAGGCTGAGGTCTGGCAGGGTTTGAGTCTCTGAAAACGCCTCCTTGTCTCTCTTGCTGAGCCCACACAGCAATGTACTACTACATTTTATTGCTTGATTTTCTTTCTCTCTTTAAATCATTTCATTCATGGTTTCCCTCCTTTAGGTGACGTTCTGCCCTTCCATTGTCCCAGTGGATCCTGCTGAGAGAATAGGCCACAGGTTGAAGTTTTTGTGGCTGGAATGGTATCCCAGGCCCTCCACTAGAAGCCTTGCCTCCTTGTAGGAGATCTCCTTTGCCGATTCCAGTGAGTTTCCACTGCACTGGGGCTCCCAGTTCTCCCCTAGCTACATGTCCTCCAATTATGGTCATCACTCCATATATTCTCTCCCTCTCCACCTTCCTGACCCCTCTCTCCCTTCCCAGCACCCCTGCACCTTATGTTCCCTTTCCCCTTTGGGTGGAAGGGTGTTGGGATCTAACAGATGAGAGATGAAAAAATTTTTAAAACTCTAATAAAAAATCTTTCATTCATTTGTTTATGTGTACGAGTGTTTTGTCTGAACTGATAACTGTGCACCACATGAAGCTGGCACCCACAGAGGCCAGAAAAGAATGCTGGAACCGCTGGGACTGGTGTTACAGAAGATTGTGAGCTGCCATGTGTGTACTGTTAATCAAACCTGAGTTCTTTGGAAGAGTAGCCAGTGTTCTTAACCACTGAGCCACCTCTCCAGCCTGGAAATCATCATGTAGACAAAATAAACCGGAACTCAGACCCACCTACCTTTGCAGCCTCTCAAGTGGTGGGATTAAAGATATACACCACCAGACCCAGGCCATTTTAGTACCTTTAAAAATCTATGCTTTATTTATTTATGTTTTTAAATATTATTTTTATATGTGCATATAAGTGTGTACAATCATACATGTGTATGTACAGTGCCCTAGGAGTTCAGAAGAAGGCATCAGATCCGAGTTATAGGCAATGTGAGTCACCAAGGAGCTGAGAACTGAGCCTGGGCCTTCTGCAAGGGCAGCAAGTGCTCTTAAGTGTGGAGCTAGCTCCCAAGGCCCTTGTTTTTGTTTTTTTTGAAACAAGGTCTTGATATATAGCCCACACTGGCCTGGATATTGCTCTGTAGATTATTCTGGCAAGCACTTGACAGGCAGAGCTGGGTGGATCTGAGTTCCAGTCCATTTTGTCTATAGACTGAGTTCCAGGCCAGTCAAGGCTACGTAGTGAGACCCTGTTTAATAAATTAATCAATCCCCAGGCGGTGGTGGCACATGTCTTTAATCACATCAGTCAGGAGGCAGAGGCAGGCAGATCTCTGAGTTTGAGGCCAGCCTGGAATACAGAGCAAGTTCCAGGACAGCCAAAGCCATACAGAGAAACCTTGTCTCAGAAAAACAGACAAACAAATAAACAAAATTAGTCAATCAATTAAAACAAGCACTAAAATGGCTTGCTAGAAAGTATGTATTTATCAAAAAAGAAATCGGTCACAGAAGCCGGAGATACATCAGAGTGGCAGGCGTAAATCAAACAATAACAGTAATTACACTAAAACAATGTGAGTAAGAAAACCAAAGTGTAGCGTTGTCCGAGTTCATGAGAAAGCAACTCCTGCTCCTCCTGTCTTTGGGATTCTCTCCAGGCACCACTCTATCGGGTGTATATCTTTTCAAATGTTTAGTCCCTGGCTGTAGCTCAGTCCACAGTACTTGTCTGATCTACAGGGACTTGGAGTTAATTCTCCAAACCGGGGAAAGAAAACCCAAAAAGCAACTTACAGCATGCATCTTCTAGAGTACGCAGTGTCAATCTAGCAGAAGGTTTGCTCCAATCCCGCCTTCTCCTCTTCCTTTCTTTTGTGAAGACACCGTCATGTATTCCCCCCCCGGGCATGTTACAGTTCTGCTAAGGGAATGCTGTGTTTCTTCTTTTCCGCAGTGCTGTTTTACACCCGGAGACAGCAAATACAAAAGTCATTTTGTGATTCGTCTGCGCTCGCCTTAGTGGTTTCTCTCTGTTTCTTCATGTGTGGCTGTCAGCATCTGGTGCGACTTCTTTGTGGTCTGAAGGGCTGTCTTTAGTGGGCTTTGTAAGGCGTGTGTCTTAGCAATGGATCCTTGTAGTCCTTTTAGGCTAGGGATGTCTGTTTTGTCTTCACGGGCGAAGAATAATTTTGCGGGAGATAAAGTTGACTATGAGCTCGGTACTTTGCTGCCTCACCGCCTTTGACCCTCTCGTGCCTTCTAAAAGAGCAGTCAGGTGTATCTGAGTTGGGATCCCTTGTACAAGAGTCCTTTTTTTTTTTTTTTTTTGTCGCTGCTTTTCACTTTTATTCCTCTGAGACAGGGCTTCATGTAGCCAGGGCTGGCCTTAAACTCCTGAAACTCCTGCCTCCGCCTCCCAAGCGCAGGGCCTACAGCTGTGCGCCAACCTCAGTTATTGTTCTTTTTCGGATGTGTTGTAGGCGTAACCTTTGACTACAACCTGCGGTCGTGGATTTGTGTTCACCGTACGGTCTGAACGCCTGTGTGCCTCCCAAAACTCACCACTGACGTTCTACCACCACGGATGACGGTGTTCGAAGACTGGACCTTGTGGAATCAGAGTGACAGATTCTGTCCATCAGAATCTTGTGCACGGGAAGGCGACTTTATGAAATAGCTGAGGAGGAGGTGTGTATAGCTCAGGGAGAATGCCTGCCTGGCCTGCGGGAGGTCATCCGAAGGGGGGGAGCTGGGGGGGAGATTGAGAAGAGAATGGGGTTCAAGGGGGAAGAGTGAGAAGGAAGAGAGAAAAGGGGAGGGAAAGAAATGGGGTGAGAGGGAAGAAAGGGGGGAGGGGAAAGGGGACAGACACGGAATGTGAGCAGAATGTGAGGGAAGACAGAGCAGGAAGGGAAAGAGGGAAAGAGGATGGGAGAGGGAGTGGGAAGTGGAGCGGGAAGAAAGAAAGGAATGGAGGGGAGGAGGGAAGGGGATGGAGGAAGAAAAGACAGGAGAGGGGAGGAGAGTACAGGAGGAAGAAAGGAAGAGAGGAAGAGGAAAACAAAAAGTAATATAGGAGAAAAGGAGAGGAAAGGAGGTGGGATGGAGAGGGAGTGAGAGGGAGGGAGGGAAGGAGAGAGGGAGGGAGAGGGAGAAGGGGGGAGGGAAGGAGAGAGGAAGGGAGAGGGAGAAGGGGGGAGGGAAGGAGAGAGGGAGGGAGAAAGGGAGGGAAGGAGTGGGGAGGGAAGGAAAGAGAGAGGGAAAGAGAGAGGAAGGGAAGGAGAGAGGTAGGCGGGAGAGAGGGAAGGAAGGAGGGAATTAGAAAAGAAGAAGAGAAAGGAGGAAAGGATGGAATGAGGTGGTAAAGAGAAGGAGGGAGGGAGGAGGGAGTAAATAAGAAAAAGGGAAGAAGAAAGAGAAGAAGGAAAGAAGAAAGA